>JALPQD010000549.1:0-100000 GCA_023101885.1 Typhlomys cinereus
TTGGCAAGGAAGAAGTCACGTTATCTCTATTTGCAGATGACATAATCTTATACCTGAGTAATCCCAAAAACACTACCAGGAAGCTCCTGGAACTAATACAGATGTTTGGCAGGGTGGCAGGATACAAAATAAATGTATAAAAATCAGTGGCCTTCCTATATGCCCAGAATGAAAGAAGTGAAAAAACCCTGAGAGAAACAATCCAATTTACTATAGCCCCTAAAAAAATGAAATACCTTGGTATAAACCTAACCAAGGAAGTAAGAGACCTTTACAACCCTAAAGAAAGACAGAAGACAAGAAGGTGGAAAGACCTCCCATGTTCTTGGACTGGCAGAATCAACATCACAAAAATGACCATCCTACCAAAGGCAATATACAAATTCAATGTTATACCAATCAAAATATCTTTGGAGTTAATGCTGGATGGTGGGGAAAAGGGAAGGAGGGATGATGTTTTCCTCAACAATACACCCACTAGCATATGGTTCATGCTCCATTAAGTGCTCAGGCAAGCTATCAAAGGCAAACCAGATAAAAATCAAGTGGCCACATGTGCAAACATACATGAGAATTGGAGGGAGACTGGCAAGGAAGAATGGCGTAATGGGAACAGAAAAGGGGTTAGAATTGGAGATCAAGGCTAGAAAATTCTATAAAGTCACTGCATTCATGTATGAAGCTCCAAAAAACTAAAATTTAAATAAAAAAGAACCATTTGGTTAAGGCACATGTCTGAGTAAGCCTTTGGGAAATTGTCTTGATTGTATAATCGATGCTGGACAAACTAACTCATAGAGAGAAATAGAGGGAACTGCCTAGCATTGTGTCTCTGGCAAGCAGCACTGGTCCTTGGTCTTCTCTCAGTTCTTAACTTTGGAGATGGTGTGGTCAGTTCCCTTGTCCCTCTGCCAGGTCAGCTAAAACTTGAAATTGTAGGCATTAATACTATATATCCCCTTGATGCTTCACATTGTTCTGTTCTGAATTTATTGTAGCAGTGACTATAAAAGTAATACAGCAGGAGAGCATCTATGAGCTTCCCAAGTTGATTCTGCCTCCAAGCATGTGCACAGATGACATGATAGACAGGGCAATTGAGGAGACAACATGTAGCTCAGATGATGGATGTTCAGAAGGAAAATGTGGGACTGACACAATCTGTGGAAAAATAAATAAACCAGCCAGAACCCTAGGATCACATGTCAGACATATGAAAAGGGCCATCCATTGGTATGGGAGATGTATGGGTATTTCAATTTCTAGCCCGCTTTTCAATTGCATTTTCCGTACCCCTCAGAACAGGTTCTGGAGGGCTTTCCTTTTCTGTAAGTTCCACCCAAATGCAGGTCATTGAACATCACACGCTTGCTCTGCAACTGAGGAGCAATCAAGAGGGGACAGCGGCAGGGAAGGACCTGCATCTCTGCCCTATGCAGCCAGTGAAGGTGGAGGTGCTCCTGGTGCCATAACCAAAGCTCCCTTGCTCCTCAGTTACCATTTCGAACACTTCTCTTCACCAGCAAGCACAAAGAATGGGGAGAAACCTGCATCCTTCTTAAAAATTTTCAAATATCCTGGGGACTGGAGATTTGACTCAGGGGTTAAGCCTTTGCCTCACAAGCAAAAGGGCCTGACTTCAGATTCTAGGAGGAGAAATGATAGATGTCTGAATTTCTGGTCTTGGATGGCAGAACCTGGGAACCCAAGAGCAAGAGCAATAAGGAGATAGAGCAATCCGGGATGATTCCTGATATACCCTTGGCCTCCACAAGCACATACAGTACCCCAGTACCCCCCCCTCACACACACACACACATGCACAGGAAAAATAAGTTCAAATTCCAACAAGGATAAATAAATGTCTTTCTGTCTGTTGTGTGGATCTGCTGGTAAGCTCATCTATTTGGTTGTTGGTTTTTTTTTTGGGGGGGAGAGCCGGGGGGATGTTTCTTTTACTTGACAAATGTGTTTTCAAGATCTCTTGGGAGAAATATCAGTGAGTAATGGCAATGGATGTACCAGCATGTATGACGTGTCTGTGTATCATGTGATAACGGCCACTACACAGTCCTGGTTCCTCCTTGGAAAGGAATCTTTTCCTTTCTTGGTCTCCTTTCAAGCTCTTTAACTTGCATTTGTGTTTCCATAACCTTAAGTTCGCCTGCATGCTTGTGGATAAATGACTATCAAACAGCTTAAGGGAAGAGGAGGCTTATTTCCTTACTGACAGTCCAGTTACAGTTCTCAGTCCAACTTGATGGGAGAGCATGTACCAACACGAGGGCCAAAGGAGCTGGCCACACCATCATCACATAATGGCTGAGAGATTGACAATCCTTACTTGCCAGACCCGTATGTCCAGCCAAGTGTACAGAAGGATGCTGACTTCCTCAACCACCTGTTCAGGGTCTAGTATCACCTACCATGGACTAGGTCTTCCTATCAGCTAGACAATCTCTTGCAGGTTTGCTCTGGGCTTAACTCAACCATTAATACTCTATAAATGTGCCCAGAGTTCAAGCTCCCAACTGAAAAGTTGACACCTGGGCCTAACTATGACATACATCTAAGCATATTAAACACATATTAATTTCACTATGTTTTAGAATTACTTTTTAAATATTTCTGTTCACAGCTCCCTGAATCAACTCCCTCCTTCTTATCCAGCTATTGAGGCAAAAGTCCTACCCACCATGGGGTGGATGTTAATCATTGATTAGACAATCCCCTGCAGGCTTGCTCAGGGCTTAACTCAACTACTAATTCATCACCACTGTGCCTAGAACTCAACCCTTCAGTCCTCCAATTGACAGCTGTATGCAGTTATCACAAGATGCAATGTACATGCTTCCCCAGAAGTCACATGTTCCCCTGGGCTAAATTCTCATGTGGGGACCCTCCTCTCGCTGCCCTTGAACTGGGGACCACAGTCCATTTTCCTGTCTACTCTGTGCTGAGGATTCTTCTCTGCAGCTGTGTGACTCACCTTTCACCTTGTAGAATTTATCCCTTCAATGACTCTGAGTCATTTCACCCAGTCGTTCAAACTGTTCTCCCTTAGAAATGAAGATGCAGGCTAAGCACTAACACGTAGATTACAGGGGATGCAATGGATTCCAGGAGATCTGAGACCGCCCTGTAGAGAGACCTCCATTTCTCAAGGGGGTCTCAAGAAGGAAAAGAAAGTATAAATGAACCCAAGGGATTGGACACATTGCACAGAATTTATCATGGATGCAGCATGAGAAACACACCTAGACCATTGCAAGCACAGACAGCACAGCCCTAATGCAGCTGCTTAGATAGAGGTGCTGGGAAACGGCCCAAAGAACCTGAGGATCATAACTACTGCTCTGGATATGAGAGACCAACCCGGATTGCCCATGCTGGGCTTTGCCTTGTTTATCCAGACTCTATTTTGTTCATATTTGATTTTAAATCTTATTCAAAACTTTGATTTCTATTCATCATCTTCTCTATGAACATAACCACTGGTTGTTACTTCTACATCTTTCTATCTCCAGCAGTGGTGCTCACAAATAAGCACACCAAGAAGTTCAGAACCTGAGCAAAACTCACAGGAATAAATGCAGAAGTCTTCTACAATATCTTCCTCATCCACGGAAAGACTGAATTGGCTGAAGTTAAGCTAGTAAGAAATCCATAGGAGAAACCACAAGGAAATGGACCATCACTTCATTCCTACAAAAAAGGAAAATGTCTGAGGGCAACTCTGCACTGCCCTGGAAGAATGGGGATACTCGGGGCTACTGAGCCCTTGTAGAGTCACTCACATGTATCAGCCCTGCAGCTGTGCCCCCTGCTCAGCTGCTGCTGATTTGCATATGCAGAGCACAGCCCACTACCCTGAGGACTTTATCAGGCTGGTCACACCCTGTGCAGGGTCAGTCCCAGTCAGGACACAGCATGGACATGAAGACCCCTGCTCAGGTTCTGGGGCTCCTGCTCCTCTGGCTCCCAGGTACTGAAGGACAGCATGGGGTGGGGCGATCCCAATCCAATGTGAGCAAAGCTGTAAGATGATTAGGAAAACTCTGTTACATGGTTATCAATATGCGGTTTCTGATTTTTGTTGTATTTCCAATGTCAGGTGTGAGATGTGACATTCAGCTGACCCAGACTCCATCTGTGGCTGCATCTCCAGGAGACAAAGTCACCATCAACTGCAAGGCCAGTCAGGGCATAAGCAATGCTTTACATTGGTATCAACAGAAGCCAGACAAAAACTGTGAAGCTCCTGATTAGATATGCAAACAGCTTGGAATCAGGTGTCCCTCCTAGGTTCAGCGGCAGTGGATCAGGGACAGATTTCACCCTCACCATAAGCAACCTGCAGCCTGAAGATTTTGTAATATACTTCTGTCAACAGAGTTATAATATTCTTCCCACAGTGATACAAGCCACAACATAAACCTCACACAGATGCAGAAGTGTAAAGCTGTGTTGCCCCAACTGGCGTTGGCATCTGCTGGGAGCTTGTCTCAGATGCAGCCTGGCTGTGAAGCCTGCAGTGGATCTTCTGGTGGAAATGGTCAGGGATGTACAGCTGCAGCAACTCCATCACCACAGAGAATTTGGTATTGTTTACAGTTTTCCCATAATCCAGACGTTTTGCTTTCCTTTTAAATATATACCTTTAAGGTATAAAGCAGTGCAGAAAAGGATTCTATCCTCAATATTCTCCAGGTTAGCTGGTTAAAGGCAGTCAAAGCACTGGTGTTTTATATGTAATTACACTTTTTCTAAGTTAATGCATAAGAAAGATCATGTTGCTGTAAATTTGATTCGCATCACTTGGATACCACTAAGAGACAGTCTTTAAAATTATGAAAGTTGGAATTTCAAAACAAAATGAGAGAGTTTCCAAATACTCAGAAACACACAGAATGACACAAAATAGTCTTCATGTCAAGAATTTAAGACTCTGTCCAGCTGATCGTGAAGGCAGCATACCTATAATAATGGCAGAAAAGAAATGTTGCTGGCTTTGGCATAGATATGATGAATTTTGGATAATATTAGTGATGGTTGTTACTGATGCAGTCACATAAACAAGGCCTTGGAATTCTATGAAGAATCAGTGTGGAAAGGTCTAGCTTACAAGATTCAACTTTCACCACTTGCCACATTCATAGGAAGTCAATGCATAGAAGTAAGCTTTTATGTCTATGGTATGGAGGGGGGAGTGACATTCATGGATAAAAGCCCTAAGCCATGTCACTCATTTGCATTCAGACAAGCATCCCTCTAAAATAACATCTGAAACCCACCGTGTGCCAAGGTGTGACCTAGCAGGAGCCAAACAATACATTTTGGGAACATTGGCCTAAATTGACTTTGTAAACAGAGGGTGACTTGTACCACTCCAACAATGGAGCTTTAGAGAGTGTGACTAATGTACAGGATCCAGGATATACATAAAGGAAGGGCTGTGGAACTGACAGGGTCCTGAAAGCATCCTGAGTTTGTAGAGATAACTGTCTTTCTTTACAGGACTCATCACTTGGTGCATCTTTGCCTGGTGTATTCTTCTGTCTATCAGATAATACATGTGTCCCATTGTATATTTTTCATATATTACAGAAGAATAAAAATCAGATGAGCATCTACTCCAGTAGAAACGTGTGAATTTTTTTCTTTGTAACTTTAAATCATTTTCTCTTTTCACTTTGATGCTAACACACTGACTTTGTGCTTTGCTCTTTTGACTTTGTGAACCAAACTGTCAATTGCTTTGATTTTCTTTTCCTACTTCCTAATACTTTCTCCATAAATTAAGTATTATTAAGTGGAGAAAACATTAATAATATATTTTCATAAGAGAAAAGTTGTCACATATAAATGAATTTTTGCATAACTGTGGTGGATAAGATGAAAACTGATCTTATCTGAACATTCATAGGAAATATACCCTTTAAATATAGTGTTGTAATAAGGCTTCTGGATCAATCATGACTCGTCTGCTCTCTGTTTTATATATATATTATTGGAGTAAAGGAATATTTCTATATCCAAAAGTAGATAATACTAATTTGGCCAGGAAAATGGTATATATTTGAGTAGAACTGACATCATAACATAAGGAATCCATGGCAAGTGTGATACAATTTGTATTATTAGCAAGATAATCTAAAAATATAAAAAGTTTTATGGCAAGTGACTGATAGCACCTTCAACAAAAGACTATTTTTTATAGTATGCTCTACATATATGCACAGTTTTATTTTCCAGTGTGTTCATGTGTGACATTGCTGGATACAGGCATCAAGTTGAGACTTGAAATCATTGAGTGATTGATGGGGAGGGCCAGCCCATAGTGTGTGGGACTAATCCCTAGGTAAGTAGATAATATGGAGGGAGTTGGTTGAGGAAGTTGATAGACTTCAGTATTCGTCCCCCAACATGCTGGTCTGGCAAGATAGAAATTTTGCCTTTCTCAGCAGTCCTGTGAATAAGGTGTAGCCATTTCCCTTGACCCCTGGTATTGGTTTGAACTCTTCTGTTAAGCTTGACTAAGAGATGTATATGGAAAATTGTAAAAAAAAAAAAAAAAAAATCTATTGTTCCCCTTAAAAGGTTAGTTTGTGAATTTATAGGGAACAATGCTTGTAAACTGCAGGGCATGTTTTGCTACTTTAGCATACAGGAATGCTGAAAAGTGAGAAGTACATCCCTTTCATGCATGGCCAGTTTCCTTTAGTACTTATATGGTGTAAGTGCTCCTACAAAACTGCTGACATGCACCCAGACACTCTAAGTAAGAAGAAATACCTTGCTCCTCTAAGTAGTTTGAGTCTGCATTTTTTCAGCAATGTAAGATGAGTCTAACACAGTCAACAGTCACCCAATGGATGTTTTGGTACAGGAACATGGAAGTCCACAAACCATGAATGAAGTGCAGAAGCAGCAGGATGACTCAGTGGGTAAAGCAGCCTGTGTGCAAAACCTGACAACCCCAGCTCCATCCCAGGAGCTCACATGGTAGAAGGGGGAATCTACTCCACAAAGTTATCCTTACCTCTTCGCACATGTTGCTGCTGCACATGTATATAAATAACTCAATCATTAAAAGATTATGTACAGTCCATGTGGTCACATGATCATCAAGCAGGTTAGGAACCGCTGAGAAAATCTGTTTGTTGCGCCTGCAGGAAGCTGCTTATTCTTACAAGCGTGACAAGGACTGTCTGATGCCCTATGGTTGTGTGGCACTTTTCTTGAAGTTTCAATAAATTCACGAACTAATAGCTTCAGAAGGAGAAAGAATTTTACTTTCCTTTATGATACTCTGGTTACATCTCATAGACCCGCTTGGCAGAAGAACTTTATCAGCATCAAGAGCCAAGGAAATTAATCACACTATATCCATTGCTGAGTGAGGGACAATCTCATCTGGCCAGGCAAGCTTATCTCACCAAGTGCTGAAGAAAGTGAACCCCATTGAATCGCCTTAATTCCACTTATCCAGTTACCCAGGAAAACGTCCTACAATGATTGGCAAGGCATCACCAACAATCAGACAATCTCCTGCAGGCTTGTTCAGGGCTTCACTCAACACACTCAGAACTGTGTCCAGAGCTCAAACCATCAATTATGTAGATGACACATGTATGGAGCTATCGATGGTGTCATCTACACTCATCCTTCGTCAGAGGTCACATTCTGCACTCGTGAATGTAAAGTGGTTGCCCTGTTGCAAATTCCCACGTATGGACCCTGGTTTCTCTCCACTAGAACATGGAGACTACAGACAGTTTTACTCTCTATGCTGAGGATTCTTCTCCATACTGTGTGGCTTTGCCTTTAAACTTGTAGCATTCTATTCCTTTCAGTGATTCTGTGTCAACCACCAAGTAGCTCTCACAACTGTTTTCTCTTAGAAACTGAAGATAAGAGTTAACACTAAGATACACATTATATGGGGCACAATGGATTCCAGGATACTTAGTTGTTGGTTGTAAGGAACAGTTCTGATTCTCAAAGGGACTCACTCAAGAAGGATAAGAAAGCAGAAATGGGCCCAAGAGATTGGACAAATCTCACACCAGAAATGTATCATGACCACAGAGCTGGAAACACACTTGAGACTTTCACAGGTGCAAGAGCACAGCCCTGATGCAGCTGTGCTTGATGGCTTGATGGAGTTGCTGGGAAATGGCCACCAGAACCTGAGGACCAGGTGGATAATTGGCTCCTTTTCCTTCTCCTCCTGCTTTTTCTTCAGGACTGAAGTGACCAAGGACATCCTGGCTGTAAGGTGGATGCCAGTCTTGCTCTAAGCTGCTCCTGTGCTTTTCCTAGGACTGGGCTCCAGTGGTTTGCATGGTCTGCTATGGATTCGGATCAGATGCAGGCTGCACACGATCCTCACTCTGAGTAAGGGCTCACAGACAACTTCCAGAGGAAAGTAAAGAATATGATGATTAATGCAAAAAAGTCATCAGAATGGAAAGTGGATCTACAATCTTTACCAACTTCTGCCTACCTGGAGCAGACAGTTGTGCCTGACTTATGACAGTATTTTCTGTTCTCACAAAGAAAAGATCCCAAATCCCATTGAGTTTCTGGATTCTTATCTTTTACAAAACAAGGAACAGTTTGAAGATCGAAAATGAGTTTTGTGCAAGAAAATAAATTTTGTTAGCTATTGTACGATTACATGATACACCTTTTCTTGGTGTGTTTTCCTCCCCTTTGGAAATATAAGAACATTCAGGATATCAGAACTTATTTCAGGAATTACAGAAGACAGCCTAGTTCCCTCATTGTGATTTATTCACCACATCATCTGTGCAGCCATTTTCTCAGATTGTCTTTTGCATTTTTTTAAGGTGATCTTCAGAATAAACTATCAAAATATGAAAAAAGAAAATCAAGCTGGATCCATGACTACTCCTCTGGAGACAAGAGACAAACACTAGAGACACCATGTGTCTGGGCTTTACCTTGCTTCTGCAGACACTGTTCTGGCATATTTTATGATAAATTCTTATTTAAAGATTGAACTCTATATAACATCTCTCTATCATCTCTTTTATTGACACGACCCTTTATTGTCAGTTTCACATATCTTTTCTACCTTAAGCAGTGGTGCTCACAAATAAGCATATCAAGAAGTTCAGAGCTTATCAAAACCCACAGGACCAAATGCAGAAGGCTTCTAAAATATCTTTCCCATGCACAGAAATAATGGGTTGGCTGAAGTAAAGGTAGTAAGAAATGCATAGGAGAATCCACGTGGCAAATAACCATCACTACACTCCCAGACTGCTGTGTGACTCTATTCTCTCAGTCCCCACAAAAGAAACATGTCTGAGGGCAAATCTGCATTGCCCTGGAAGAATGGGGACACTTAGGGTACTAAGCCCTTGCAGAGTTGCTCACATATACCAGCACTGCAACTGGCCCCTGCCCAGCTGCTGCTGATTTGCATACCCAGAGCTCAGCCACTGCCCTGAGGACTTCATCAGGTTGGTCAAACCCTCTGCAGGGTTCAGTCCCAGTCAGGACACAGCATGGACATGAAGACCCCTGCTCAGCTTCTGGGGCTCATGCTCCTTTGGCTCTCAGGTAATGAAGAACAGTTATGGGGGGGATTCATAGCCTAAAGTGACCAGTGCTGCCATACGTTCAGGAAAATACTGCTATTACATAATTATCGATATGCAGTGTCTTATTTTTGCTGTATTTCCAATGTCAGGTGTGAGATGTGACATTCAGCTGACCCAGACTCCATCTATGGCTGCATCTGTGGGAGAGAAAGTCACCATCAACTGCAAGGCCAGTCAGAGCATAAGCAATTACTTAAGTTGGTATCAACAGAAGCCAGGTAAAAGTCCTCAACGTCTGATGTATGGTGCAACCAATTTGCATACTGGAGTCTCCTCCAGGTTCAGTGGCAGTGGATCTGGCACAGATTTCACCCTCACAATCAGCAACCTGCAGTCGGAAGATTTTGCAACTTACTATTGTCTGCAGAGTAACAGTAAGCCTCCCACAGTGATACAAGTCATAACATAAACCACGCTGAGAAGCGGAAGTGTAAAGCTGTGCTGCCTGGACTGCTCCCCAGGTGTTGGCACTTGCTGGGAGCTTGGCTCAGATGCACCCTCACTGTGAAGTGTTCTGTGGGTCTTCTGATGAAAATGCTCAGGGAGGCTTCTTTGCATGTGAACCAGATGTCCTCTCACTCAGCTGCAGTAACTCCATAATGAAAGAGGATTTGGTAGCATTTAGAGTTTCCCCCACAATCCCAACATTTTGCTTCCCCTTTTTAATATATGTTTAAGGCATAAAGCAGCACAGAAAGGATGCTATACTCAATAATGTCAGGGCTCACTGCTCAAAGGCAATGAAAGTCCTGGTGTTTTGTGAGTAATTACACTTTGCAAGGTAATGTTAGAAGAAAGATTCTATTGCTGCAATCCTGGTTTTCATCACTTGGATACCTCTAAGAGACATTCTTTAAAATTATGAACATGGAAATTTCAAAACAAAATGGGGGATTTTCCGAATGCCCAAAGAAATACCAAGAATGTCACAAAGTTGTTGTGTTAATGTCAAGAATTTAATTATAGTTATACTGCTTTCACCTATAATATAACAAATAACAAATATTACTGAGGTTTGCAAAGATTAGATGAATTTGGGATAATATTAGTATGGTTGTTCCTGATGCAGTCATTTAAACAAGGCCTTTGGAATTCTGTAAAAAATTAGTGAGGAAAGGTACATGGTCTATTTGATAAGACCCAGCATTCACTATTGCCAGATTCATAGGAAGTCAATGCATGAAGCATGGTTTAATGTCTACAGTATTGAGGGCGGAGTGACATTCATGGACCAAAAACCTAAAGTCATGTCACTCATTCCCATTCAGCCAAGAATCACCCTCCAAAACATCTGATATCCACTCTGAGCCAAGAAATGACCCAGCAGAGACCACACAATTGATTTTGGGAACATGCGGCCTAAAGTGTAAGCAGAGGATGACCTATACAACTCCGGCAATGGAGCCAGAAGAGTGAAACCAATGTACAGGACCCAGATATACATTAAGGAAGCCTGTGGAACTGACAGAGTCCAGAAAGCATCCTGAGTGTGTAGAGATAACTGCCTTTCTTGCAGGCTCATCACCTTGGTGTATCTTTGCTGGTGGCTTCCTCTTTCTGTGTCAGATGATACATGTGTCCCATTGTAAATTTGTCACCAATTACAGAAGAATGCAAGATCAGATGAGCATGTACTCAAGTAGAACATGTGGATTTTTTCCCTTGTAACTTTAAATCATTTCCTCTTCTCACTCTGATGCTTTGTGACATTGTGAACAAGGTTTCTGTTGCTTAAATTTTATTTTCCTACTTCTTTACACTTGGGTGTCATGACTGCTTTCAGCATAACCTAATATTTAAGTAGTAGAAACATTAATACTATATTTTCACTAGAAGAAAAAGTTAAGTCACAAAAAATGAATTTTGTGTGTAATCCATTGTGATACACAAAAAATGGGTCTGATTTGTCTGTGGTATTCAAAGGAGTTCAGGAAATGCATGCTTTAAGTATATTGCTCCAATATACTGGCTCACTCAGGACTGTATCTGATGTATAGTATATTATTTTATTACTGCAGTAACAGAATATTTCTATACTAGGAGTAGATAATGCTAATTTTGGTCCTGGAATTGAAATATATTTGGGTTGAATTGTGATTACAACATAAGGAATCTCATGGCAGGTATGATAAAATTTGTATTATTAACAAAGTAGTCTATATATAATCAAAAGTTTTATGGCAAGTGACTTGTACCACCTGCAATGAAAGACCACTTTTATAGCAAGTTCTACATATACTCAGTTTTATTTTCCTGTATGTTCATGTGTGTATTGCTGGATATAGGCATCAAGCTGTGGATTGAAAACATGACTCTGGGCACTTTGTGAATAATGAGCATTCAACTTAATCCATGAGAAAGCCTGCAGATGAATGAATAATTGATGAGAAGGCCCAGCACATAGTGTGTAGGACTAGTCCCTCAGCAGATGGATAAGATGGAGGAGCTGGTTGAGGAAGTTGACACTTCAGTATACTTCACCAATCATGCTGGTCTCGCAAGTGAGAAATTTGCCTCTCTCAACAATCCTGTGAATGTGTGGCTATTTCCTTGGACCCTGTTATTCCTGTGAACTCTTCTGCCAAGCTCAATTAAGAGATATGATGGACAATTGTAAAAAGGAAAAATCCATTGTTCCTCTTAAAATGTTAGGCTCTGAATTTATGGGCAGGAACACAAGTAAATTGCAGGACATGTTTTGCCTACTTCAGTATACAGGAAGGCTGAAAGTGAGACAGTATGTCCCTTTTTCAGCAATTCCTGTGGGAATGGTGAGGCTCTTTCCTGGAGTACTGATATTGGTTTGAATGTTCCTGCAATACTGCTGAACTGCAATCAGGCACTTGAACAGAGAAGAAAGCCCTGTTCCCCTGAGTTGTCTGAGTCCTGCATTCATTCATCAATGGGAAGATGACATAGTTACCTAATGGAAGCTATGGTGCAGAACATGGGAGTCCACAAATCAGGAATGAAGTGTAGAGGCAGCAGGATGACTCAGTGGGTAAAGCTGCCTGTGTGCAAACCTGACAACCCCAGCTCCATCCCAGGAGCCCACATGGTAGAAGGGGGGAATGGACCCGACAAAGTTGTCCTTGCATCTCCCCACAAGTGCTGCTGCAGATCCTAGGCACTTTATCTCATTCTCTCTTTTTTAAAGTAAATAAATAATTCAATCATTAAAAAGATTTATGCACAGTCCATCTTCTCAATGAGTGTCAAGCATATTAGGAACAGCTGAGGGAAGTCTGTTTGTGCAGAAAGCAGATTATTCTTACAAGGGTGACAAGGACTGTCTGATCCCCAATGTTTATGTGGCACTTCTCTTGACAGTTTCAATAAATTCATGACCTAATGGCTTTAGGAGGACCAAGACTTTTACTTTCTCTTATGATAGTCTGGATATGTCTCTTAGAACAGCTTGGCAGGAGAGCTTTTATCAGCATCAAGAGCCAAGAAAATTATCCACACCATATCCATTACTGAGATAGGGACAATTCCCATATGCCAGATCAGCTTATCTCACCATGTATGCTGAAGCATGTCACTCCCTGAATCTTCTTACTTCCAATTATTCAGTTACTCAGGAAAACATCCCACCCATGATTGGCAAGCCATCCCCATCAATCATTCTGGCTTGATCAGGGCTTCACTCAACTACCAATTCTCAGAATTGTGTCCAGAGCTCAAACCATTAATTATGTAGATGAAACCTGTATGGAACTATCATTGGGTGCCATCCAAACTCATCCTTCCTCAGAGGTCACATTCTGCACTCATGAATGTAAAATGTTGCCCTGTTGTAAATTCCCTGTATAGGAGCCTTGTCTCTCTCCACTAGAATATGGAGACCACAGGCAGTTCTTCTCTCTATGCTGAGGATTCTTCTTCATACTGTGTGGCTTCACCTGTAAGCTTGTAGCATTCTATTCCTTTCAGTGATTCTGAGTCAACCCACCAAGTAGTTCACAACTGTTCTCTCTTAGAAACTTAAGAGTTAAGCACTAAAGTACACATTATATGAGAAACAATGGATTGCAGGATATCTTAGTCCATGATGTATGGAACAGTTCTACTTCTCAAAGGGACTCACTCAAGAAGGATAAGAAAGCAGAAATGGGCCCAAAGATTGGACACATCTCACACAGAAATGTATCATGACCACAGAGCAAGAAACACACTTGAGACTTTCACAAGTGCAAAGAGCACAGCCCTGATGTAGCTGTGCTTGAGGGCTTGATGGAGTTGATGGGACCAGGTGGGTAATTGGCTCCTTTTCCTTCTCCTCCTGCTTTTACTTCAGGACTAAGTGACCAAGGGCATCCTGGCTGTGAGGTGGATGGCTAGTCCTGCTCTAAGATGCTCCTGTGCTTTTCCTGGGACTGGGCTCCAGTGGTTTGCATGGTCTTCTATGGATTCGGATCAGATGCTGGAGGGACAGATGCAGGCTGCACACGATCCTCACTCTGAGGATGGCTCACAGACAACTTCCAGAGGAAAGTAGAGAATATGATGATTAATGCAAAAAAGTCATCAGAGGAAGGTGGATCTACAATCTTGGCCAACTATTGCCTACCTGGAGCAGACAGTTGTGCCTGACTTATGACTGCACTTGCTGTTCTCACACAGGAAAGACCCCAAATTCCATTGAGTTTCTGGATTTTTGTCTTTTAAAAAACAAGGTAAAGATTGAAGGTCAAAAATGAGTTTGGGGCGAGAAAATAATTTTTGTTAGCTATTATACGATTACATGATTGTGAGGTAGCTTTTCTTCCTCTGTTTTCCTCCGCTTTTTGGAAATATAAGGATATTCAGGATATCAAAACTTATTTCTGGAATTACAGAAGACGGCCTAGTTCCTTTATTTTGATTTATTCACCCTGCTTGTTTATTGAGTATCATCTGTGTAGTTATTTTAATCAGGTATCCTTTGCTTTGTTTTTAAGAGGATCTTCAGAATAAACTATGATATATATATATATATATATTTGATATAAACAAACTGGTTGCATAACTACTCCTCTGGAGATAAGATACAAACACTAAGCACACCCTGTGCCTGAGCTTTACCTTGCTTGTGCAGACACTGTTCTTGGCATATTGTATGATAAATTCATATGTAAACATGCGAGTCTATATAACATCTGTCTATCATCTCTTTTATCGACAGTTTCACAACTCTTTCTATCTTGAGCAGTGGTGCTCAAACAACAAGAAGTTCAGGGCCAGAGCAAAACCCACAGGATCAAATGCAAAAGGCTTCTAAAATATTTTCCCATTCACAGAAAGAATGGGTTGGCTGAAGTTAAGCTAGTAAGAAATGCACAA
The DNA here is from genome assembly GCA_023101885.1 of Typhlomys cinereus. NCBI lineage: Eukaryota > Metazoa > Chordata > Mammalia > Rodentia > Platacanthomyidae > Typhlomys > Typhlomys cinereus. The sequence goes on from JALPQD010000549.1 coordinate 14,961, forward strand.
GAGAAACCATGTGGTGTGTATGAGTGTATGTGTGTGTGTATCAGAGGCTACTGTGTGTACCTAGGGAGACCCAAGAGTGATTTTTGGTATCATCTTGGATTGATCTACCTCCTCTCGGCTTTGCTTTGAAGTTCTCTATGCTCTACCTTCTGGGGCTGAAAGTTTAGGCTGCCACCATTTCTGCCTGGCTTTTTTATGTCGGATCTGGGATCCCCTCCCCTTCTGCTTGTGAGGCAGAGGCTTAACCCCTGATCCATCTCTCCAGTCCAGTCTTTAATTTTAACTGAAGCCATTGAGAACATTTGTTAGTCACATGTTTTGCACATGTGATATTTGGAATTGTCACATTTGATTTGAGGGCAGAGCATTGGCCACCTTCTCATAAGCCCTTGAGTTCTACACATTTTTCATTCTCTCGAGCATCCATCTGTTATGGGAATGGTATCTGTGTCAGTCATGTTGGAAAGGAAGCTATGTTACTCTCAAATGATTTTTTCCAAAATGGGAATGGAAGGGCTTATTCTTTGCCTCATAAGCAAAATGACATGCATTCAGACCCCCAGATCCCATGTATAAATGCCAGGCAGAAAAGGTGGTCTGTAATTCTGGCCTTGGAAAGCAGATTCTGGTAAAACACAAAGCAAAGCAATAAAGAAGTAGCACAATCCAGGATGATTGGGCTCCATAGGCACACACACATTCGTGTGTTCTCTGGTATGTGCAAACATACAAACATGCACACACACACACACACACACACACACACACACACACACACTCAATGGGAAAAGGAGTTGGAAAATGCAGGAATACTGCAGTGATTATAATCTTATGTTAATTTTATTCCCCCTGACCTTTAAAAAGCAGATACAGGATTGTTATCTTTGTGCCTCAATTGACTTCAGGTGTCCTGTTATTTCCTTGGTTTCTTGAGAACTTTAGAAGTAGGGGAAAAAAAAGAACAGTATCAGAAATCTCACACACACCCAAGTCCTCATCCCACCCTAAATGTGGATTTCAGCCTAGGCTCCACCTCTGTGCTTTGACAAATGCAAGGCATTTTGAAAAGATCTGCACTAAGTCAGTGACATGTGCCAGAGGCCAAAGGGAGGTCAGGTGACAGAAATTCACAATGACAAACACCTTTAATGCCGCAATCTCCTCTTATATACTTACACCTAAGAATAATTTTATGTATGTTTTTCAGACTAGTCTGGAGACTAAAAGGTCACAGTCTCTAGGCTAAATTCACTCCACTGTCCCTCACAGACATTCATGCCTGAAGGGGTTCAAGAAAAAGAAGATGAATCATTTCCTTGGAGGGAAATAGGAACTGGGGATGCACAGTAAGTCTTTCAAATGTACAGAGATAAGAAGGCACAAGAGGTGATAAACTACTGTGTCCACATGATATGCAGCCTGAAGCTGATGGTGAAGGAGAGACTGTGGTTCAGGTAGAGTTGGTCTCTTGAAGGCTCATGGGTTAGAGGATTGATCTCCTAGTGATAGTGTGGAGATGCTGTAAATCCATTCACAAGTGGAGCCTAGCAGAAATACTTCAGCTACTGAAGATATGCCCTCAAAAGAGACAAATGTAGTTCTTCTTTTATTTATTTATTTATTTATTTATTTATTTATTTATTTATTTATTTTTCCACTCATACAAACTTAATAGGTACACCGGTCCCCCCTCCCCTCTCTCCTCCCTCCCCATCCCCCAGTGTCTCCCCCTCCCATCCCCGGAGCATCCTTTAATGTGCATGCCAAACTCTCTTCTGGGTCCTCCTCTCTGATGAGGTGCAAGGACCCAGGCGCATTTCCAAGAACACTTTCCTACGTTCCCCTTAACCATAGGAACACTACCGTGGCTGTCAATCCCTTGCCTCCAAGGATCCTAGTGCCTTTAGCAAATGCTAGACTTTGTGGGGTCAATAGTGTGTTGGACATTGCGCAGAGCATGCAAAGTCCAATTATGATTGCTTCGGCCCTAACTTGTGTGGAGTATCTTGCATATCATTGCTCCTCCCATCCTTGTGCTCTTACAATCTTACCGCCCCCTCTTCTGCAAATTTCCCTGAGCTTTAGGATTATCTTGTGCATGAATGGGGCAAGGCACACGTACCATAATGAGCATGTAGAGATCAGAGGACGCTTACAGAAGGTAGTTCTGTTCTACCATATGGACTTTGGGAATCAAACTCTAGTCAAACTGTAGTCATTGAGCTTAGTAGAAGGCAAGCTTATGCACCGAACCACCTCACTGACCCTTCATATATGTTTTTGAGAGACTGCAGTTAGTTCTAATGAGAATGAATTGTTATAAAATAGTGATCCTGACTCTTGTTCTCTGAATATCCATGAGATCTTCTCCTTCCCTCGTATGCTGCCATCATGATGCCTCATTCATGATGTAATGAAAACTAGAGGTCTTCATCAAAACAGAGCAGAAGTCAGTCCCATGATCCTTAGCCATGAACACTGGAACCAAATAGACATTTTCCTTTATTTATTCCCCAGTCTCTGGAATTTTGTTTCATCATTGGACAGCAATGTTATGAATAATTACATTCAAGTACCAATCTGAGCTATCATTTGCCAAAGGAAATATTCATGTAAAGATAGGCTCACTGTATGTTACATTGTGAGGAAGAAAAGTGTCCTTTCTTTGAAGAAATACCTTGATTCTCATTTTGGGAGATTCCTTCTATTTGGAGAAAAAAAAAAAAAAAGCTTCATGAACACCATGAAAACTTGTTCCAATTCGTTTCTTCTTTAGTTTATAAGAATCTTATTGCTAAATGTGGATCCACTACAGTATGAATGCAGAATTCCAAAAGTGACAATTCCACAGGCATAGGCTGTGTGTTCTACATAATAAATGCACTTGGTCTTACCTTAGGTTTGCTATGTCATCTTTCCCATGTGCTGCTTTCTTGCTTACATAGTTGATATTTTAATTTAACTTGTTGAAGTTTATACGTGTTCACAAGCATCCTTAAGTTCTTTCTTGAATAAATCAGCTTACAAATAACACATAAATAAGAAGTAGAATGGTCAATAGGAGTCAATAGATTTTGGCATCATTGATAAGGCTGTCACAACCCTACTTCATACATCTTTCTATTAAGAATGACAATTTACTGAGTGCCTACTACCAAGAAATTGTGCTTGCAACTTTCCTAATAATATTTAATTAACACAGCAATCCCATTTATTTCCATTTGTTTTTTTAAACATTTTTATTATTATTTCCACTCATACAAACTTAGTAGGTACACCGGTTCCCTCCCTCCCTCCTCCTCCCCCCAACCCTCCTGCTCTCCCTCCCCTCACTCCTCCTTCTCCATCTCCCAGTGCCTCCCCCAATCCCCAGAGAATCCTTTAATGTGCCTGCCAGTCTCTCCTCTGGGCTCTCCTCTCAGATGACGTACAAGGACCCAGTGGCATTCCCCTGAATCCTATCCTGTGTTCCCCTTAAGCATAGGAACACTACTGTGGCTGTCGATCCCTTGCCTCCAAGGATCCTAGTGCTTTTAGCAAATGCTAGACTTTGTGGGGTCCAATAGTGTGTTGGACATTGCGCAGGGCATGCAAAGTCCAATTATGATTGCTTCGGCCCTAACTTGTGTGGAGTATCTTCCATATCATTGCTCCTCCCATCCTTGTGCTCTTACAATCTTACCGCCCCCTCTTCTGCAAATTTCAGGATGGGGAGAGATTAGGCTGGCCTAGTTCTAGGTGGCTGATATAGAGTTCTGGATTATGGTTTGTTGATTTTCTTTTGCAGTTTTGCTGCTCCTACAATGCCCTTCACTCCATCCTGATGGGTATTGTATGAGAAGACTGAGTTTAAGTGATGTTATGTTGAAGCCAAATGCATTATGGGAAAATTTAGCAAGCTTTAGAGTCAAAGAAACTTGGGCTAAAACCCAGGTCTTGACTTACATTAGAAAAACTAGTTTATGCTACATGTACTTTTGCTGAAATTTAATTTTGCACTGCACAACTACTTTAGAGGACTGTTATGAGGAATAAATTACATCACTGCACTGGAAAGCTAAGCTCCTCTCTTCTGCATGATCAATTCTTTAATTGATATGGTCATGTATAAATTAACTCTATGCCCTTCCAAAATGTCACTGGATTCTGGAAATTTCATCCTGAACCAATGAATAATAAATGTTCACTTTACTGATGTGCTGGCTCATTTATTGCACAAATGTGTGCAGAACACATTGCATGTACCAAGCAATGACCATTGACTTGATTGCTTATGCCTTCAGTGCCAAGTGTTTACACCTTCTCACAAGAGAGGTGTGGGGTAGGCAGTGGCATCAAGATTAAACTTTTCTGCAACAAAGGAAAAATCCTATTCTTTATCTTGAGGGAAGTTACAGTATTTTCCCTGTCCTGAATTTCAGTAATTATGGGTTTATAACTTCTGGGATATGAGAATCTATGGAGCCTACACGGAGATCAGGTAGGCCTTTAAAAGAAGGAACAAGGGTTTGGCCTGAATTCGGCTTCCTGTCTGGATTGCTCTTCTCTTTACAGCCTTAGGAACACATGGTTCACAGGAGAGTGTGAGGAGAAGAGAAGTCCAAGGACTCATTAGGTTATTTCTTGACCTTCTGGGCAACTCCATTGTGATCCTAACTCCTCTAGGTCACTGCCTTCAGTCTCCATCTGCCGACCCTACTGCCTCTGCTCCTTACCCGACCCTTGGGCTGGTGTGTCTCTATCTTTCTACCCCAGAGGTGAGCTCTGAGAGGTGCTCATGCCTCATTCAACATGATTCATTGAAGGGAATTGGAAACGACTCTCATTAACCAGCACTTGCCAACCTTGAAGCATCATGAGAGAGAGGAAGGGTACCTCTGAAATAGATGCAGAGGGGATTGGGACCACAGGGTCATGTCTAGTTGTTGCTGGTAAGAAGAGTGGAGAATCCTTTACCTTTATAGATGCCTGATTACTGGGCAGTAGTAGTTACAAGGAGAAGTGAAGATGAAAGATTAAAATTTAGTTGAGAAATGCTGTTAAAGCATCTTTTTCATTTACTCTCTGTTGCAGTTCGCCTGCATGGTTGCTGATAAATGACCATCAAATGGCTTAAGGGAACAAGGGATTTATTTTCTCTTATGATTACTGGTTACAGTTCTTAGTCTGGCTTGACGGGAGAGCAGACACCAATACCACGGCCTAGGGAACTGGCCACACCAACACCACATAACAGCTGAGAGACTGACAATCCTTACTTGCCAGACCAGCATGTCTGGCTAAGTGTACAAAAGAATGCCAACTTCCTCAACTGGCTCTCAGTATTTTATTCATCTGTTCAGGGCCTAGTCCTACCCACCATAGCCTGGGCCTTCCCCATCAGCTACACAATCTCTTGCAGGTTTGCTTTGGGCTTAACTCAACCATTAATTCTCTACAAATTTGCCTGGAGCTCAAACCCTCAACAGTCAAGTTGACATCTGTGCCTAATTATGATACTCTCCATTCAGGAATCTATGTTCCTCCCAGTCTACAGCACTTCCTGCATTCGGAATCCCTCATTCACAGAAAACTTCAGACTTCAAACAGAATGCTAGAATCTGAAGAGAAAAAAGCCAAATGAGAATCCTTTTAACTACAGAACAAGTGAAGGACACATTATTCAAGCAGAGATCAACCAAGGAGTAGAGAATGGCCTCCAAATTTGCATGTGTGTATTCACATATATGTATACACAGGTGTTTATTCCTGAAGATGAGACCATTGCTGCCAGATACCAGACCTTATACCATGTGACACCCAGAGTTTATGGGTCAAAGGTGCTCACCAGACAAGATGAGACTACAGAACAAGGATAGAAGCAAATTCAAAAGTAGATCTCTGGGGATTCAGGAGTGTGGAAAATAAAAACAGATGTTTCCTGCTTAAAGGTCCAAATAGAAGAGACAGACCACTGAACTTTTCATACCATGCCATGTGGAGAGCCCCTGGTCATGCTAGCAGCGTGCGCCAGAGTGTGAGGAGAAGTCTTGGAGGAGATAGACAGGAGCGTATATTTGATGGGCACACCTGGACTGAGAGAGGGAGGACAAGGAATCTGGACACAGATGAGGGACTATGGAGGTCTGTGCCATGTTCTCCTGTGGTTCAGGATGAAAGTAGAAATATATGTTGAGTTTCAAACAGGAAAAAAATCCCTTTCATGGTTTTTCCATCTTATTTTCAGGTCATGCGATTCACCCGCGGAGGCCTAGGCTCTGGAAATCTGGCATTTGCTTTTTTGTCTGAATATTTTTTGGGGTTTTTCAGATCCCCGCAGGTTCAATCTAGGACTAAAGTTTCATGACTTAGGTCCTGAGAAGATAGCAGGCATCCCAAAGTCCTTTCCAGGGCCACAAACTCTCCTCTTAGATGCCAGGCACAGGGAAGACCTGCAATTCCAGGGTAAAGAGAGACCCTTGCCTTGAACACAAGGGGCCATGGGAGCTTTAACCCTGTCCTGTGTCCCACGACAGGAGAATCAGGAGCTCTACATAGGGGAGAAGGCGATTTCTCCACAAAGCAGATGAACACAATTTCAGGGTAAATTTCCTCCCGTGATTATATTGCATTTCAGAGCCATTAGGATAATATTGCTATTCTTTCCATGTCGCTGCCATCCCTTTTTCATTTGCATGTTCTGTGAGTTCCTCCGTTCTTACGTTGAGAAATTGCTGTCTGCCAAGGGCAGTCTTGAAAGAAATCATCACAAAACCTTTTGCCTAAGTCAAACAAGGAAACACCCATCTCTCCTCCCCATTCATCAGGGCCTCTCCGACATGCCCACCTCTCATTGAAGCTAAATGCAGATAAATGCAACACACACACACACACACACACACACAACACACACACACACACGAGTCACACAGTTACATACAGTTACACACACACTTTTTTCTTTGTTTGATGTCTGATTTTTTTTGATTTGGGCCACAATCTTTATTATTGTCCTTCACCTTCTTAATATTTTATGTGCCTTTCTAAACACAATTATGAAAAACTTAGGTAATTGATTTAAAATCTCCCCATGGGTTTTGCTTGTTTCTTGAGGCAGATCTCTGTGTGGATCATGCTCCTTCAGCTTCAGACAAACAATACTCCTGTCTCTGCCTTTTAAATGCTAGCATTGCAGGCATGTATCCTCAAGTCAAATCCAATATAAACTTTTAGAAGAGTTGATTCCTTTCCCTGTGTGTGTGTGTGTGTGTGTGTGTGTGTGTGTGTGTGTGTGATAACTTTGGGGAGGCAATTCTTGCCTTCCACTTTGTTGAAGCAGGATCTGTTTTTTGTTTCTGTGGAGGGACAATACACTCTACCTTACAGATGATTCTTCTCCTTCTACCTCCTATCTTGCCATAGGAGTGCGGTGTTACAGATGTACGCTAATACATGCAAGCTTTTTACATTGATTTGGGAGATCAAATTTAGGTTGCCAAGCTTGAACAAGAAGAGCTTTTGTCTGCTAGAATATCACTTCGGCCCTCAATATGAACTTTTTATTTACTATTCTAATGATTGCTTCAGCTATACCCACATATATTTATGTTGTTTAAATATGTGCCCATTTTAATTGTTTCCTCATTTCTAACATATGGGCTATTTGAAATGTTTGGCTTAATTTCTGCACAATTAGGAATCACCCTAAGATATTTCTTTTTTACAGCTTTTCTAATTTAATTTCCTGTGACCTATGAATATCATTTATGTCATGTAAATTTATTGGGCTTATTTTATGGCTCAGCATACGTTCAGTTTTATCACATTCTGACCATGTAACAGAAAACATTGCATTGTTTTGGTGTCAAGTACTGTGTTTACTGAGTTTTCATTAAGACATATAGTCTGACAATGCTGTTCAGAACTTGTGCATGCTTATTTTCTGTTCAATTGTTCTCTATTACTTATTAAGAATGAAGTATTAAATCTCAAACTGCATGGGTATTTTCAATTGACTTTTGAATGTTTTCTTTATGCATTTTGTTGTTAACAACCCATGTAGGGGATTTTTTGTTTTCTTGGTATATTAACAATTAATCTCTATTCTTGCAGGATGACTTACTTAAAAATGTTTTTCTAGATATAGATTTAACTGTTGCAGAGTTTCTATGACTATTACTAGTATAGTATGTCTTTTCCCTTTTCTTTGTTCAGTATTCATATTTAAAATTCATCTCTTTTAATTCAAAGTGTGCTCAGGTTTGATAACATGAATATTTAGTATGGAGTACCTAACCTTAAATAGGATATCTCAATCTCCTACTCTGGCACTAAGGCTAAGGAAATATTGCAGAAGATGGAACAGAAGGAATGTAAGAGCCAAAGGGTATATAAGAGTATGTCCAGTTTTCAGGACATAAGGCCACTACATCTACATCTATGAATGCACTGCAATAGTGTTCACCTATACAAGACCATCACAATATTGGGGACATCAATATTACATCACTGATAAGGGAAGAACAGATGTAGCCCCACTCCTTTCTAAGTAAATATTGATAGCTTAAGCTGGGTGGGGAAGGGGACCCACTTGCTTCAGTGGTGTTGTCACAAGGTTGCTTCTGGGGATAGATGCCAAGTGTCTGAGTTACCATCAGACACCTGTAGTCAGGTCACATGCCTTGTGTTCAGATAGACATGTCCTTCTCCAACTCCTGACACAGCCAAGGCCTGTTCCTATTATTACCTTGCTTCCACACAGACTGCAGAAGAGGAGTGGTTCTTTCATTCTCTGATTCTGTCACAATACTTTATCTTCTTGACAGGCTACCATATTATAAGAGAAATATAGAAAAAATTAATTCTAACCTAAACTACTTAGATAACTTTTTCATTTTATATTTTAGTTTTACAAGCATACTCATCCCTGCTTACTTCCATTCCCCCTCCCTCCCATACTTCTCTTTTCCCTTCATCAATCCATCCCACTCCCTCCCACTGTCCTGCCTGTCTGCTTCTATGGACCACAGGGTTTCTAATGGTTTGTCTATTCTTGTAGGGGCTCAAGCCTTTTATGGCATATAAAGTAGCTTCTCATCAAGCCACGCCACTGATTGGAGCATTTCTCTTCACTCAAATAACTCCTGAAAGAAAATATTTCTCTGAATTATCCACACAACCTATTTCTCCCACAAGTTTTTTCCTATGTTATATCAATTTATGGATATATGCTCTATATAAACTTCTTGCTTTTCATAAGTACATACACATATACATGCACACACACAAACACACACACACATGCACATATGCACACATGCATGCACGCACACACTTTAAGACCCATCACTTGAAGTAAAATATACTCTAGTAAAGAGATGGGCGTGCTACTTACATAATCATTGCATATCAATAAAATTGCACTTACAACTGCAGAAACTACATTTCCATGACAATTTGTGACTGTGTAGATATTTTGAACATAAACTGTACCTCTTGTCCTAAGTGCAAATGTAACAATTCTTTCTTTACTCATATCTTAGTACATTTACAGTTCAGTATCTTGTCCACTTAACTTAATTGTAATGAATTTTTAAATGGTTTATGACTCTGTAATTGAAGTAACAATTTCCCTTCAGTCTATTTAATTATATTTAACTTCATTTTAATATAATACAATGAAATTGGACATAGTATACAAATTAAGAGTTAAAGCTAAAAATATAATTGTAAGGGTTCAGAGTTAGAATGCGCCATTTATCACCTTGGAAATAGAATGTAAACTTTGGACATTTATCATGTGATCCATGAAATTGTCTTAGAACAGGACTTACAGTAGATACAATTGAGTTAACATCTAAAAATCCAAAGTCTCTGGCACAATGTTTTCCAAGCATAGAAGTCTTCTGAAGGGAGTTTAATGGGTAGCTGAAGATAGAATGCCACAGATCTCTTGATGACATGCTTACAGTGTGTCCATGTCATCCACAGGTCATTACGTGGCATGTGAGATGAGCCCAGCAAATCCTCACAACCAGGCTGCTACAGGTACTGGACAGATGTCCTTCCACTCTGCTGGTTGTTGTAGGTCTGTGGTCCAGCTGAACCTTCCTCCCATGAATCTCTGTCTCTGTGAAGTAAGATGAACACCGATGATGCCAAGGCATACAGCGCATCCACTCTCTTCTTAACAGCCAACTCAATATTATTCAACTTTTGACAGGAGAAAATTCCCCTTAATAGAAGATTACCAATATTTGGAGTCAGAAACTTCAAAATAAGCCATGAGTAGGTCAAAATAAATCATATATATCAGATGCACTTCATGCTAGAAACTGACCTTTTCAATAGTTGGATTCCTATGAAAAGCCCAATGGTCTCAGCTTACCAATATACTTTCATTTCACAGATGTGTAATGACCACAGACCTAGCTATACTTGTCTACTTTAGGAGGGAAACAAACAGGAATTCTGCTAACCAAATATACTCCCCTAAAGTTTTTCTGTTTATTTTTTCCCTAAAATACCTTTCTATATTCACTAAATGAAAAAATAAAAAAGAATGCCCCAGTAGTTTATGTGTCTGAACCTAAAGGATTCTTTGCATTGGAAGGACAAACAATTATACCTCTAAGTCTCTTTATGGATCTGTTGGTTTATAGAACTAAGATGCAGACTTTCCTATGCCATTTTTTATTTAACATATTTTTATAATTTTTTAAATTTATTTCTTCCACACATACAAAGTTGATAAGTACCCCATTCCCTCCCTCCCTCCACCCCTCCCTGGATCCTCTTACTCCCTCCCCCCTTTCCTCTTTCTTTTTCCCTCTCCCTTCCTTTCTCTCAGTGCTCCCTCCTCCCATTCCTGGAGCATCCTTTAGTGTGCATGTTAAACTTCCCTCTGGGTCCTCCTCTCTGATGAGATGTAAGGATTCAGTGGCATTGCCTAGAGCTCTTTTCTGTGTTCCCCTTTAGTATAGGAACACTATTGTGACTGTTAATCCCTTACCTCTAAGGATCCTAGTGCCTGTGATCCATGCTAGACTTTGGGGGTTCAATTATATGTTGGTCATTGCGCAGGTCATGCAAAGTCTTATTATGATTACTTTGGCCCTAACTTGTATGAAGTATCTTGCATAATGTTGCTCCTCCCCATCTTTAGGCTCTTACAATCTTACTGTTCCCCCTTCTGCAACTTTCCCTGGGCTTTAGGATGGAGAGAGATTAGGCTGGCCTGGTTCCAGGTGATTGGTGTAGAGTTTTTTAATATTTATTTATTTATTCCATTCATACAAGCTTGATAGGTACCCCATTCCCTCCCTCCCTCCACCCCTCCCTGGATCCTCTTGCTCCCTCCCCCTTTTTCTCTTCCTTTCCCCCCTCCCTTACTCACATTACCCGTCCCCCATTTCTAGAGCATCTTTTACCGTGTACATGTCAAACTTCCCTCTGAGTCCTACTCTCTGATGATGTATAAGGACTCAGTAACATTGCCTAGAGTACTTTTTTGTGTTCCCCTTTAGTATGGGAACACTATTGTGGCTGTTAATCCCTTGCCTCTAAGGATCCTAGTGCCTGTGATTCATGCTAGACTTTGGGGGGTCAATGATATGTAGGTCATTGCGCAGGTCATGCAACGTCCTATTATGATCCTATGCCCTTTCTGTGCTCAGAGGATGTTAGAGTAGGTTAAGCATGATTTGCACTTGCAGAAAGTGAGTCCATTCAGTTAGCTGCTTTACAACTATGTCAGATGCAGTTCACTCTGGCGAGGTTTACGACTTTGCGAAGCTTTGGCAAAGGAATAATCTACCTCTGACATACTAAACACACATGCAGAGACTGCAGTGAGAAAGCACCACTGGATGTTCATACATATCTCATTTTATTTTTTGTGTGTAAGTGTGAGTATTGCTTTACTCTGGGGTTTCTCTGGCTCTGCCTTCCAGGACCAGATAGACAGGCTTCTGCCGGGAGTTTTTACATAGAATCTAGAATTTGAACTCAGTTCCTTTTGCTTGCAAGGTAAAGGCTTAACCCCTGAATCATCACTCCAGCCCCCATAACATAAATTCAAACTTTGCCTCTTGATGTTAGTCCAGACATAGTAAAAAAGAGACTTGATTTTCCTTTCTTTTCAAGAAAACTAGCAGGGTTGGGAGATGGCGCAGTAGGTGAAATGCTTTACAGTGAAATTGCTCTCAGATCCCACCCAAACACCAGACACAATTGCATAAATTTGTCTAGTCCTTAGAGGCTCATGAAAAATTGGAGACAGAACAAAAAAAAATCTACAGAATCTTGGGTACCTACCAGCTTTACACAGCAGAGGTGAAGTGAACTGGTGTCAAATAAGGTGGAAATATGAGAAATGGTACCTGAAAGTTTGTTCTGTCTGCATACACGCACCATGCCACCATGCATACTATAGAATCATACACACATACAAGTGTGTATGTATACACATGTGCATATACACATACACACATTCAAAACTACATGTGCAAGAATGGTTTAAGGTACTGGAGAATGATGACTGTCCAACAGTGACACCAGAGATGAAACAGAAAGGGAACTCTACAATTGATTAACTTATCTGTCCAGAAGTTGAAAAACAAAGCAAAAGAAAACTGCTTCTGTAATGAGCCCCTTTTGTTCTAGAGTAAAGGTAGCCTGCTATTTCTTAAATACAAAACTTTAAAAAGATAAAATGGTACCAAGCAACTTAAGTGTATTCCAGAAAGAAGCTTAGATGTATTTAAAGCCACCGTACATACTGGAGTTATGGCTCGGTGGCTGCCTAGCAAGCACAAAGCCCTTGGTTTTGAATACACAGAACCAGAAAAGAAAGGAAAAGAAAAGAAACAAGGTGACGAGTGGACTCATCACTAGGAAAAAAAGGTAAAATTTTAAAATCTATCATGCAACAATGAAAATATTTAGTCTCTAATGAAAAGCACCAGAAAACTAAAAAGAAGAAAAAAATCTGACTGATATTCTGTATAGTGGCACACACTTACACTCCTGCAATCACAACACTCAGGAGACTGAGGTAGGATTTGAAGTTCGAGACCTTGAGAGAGAGAGAGAGAGAGAAGACAAAGAACAAGAAGAGACAGGAAGAAGAGGGGGAGAAAAGAAGAATGAAGGTATGGGACAGAAGAAAAGGGAGAAATGGAAAAGAAGAGAAGAGGAGAAAGAAAAAAAGGAGGAGGCAAAGGGGAGAGAAAAAAAAGAAAGTCAGCTAAGTGTGGTGGCACATGTCTGCAATCTAAGTTAGCATATTTGAGAAATGGCAGGAAAATCAGGAGCTCAAAATTACACTTGCTATTTAGTGAGGTCAAGGTCAGAATGAGTACATGAAAAATCCTGGAAAGACCCTGTCTCAAAGAAAGGAGGAGGAGGGGAAAAGCAAAAGATGTAGAAGAAAAAAGAAATGAGTGCTGCAAGATGGGTGGATGATGTTTCTAAAGAACTGGAAGCAAAGTATCTGTCAGCAGAGAACTTGATAGTCCTGAGAAATCTCTTGAACATAAAGGTAAGGGCATTTTCAAGCATAAACATTGAAGGAATTAATTACCTGCAGGACTTCACTGCAGGATAAAGTTTTCAGTAGGAAAATCATTGTGGAAAATCAGTTCAAGGGACTAAAGATGAGAGGAAATCATAAAAAATTGCTTAAATATGAGACTTTTTTGTTTCTCAACTCACAATAAAGTTGACAGAGTTAAGTAGCAGTAGATTGTTCCAAAGTTCTTAAACTGTTACTGAACTAATATTGGAACTGCATGTTGACTGTAATAGGTTAAAATATTACTCTAAGCTCAAAAGAAATAATCAGTCAAAACAAAGGTATGCGACTAGCAGAATCTGGAGGGGAAAAAAGGCGGATAGGAATAGCTACATTTCAGGCAGTTGAAATTACTCTGTGAAATAATGGCAAATGCATGAAGCTGCATCAAAACTCATGGAAAGTCCAATACCAGAGCATGGGATTTAGTTCATATGCCAGTACTGGCTCACCCTTCTAACAAAGCTACTAAAGAAATGCCAGATTATAAAGAAAATCTTCTTGGGGGGGGTTGGCAGTTATTGTCAAATGTCAAATTACACTTGAAAACTCAGCCTTCAGGCACAGCTATAAGGAATTATCTAGTTCAGGCAAGTCTGAAAACTATCTAATTTCATAACTGATGCAGAAAGACCCAGTCTACAGGGAGTGAGACTAGTCCCTGGGCAGGTGGATAAGAAGAGAAAGATGGTTAGCATTTGAGCAAGCTGGCAAGCTGGAAACTAGTAGCAACCTAGAACTATGAGCTTAAATAAGCCACTCCCCCCTGAATTGTTTGGATCATGTATTTATTACAGCAATGACATATAAAATTTTCTCTCTAAAGCTGATCAAGAAATGAAACTACTAATTTCTCATGCTTCTGGGAACGCTCAGTAAAAGAGCACTTCTGGCTTAGCTCCCTGCAGCCCAAAGAGTGATTGCTGATTTGAAGCTATTATATCAAGGTTAATGATCCCTTCAGTTTTCCTGGAGAACTCTCCACCCAGATACATATTGAACTCCTTATGCTCTTGATTTGAATTGCTATTATTGGGCCTGGGCCTATTCTTACCGGTTCTTTTTTATTCATAGTGATTTGTCATGGATAAGGAGAGCAGGTGTTCTGTGCTGAACTACCCAAATCTGCCCTATTCTGTTTGGTTGTGAACGTCCATAGATGGGCATCCGTATGGAGCCTTGGTTCCAATCAGAAGATTTCAGAGGCCTGCTTGGCTTCACTTACAGTGGCAATGTCTCCAGCAATTCATGGAGTTGGTGACATTTGTTGCTCTTTGCTCATTCTTGATTCTACTTATCAGCTACAGAATTGATGTGATTATGGTCTCCTTGCGGTGGTTGGCAGCATGGGCAGCAGCAGCGTGAGAGCAGAGTCGGAGCTGCAGCGGTCTGAGTTGCTGCTGCTGTGCGAGCCATGGTAGGGCAGGCGTTTAGAAAGTTCCTTCCACTGTTTGATAGAATACTGGTTGAAAGATTTGCAGCAGAAACTGTAACCAAAAGTGGCATCATGCTTCCCGAAAAATCTCAAGGAAAAGTATTGCAGGCCCCTATAGCAGCTGTGGGATCAGGCTCTAAAGGAAAGGGTGGAGAGATTCAACCAGTGAGTGTGAAAGTTGGAGATAAAGTTCTTCTCCCAGAATATGGAGGCACCAAAGTAATTCTAGATGACAAGGATTGTTTCCTATTTAGAGATGCTGACATTCTTGGAAAGTATGTAGACTGAAGTCACTATTAAGATGGCATCACTGAAGCTGCCATTTCCACTGAAGTTCTGAAATATTTCATCATGTAAATAATTTCTGCACTTCCCTTTTATAATAAACTGATGATATCTAAACTGATGATACCTAAACTGATAACATGCACTATCTGCTGAACTCTATACTGTTATAAACATTTCCAAATAAAATAATGTAAATGAAAAAAAAGAATTGATGTGTTTACGTTGTTTTTATTTTTCAACAAGACCACCAATCATTTGGGTGGGTAAGACATAAACAAATCAAATAAGCCAATGGATATCTTCATTGATTTGTACAAAACTCTTGGTTTGATGCTCTAGAGGTTGAATCAACGGATGTGAAGCAGAAAAAGGGTTAAAACTGCTGCCCACCAAAAGCTACCAGAGGGAGTCATCCTCTCCCTCCTTGGGGCTGGGAGATCAGCTGAAGCAAAGGGAGTCACTTCCCTTCTCCCAAGCCTTTAGTCTGGTAACTCCTCTCAGCTGCAAGATAAGAAAATGTCATATCTGGGAATCATAGAGGCCACCGGAGCTGTTATCTCACTTACCTCCTCCCTTCCTTGTCTGTTTTCCTATAAAGTGGGTTGTAACTGAGGGAATAATTACTGGAATCCCTGGAGCTTTGCTCTGGACTAGCCCACATGTGGTCAAACACACTTCCTCTCTACTCCCAAGAGTGAACTCAATCTCTCCATTTGGGACGGAAGGGGACTTTTCCCCTAACAGATGTACATACGCAGACATGTAAGAAGTCATCCAAACGTCTCTTCTTGTCCTAGACCTCTTCTCTGTGATCTCAGGCATGATACTGATTCGCTGGGCTACACCTCTAAAGCAAGGATAACAGTCTGTGTGATCAATTACAACACATTTAACTGGATCATGAAAAGGATGTCACATTATTTAAACACTCAGAGAAAGGATCTCAACCTAAAAGCAGCCTGAAAAGTCAGTTAGATGCTATTTTGTTAACAGAGGTCACTGAAGAAAACAGAAGACACAATAGGGATCTGTGATCCACTCCCTTACCCTGAGTGAGGGCCCCCCCCCCATTTTGATGAGGTTTTCCAGCAAGGTCAGTGTTCTGTTTATGGATGTATTTCAGAGCTGAGGGAAAAGAAGCAAGGAATTTAAGCAGTGCATCTTGACCTTGTCTTTCATCTGTGCCTCTAATTCTCCCTGTCACCCCCTTAGAAGGACTTCTGAGACTACTTTGGGCACACCTGGATGGTCTAGAACAATCTTTCTAATTTGAAATCCTTAATGACACCTACAGTGCTTCTTTTGCCATATAAGGAGCACCCCCAACTTTCAGGGTTTGAAATACAGTGTCCCTGGGACTTGGGGAAGCATTTTTCAGTCCATCCCAAACAGTTAATTGTGGTCCCCAAATCCATAAACCACAAAGTGTATCATCGAATAATATACAGGTACTTGGCAGCAAAAGGAATTGATGTTTGATCATCATAAAACATAGACACACCTCACAATCATTATACAGAGTAGAAAAGAAGCAAACAACAAGAATCCAGATGTTACAATTTTGTTTCCATGAAATTGCAGGACCCTCAAAACTAATCTGGAGCCAATGAAGGTGGGTCACTGATTTCTGCTTTCTTTTTTAATTTTTGGTCCTATATTTCAAATTAGCTTACATAGAAATAAGTTTCCATACGGAGTTTTCAAGCATATTTCATTTTGTTTCATTTCGTCATCTCATGCCTCCACTCCATCTCATAACCCTTTTTCCCGTTGTACCCTTTTAACCCCAGAACCCTTCTTTCCACTTTGGTCTGCTGTTTCCCACCCTTAGACTCTCTTTTTATCCAGTCATATTTCTAGTCTCCTGGCCTGTCCCATATTTTCTCCTTCCTGGATATACATACTTAACAGGTTGGGATCTATATGTGAGAAAGAACATTCAGTACTTATTCTTCTGATCCCAGATTTCCATTTTTAAAATAATGTTTTCTAGTTCCATCGATTATCCTGGAAATTTCATCTTTGGTCTACTTGCAAATAACATTGTTGTTTCAGTAAGAAATCCCAAAAATCTAAAAACTAAATCCAAAATATCCCTTAAAACTAAGTTGAGCATGCATGTGAGCTAAAAGATCAATTTACAAAAAAATGTGTTTTTTGTGTACTTGCAAGAGATGTACATTTAAAATCAAAATTCTAAATGCAATAACACAGTCTTTTTAAAGTGATATACTTAAGTATGACAAGGCATTGAACAATTTGTATGCTGAAAACTACAAAGCACTCATGAAAAAAGTGAAAAATAAGAATAAAGTAAATGAATGCAGACATGTCACAGTCTTGTATAGGATGATTCAACATAGTAAAGATGTCAATTTTCTCCAAATTGGTATACAGGCTTAAGGCCATTCCAATAAAAATTCTCAGGAAGACCGTTTATGAACACAGACAAAAATTATTGTGATATTTGTACAGTAACATGAAGATACTAAAGGAGCTATGTTTGAAGTAAAATAAATTGGGAGGTGTCATCTTGCCTAATATTAAGATCTATGATCCATAATAATCAGGTCAGCATTGAATTGGAAGAATAAACACAAGCAGTAGAAAGGCCCAGAAATGAAATGACATAGCTATATCACACACACACACACACACACTTTTTTCCCCTGAAGTTACAATTTCAGAGGAAAGATAGACTTTTTTTGACATTTGAAACATTTTCTTTTTTTTTTAATTTTTTTTTATTCAACTGTGCGCATGTGCGTGTGTATGTGCGCGCGCGCGCGTGTGTGTCTGTGTGTGTGTGTGTGTCTGTGTGTGTGTAGAACCACGGACGAATTCGCGAACCACCATGGACGCCTCCACCTCCTTCTGCCCCGGGATTCACAGGCTCCGCCCTACCAGGACCAGAAGCGCAGGCCGCCCCCGCTTCCGCCTGGCGTCTATACGTGGGATCTGGGATCCGAACTCAGGACCTTCCGCCTGCAAGGCGGAGGCTTAACCCCTGAGCCACCTCTCCAGCCCATTTGAAACATTTTCTATACAAATTTCTATTTCCAAAAAACTCAAATAAAAGGTAATTTAAACTGCTTGGTATAGTTTGCATCTGGAATATCCCCAAAGGACCATAAATGAAAGTTTTGAGCCCCCAAGATGGTGCTATTCGGATGTGACTTGGAAATTGTAGAACACAGATTACTTTTCATTTGTCTTGACTTCCTGATGAAAAAAGGATTCCCTTCCTAAAGGCAATGTGATGAATTTGAATTTAGTTTATCCGGAACCTTGTATCCATGATTCTTCACTGAAGCCCCGGAAGGAGAGGAGTTCTGAATTAACAGTGATATTGCACTGAGACCTTGTATTAGTAGTGACCTTGCACCCAGGCCTTGGTGGAAAAGGAAATCTCCTGTGTTAGCAGTGATCTTTCACTGAGACCCTGGCAGGAAAGGAGATCTCCTGTTTTAGCAGTGAGCCTAGATCAAATAGTGCATTTAACAGGCATGATAAAGACACAACTTGATGTTACTATTCAAAGAAAAATTTTAAAAATGCTTTCAGCCCACCCCTATCAGAGAAACAGACCCAGGGGCATAAAGCTTTTCATGTGGAAACACATGGAGAGTCTTACTTCTACTATCTCATACAACTCCTGAAATTATCCTCTTTAAAAATTTAAAGAATTTTAAGACCCTATTTTCCTCAGCCAAGACTTGAATAAGAATCTCTGACACAGAGAACAGAGACCATGGAAGCAACTGGGACCTTGGATTTCTTTCCTCTTAAGAGAACTCTTCAATTTGTTTCATACCTGCATTTACATATGTTCTAACTTATTTCCTGTGCCTTTCTATAAATATGAGATGTCCACAGGCACAAGGGGAAAGAAATTAGGTACATTCCAGTCTTCCTGGTTTTGATAAATACATATATAATATGTATGTGTATATATATGATTATCAATATATATTTCAATCTTTATATATGTATACAGAATGAAATTTATATTTATATATATATATAACAATATATATGCAATCTTTGAAGGGCATATGGCATGGATTCTTAATTGTTCTGCTACTTCCTGTGCTTCTGTAATTATCTGAAAAGTGAAATTAGAAATGGTCTTTAGCAAATTATACTATCCCAAGAGCCCAAAGGGGATGGCCACTGCTCAGAGTCAGTCCTGGTAGTCTGAAGAGGCTTCCATGTTCCTCAGTGCCATGAGGAAGCAACAGATGACAGACTTCAGGCATTAATGCCTATTAGCATGCCTTAGTTGGGAACAGTATATCCCAGACCCGTCCATTGGCCTAGACCTAGAATGGACTAGGGTGCGACTGCCATGCAGGGATGCAGTTGAGTTGCTGCACAGTGACTCCAGGGCTGGAGTAGCTGAGGAGTTGTGCCACGTGCTGGCACTCAGGATGATTGAGAGGCCCTCCCTCTGGGTGTTTTATAACGCAGTTAAGTACAGAAATGATGCAGATTTTGCTCAGACTGAAAATACAAATGAATGGTGGGGGCTGAGGAAAAACTTTCCATCAGAAGAACATGACAACTTTGGTATAAAGGAACCAAGTCGTGTAGGGTGGAGAGGTGGGCACAGAAAAAGAGGATGGCTGTTCCCACACCTAGTCTTCTCTGTGTGTTTATAGATTGCTAATGAGTTCACACAGTCGTCCTTGTGCGTGTAGGCAGGGTGTGAATTTCTCAAGATCAGCTCTGCAGCAACTGAGTTTACGCTTCAGCTCTTGAGGGCAGACACATCATGTACCTGAGAGAGAGCTGCTCTCTCCTTAGTGTTTCACTCCCTGTCTACTCTTCCCTTGTCTCTGTCACGTTTTCTTTCTTATCTCCCTCTGTTGCTACTTTCCTTCCTTCCATCATCTTCTCCCTCCCCCCTCCCTTTTTCTAATGACTGAATGACCCCACACTCTCTTGTCTCAACCTCTCTGCTTTATGTATTTGGGATGATCTTAGTTTCCCTCTACTTCCCTCATATATCTTTTTGTGTGCATGCTCAGTAAAAACAGGGACACTTTGAAAAGCCCTAAGCCTTTTAGCAAGGTCTGGCTTCTACAGACCTCCTGGAATTCTCCAAGCTGACAGACTTCCTACTTTAAGAAGCAATGACCATTTCATCTGTAGTGATACAAGCCCATTTCTTGTTAGTGAATGATACTGCAGGACATTGAAACGCAGGGGTTAGGAGATGCTTCTGGGGCTACTAGAAGTCACCAGTTTGTCACATGGAAAATAATATGTGTGGAAGGTTTGGCATTTAATTTGTCGGTTTTTCATATTACTGCTGCAGCAGCTCATTTCACAGAGGGCCAGGGATGGGTCGTGGATTAAGGGCATCCAGGACCAAAGCATCTCTCAGTGTTATGATATTATGACTCACAGAGATAGTCTGCCCCAAGCCTAGCAAAAACACCATGATCAGACACAGAACAGAAGACAAATGAAGACAGATGGCTGCCATTTGTAGAAGATGACATGAGAGACCAGAAACGCTTCTGATTTGGCTAGACATAGGAATAGCCTTCTCTCTGTGTAGAGTGATCTCTGACTAAAAAGAGACAGCAAGTGGGTGAGAAAAGTGGGTGGAAGACAGCAATTTCAAGTTCCCTCCGCAACAGAAGAGCTTAGAATCTTAAACCCAGAGATGCCACTGTGGCTGAGGCCAGATGGCAAGGTAGAGGCAGGGCACAGAGGACTGCACAGGAAGAAGCTGGAAAGTATGGTTCTTACCGTGAAATGCATTAGGAAGCTACTAATAAATCTTTCTCAGGAAATTCAGTGGCACCAAATACATGTATTGTTGAAGATCACATTGGAATCTATAAGAAGAACAAATTAGGGGGACCGAGGCCAGAGCAAGGGAGAGTGGTAAAGCGATGAATATGGTGTGTAGGCAAGAGGCTGGGTCCTGACAGTGGCTGCGGAGGCAGGGGAATAGGGAGACTCAAATGAAGTCTGGGAGATAGAAATGATAGGAATTACTTAGGTTTGGAAGTGAGAAGAAAGGAAAATGAAGTGTCAAAATGACTCACATTTCAGGAGTGTAATTTCTGCCTGGAGCGCTTACACTCCAGCCCTGGTGGTATTTTCCAAGATAATGAGTACTGAAGTTAAGAACAGGCTCACAAAGGAAGGCACCATGGGTCAAGGTTTTTATTGATACACATCAACTTGGGGATGCCAGCGAGTTTTCTGGAGAGGCCAAGATACCTAGTACATGCATCTCAGAAAAGATGAGGACGGGCCCAAGGGTCTGGGGATGGTAGACCCAGGATGTGGAGGCTGTAGAGGGATGTACTCTGTGATACCCTCTTTGTAGACTGCTTTGCCCTCTACCTCCCCAAACAGCCTGCCAATAATTCATAGACTCAGTGCTGGCCCGAGGCTCCAGAGCTTCTCCGTAGACCTTGCTGGCCGTGCCCACAGGAGAGCAAAGAGCCAGGAAGCTGGACTAGAAGGGGGCCTCTACTGATCACCACTAATGGCCTACACCTGCCTGCAACAATCATTTTGTGTTTAAAAAAACACAACCAGATTTCAGAGCAGCTTGGTATATGTGGATGTGTTAACTACATTTGCATATGATGCCCTATTTCAGATGACTTAAGTATGCTAACTCAGGGCAATACATATTTATGATTCGAAAATTGCTGACTGAATAATTGCACATTAAGTAACTTCTGTTTCCTTGTATATTGTTGTTTCTAATTAGCAATGGAGGAAAATAAAGTCATCATTATTTATGGCTACGGTTTAGGCTTGGCATGTACCCTAGGCTGGCTGGCGTCACATCAGTTCACTATACTGACTGGATTCCACCACGTGGACTCATGGAGTGGGTCAGTGCTGGGAAAGAGGTTCCATCTTCTGCCCATCTCTGTTCTATTCTCTTCTGGAGAGGCCAACACATTAAATTTGCAGCTCAGAAGAGAGGAGAACTGGATCAGAAGATCTAGGGACAGAACACAAGTTTCATCTCATGTGGCTCTTTACCCAGTACCCTTCCTTTATAGCTTCCAAGGATAGTTTGCTATGACATGGTCTGAAAACAGCAGAATTATGAAATCATGAACATACTACAACTCTGTCACACAGCGATACATCCTTTTCATGTGGGCTCACCAGTCTTTTTTTTTTTTTTTTTGTATGTTTAGGTGTAGGTATGTCCATGTGTGTGAATGTATGTAGGTGTAGGTATGAGTGGGTGTGTGTAGAAGAGGACACTTGTACGCCTGTGGAGGCCCAATGGTAACTTTTGGATTCATTCTGGGTTGTTCTACTTCCTATTTCTTTGCTCTGGGGTTTCCCAGGCTCTGCTTTCCAGTGCCAGAAGTACAGCCTGCCCCCATTTCTGAGATCAAAATTATTTTTGCTTATAAGGCAACGGCTTAACCCATAAGCCACCTCTCCAGCCTCTATCAGACTTTATAAATGTTATTTTTATCATGGACCACCATTGCTAGGACATATTCTAAATAGAACTCATTGCTCTTCAGTCTCCTGCACTTTGGAAGCATACCTAGTAAATGATAAGTATTAGTTAATGTGCAGAATTTACTTTTGTAATTGAAAAAGAGAAATGCCTGAGTGATTCAACCCACTTAAGTTTGTGCCAAACCAAAGGAGCTGCAGAGCTCTTTTACTAGAACTTTTCCAGTAGCAGCATCTCTCCCTTCAAGCTACATAGTCTCTCAGGCATACGGAAGAAAACCTATGGTCAAAGACTTTAAGTTTCTCTCTTTCATAGAACAGCCAACCTATTTAGCTACTGTATAGTAGTTTCACCCAAGTATTTGGTGGAAACCAATGAGTCTGGGATTTGCACCACAGTTACCTATGACATTATTGTCATTATGTGTATGTGTCTGATGAAGGCACATACATTCCACAGAGTGTATGTGGGAGTCATAAGACAACTTTGTGCAGTCATTCCTCTCCTTCGCCTTTGCATGGGTTTCAGGGGTCAAACTCAAGTTATCAGACTTGCAAGACAAGTGCTTTTACCCACCCAGGAATCTCGCCAGTCCTGAGCCAAGACATTTCTTAATGAAACATAGGTAGTCTATGTTTACTGCCAAATGGGCCCTAGTGTTCCTGGGTGGGCCCTCAGCAGTGGTGTGGCTACAAAGCTTCATGATATATTCTCTCTAAAGTGGAGCAACTTTGGTAGTCTGAAAGGGTCAAGCTTGGCTTCAAAATAGAGTCACCAGAGATCTGAAGCTGTTTCTCACTTTCAGTCTGACTTGATCAATATTTTTATTACATTTTGTTAAACTTTACAGGAGGTTGCACTTTGCAGCTAATGTTTTGTTCTGCTTTAAAAATAGATCCCTAAAATGCCTTGTAATTCTCTAGCCGCAGAGTGAAAGCATTAGGTGGATGCAAAGAACCATGGCTGCACAAGATGCCAAGAATAAGTGAAGGTTGAGAGTTCAGTCCTCAGCATGACAGATACACAATCTCCAAAGGCTCAGCGATCTCTGCAGAAAATGGGAGTGAGGGGATAAGAGCCAGAAGTCAGGGAAAAGATTGTGAAACACCATCCTTCAAAAATGATACAGTAATGGCAATCATGAGCCCACAGCAGAGGTGCTTCCTGACACGAAATCTACAGGAAGCATCATCAACAAGGAGCAGTTATGGACATAATAGAAACCGGTGGACCCCTACAAAATACTGATAAATATTGGACAGCCAACATGTTCAAGGGAGATGGTGACAAAAATATCCAGCTATGTGCCCACAGGTTCCAAGATAAGGTCCCAACTCCAGAATCACACAGCAGGTCCTGGAGGAACCCAGTGTACACAAAACAAAACAAAGGACATGAACATGAAAGGAAGACTTAAAGGAGAGGGAGGATGGCGGTGGGGGGCGGGTATGTGGAAAGACTGAAAGGAAAGTAATTGGAATGTTTCATACAGGTTTATGAAATTGCCAAAGAGCACAATTCATCAAGAAAAAAAAGTGGGAGAAAATAATTGTTAGGTAGCTAGTCAGATACCAGCAGGCTCAGAGCACACCAGGGATGACGCCCTCCCTCGTAATTAACAGCTTGTTCCATTCAGACCTGCACATGCAGGATTCTGATTACCGACCAAATGACTAGGTCTTAGTTCTATCTCTGATCCTGAGAGGAAGCATGACATACTGAACTGCCCACAAGGTCATGACTGGTAATGATCTGAACCTGGCTCTGGGATCCTCACAAGGTTATGATCTAGCTGAGGTGTTTTGATTTTTTTTTAAAGTTCATTGTGTTTTCCTTTATCAATTCAACTGGACCTGTCAATCAATCACCTGAATGGGGAAAAAAAGTGTCGCTTGAAAAAAGTCACTTCTCATGATACTTGAGAAATAAGTATCAAGTCTGCCTAAAATGCAAATAGGCAATGGCTCCACTGATCCTTGGAAGTGTGCTCACCTTATTTTAAGATAAACTGTCTGCTACAGTGTATTTTTATTGTCTCATCTGAATTCTTTCAAGATCAAGGACCAAGGAGAGTGAAATCTTAGGAACTCAAATGGACTACATTTAAAAGAAAGAAAAACATATCCCAAATAAGACATACATGAGAGATAAATGTGTAGTAGTGAGATCTAAGGTTACAGACTTGAAATGCATATTATTCTGTAAGTCTAAATGGAGACTGGCAGCAAAGCCCTCGATGTTTCATGGGCATATTGCCTTTTAAACTGCTTCCACTCACTAACATTTCTTTCTTAAAAAATTTTTACATGACCATATATATATGTATGTATATGTATATATATATATATGTTTATAAACTAGATACATGAAAATCAATCATTTGTTGGTAATAAATCATAATTTGCATTAAATAATTCTTTAATATACATGTGATCTGTCAATTTATTAAGGATGAAAGAAAATTTGCATGAAATAAGGTTTATGTGCTTGCTTAGTCTTTTTTGCTTACTTTTATATATGACTGAACATTGATATTGCAGGACATACAACCTGTTCAACATTCTTCAGAGTTGATTGATGCTTTGATTTTATGATCATCATAGCTGAGAATGATTCTTTTTGCATAAACATGTAGTACAAAATGACAGAAATATGTTTAGTACCGTTTCAGAACTTGTAAATTCTGTCTTAACCCCAAGCCAAAATCCATTCAAAGATCTTTCATGAAACTAAATTCAGCAACTCAATGAACGATTTCAAAATGAAATATTCTAATGCAATACAATCTAGGGAAATGCTAATTTGATACTTCCTGAGAAATGACAGTAGGAAAATATTAAAAACCTTTGTTTTCTATAATTAAACCATTATGTTTCTGTAAGAGCAGAATCTTGTATGAGGATTAAAAGCACTCTACTTCACAGCACAGAGTGGTCTCGAATCAGTACTGAGGCAATTCAGGCAGTTGCTGGTATTGCACGGTGTCAGCCACAGGCAGAGTGCCCATGCTGCATGTTTTGAATTCAAGCTGCAGTGAAACCATATGATACCTCACAGGCAAACATGGACACAAACACATAGCACTCAATGCATTTTGGATTTTTAGCCAACACCTTGTCATTGAAAAGTCAGAATGTTTTGTTTTTACCCTCTGTCACTTTGTTACGTAACTCACAGTTTAAGAAGCTGCACTTCCTTGGACAAATAGAACAAAGAGGACAAACTAGAACAAATAATAGCTGTATTAATTTTTACACTGTCATGACAAAACACCTGACATGAAGCAATGTATGGAAAGAAAGATCTATTTGGGCTTACAGTTCCAGGGGATATATGAGGAAGGGGAAAGCAGTGGAATTCTGGCTGGTCACAGTCAGGAAAAGTGGGGTCAGGTTATAAAACCTCAAGTCACACCCCCAGTGACCCACCTCTTCCAGTGAGGCTTCACCTAAAGACTGACTGTACAACCTTCCCAAACTACACCTCCCAGTAGGGATTAAGTTTTCAATCAGGTGAGTCCTCTGCATTTAAACCCCAATGATTGATAAAACTAAAAGAGCTTAATGCATTCTTACATCTCTGTACCAAAATGGCATGATGAGAGTAACAGTAGTAAAAACATCAACAGAGAGTATATCAAGATAAAGAGCATTTACCTAAAGAGATTACTGGGTTCCACCCCATGGACATAAGCAGGACATTTTTACAAATGATGCCAGTCTTGTGCACCATCTACCTATGTTCTCCTACTTCACCCAGGGAAATAAGAGACTCAGCTGTCAGGTTAGAAGCCTTAAGATCACCTGACAAAGAGCAGGCCAGGTCCTCTAAGACACAGCTGTTGGTGCATATATTAAATTTACAAGAAAAAGATGATAATATTCAGACAGATAAATTATGCCTTTCATATTCTGTTCAGAGGATAATAATTCTCCTCTAACTTGTGCACAGACCCTGGAAAAGAGGTTAATGTAAAAAAGACAAGAAACAGCTGTAAAGTGTGAAAGGTGAGGTTCATGTGAGCAAGTGAGAGATGACACAGAGCATGAAGATAGGAAGGGCAGCCCTGGAGCACAGTGTCGCTTCTCCAGTGTGCTCTGTCTGTGCAGAGACATATTGTCTCCATCCAGCAGCGTAAGGGGAAAACAGCAATAGCCATGTCCCACCAGAGCAACTGCAAGCTTCAAGAGGCACATGGAGGGGACTTCACAAATGGGCCAGTCAGTAAAATGCTTGCTGCACAAATGTGAGAAACTGAACTTGGATCCTCAACACCCATGAAAACAGGGGGGCATAGCATCATGTGTCTGTAACCCCAGAGCTGGAGAGGAAAAGACAGGCAAACTCTTGAAGTTCACTGGCCAACCAGTCTTGTCAAAACAAGCTCCAGCGTTGAGAGAGAGACTGACACCAAAAAAAGAAAATTGAGATGGGGGTGATTGAGAAGGCTACCTACCACCACTCTTTAACCTCCGTATGCACATAACATATATGTGAATTCACATGTATGTGTACTCACATGCACATGTACACACATATACCCCCCAACACAAACAAAGAGGTAGATGTATACAACTTTTTCCTCTCTCAGGAGGTCAAGCAACCTTCATACCAGCCTGAGTATCCTTCCTGGGCACACAGAGAGAGCAGTGGTTGTGTCTAAAGCAAGAGGCAGTCAGATGGTATGAAAGTGAAGATTTGTAGACAGGAGTCAGTTGCCCTGCTTTCAATGGCCCAGGAATTGGATATTTCTGACAATATATACTTCCCCAAAGCACATTATATTACCACTTAAATAAAACTCTAATGATGACAATCAATTAGATTTTTATTACCAGTGCATAAGTAGAATGACTGTTGCAATGAAGGTATGCTTCCATTTTGGCTTACATACAAAAGTGATGTTCATTGTATGTAAACTAAAGCCAGTTGTATATAAACTAAAGCCTGGTATGCATAAGGGAGACTAAGAAGTCTCATACTGTTCTCAATGAAAATTAATAGTTCTCTTCTTTATTCAAATCAGGACCTGGATCATACCTGTCTGGGTTGGTTGATTTCTCTTTTGATCTGAAAATTAAGCTGGTTTCTCAAACCTCTATCAAGTTCTGCTTTCTTATTGAAGACTCCATGGTTATCTCTGCTGTGACAATTTTGACACTCAAGTTCTGGCAGGATACACTTTGGAAAAGGGGAGGGTACATCCTTATCCCCTGGTGGGCTTCTCTGGGCCTTTCATTGGATGCCTGTTGGAACCAGAGACCAGCAGTGGCACTTATGAATCGTGAGCACCAACCTGTACCTGGACAGCTCATTTGCTATAAAGACAGGTATGGGCTTCCCAAAACCATAGAACCGCCAAGGGATACTTCTATAAACTTCATTGCCCACCTTTTATTCCACATTGTTTGACTTGTTTGAATTTTTCTAGTAAGACAATCATTTGTTTTGATGAAATGGCTGCAAGTATACATCGCTTTAGTGGTTCATGCAAAAGCTGAGGAAGTTGAAGACAAAGACCAAGACAGGACATAAATCTTATCTCTCTGAAAGTGAAGAGTTGCCTTTATCAAAGTGGCAGTTGTCTTCTGGCTTGTAAAGCAACTAACTTGTGACCTGTATGAATGAACTAACTTTTCTGAAAACTAGAATGTTCAGGATACAACCTGAGACCAGATTCCTAATGCTATAAGCCATGCTGATTTCACCCTGAAATAGTACAGAGTGAGTCTAGAAGTGAGGAGTGTACTTCTCAGACAGTGGGGGAAGTAGTAGCTGGGATGCTTTCTGCAACAAAGGCATATGAGGAACCCAGATTTCTGCATTTGGATAAGAAGAAAAGATAGCTTGGCTGATGACTGTGGATACAGAAAGCACCTCTGAGTTCAGTATGGACAACTTCTGTCCCTAGTAGCCCCCAAAGTAAAGGAAAGAGTTCCTGACTTGACAATTTGAAAACTGAAAACTTGAGCTCTGGACACATTTGTAAAGAATTAATAGTTGAGTTGAGCCCTAAGGAAACCTTCAGGAAGCATGTCTAATTGATAGGGAAGGCCCCCAACCCATGGTAGTTAAGATGGAGGGAGCTGATCAAGGCAGTTGGCTTTCCTCCACATATTTGGACAGACATGCTGTCTAATAAGGGAAGTTTGCTTTTCTCTCAGTACTCCTGTGGACGTGAGTGTGGCCAGTTCTTCAGCACCTGGTGTTGGTGTGGACTGTCCTGCCAAGCTGGATTAAAAACTATAGCTGGAAAATAACAAAAGCCCTTGTTCCCATAGACCCTTTTGTTCTGAATTTATCAGCAATGCTCAGGTAAATGGCAATATCCTCCCTATATTCCCCCAACATGGCAGGCTGGACAAGCTCTGCTGTAGGAAGAAAAACAGTGCAATCTGTTCCAGCCCCATCCTCTAATGCACCAAGTTGCAGTCTAGTCAGACATCATGCAGGACGAAGTCACCATGGCACTCAGATTGGTTCTCTCCATGGCACTGAATCGATTCACTTAAGGTAAAAGATTTGGAGCAACATCATCAAGCCATACAAAATGCAGTGGTACACTTAAAATTCATTCAAGTTCATTCGGGAATTGCCAATGAACATAAAAATGAAGATGGCAAAACTGCTGTGGGATATGTGATAAGGTTGACTGTTATTTAGGGTAAGAAAGAAAATGCTTTACTTTGCATTCCTGTTGCTGTGACAATAGCACATTTTCTCTTCTTTGAGTGGTATTTGACATTGAGCTTTCAAGAGTAGGAAAATAAATAAAAAGAACTCTAAACAAGCTATAAGGGTATATTAGTTACTTTGTATTGCTATGACAAAAGCAATGGGAGGAAGGGAAGAAAGGGGAAGAAGGATAGGAAGGAAGAGAGGGAAGGAAGGAAGAGAAAGGAGGGAGGGAGGGAGGGAGGGAGGGAGGGAGGGAGGAAAGGAGGGAGGGAGGGATAGAGATGTTGAAGGGAGGGAAAGTGAAGGAGAAAGTATTTAATTTAATCTCATACTTTGAGATTACAGCCTATAATTTCAGGGAAGGTATAGTATAATGAGCAAAATGAGCAGCTTCTCATATTATGTGGATGGCAAGCAAGTAAAAATGAAATAATTCTAGTTTTCAATTTGTTTTCTCCTTTTTATGCAGTTTGTGACCATTTATGATGTCTTCATTTCGATTAAACTACATCCATAAAATCCTTCACAGGCTTGGCTAGAGGCTTGATTCACTGGTGAATGTAAATTCCATCAAAAGTTGACGGTCACCATTAACTATTATAAGGAAGGATCCAAACAAACATATGTACAAATAATCAAAAAGAAATGCATGGAAGCATAACTTCCCTGAAAGATCATAGTTCCTTAACTAATACAACCAAAAGCATTGAAATAGACATACGCCAGATGAAGATTTAAGAATTTACTAGTAGAAGCGACCCGTGACTAGGAAGAAGATAGAAATAAGAAATAAGCAATCAGTCTAGGATTGGAAAAGAAGGTCAGCAACACACAGAGAAAAACATAACATGCAAATAAGGTGAAAAATTTCAGCATGACATTGAGATTTATAAAATAAGTAATAAATGTTGGAAACTAAAAACTTAATTGATTTTTGGAAATGGCTTATTTGGTGAAGAGGTTGCTATGTAAGCATGAAGACCTGAGTTCTATTCCCAGCAGCCATGTGAAACAATAAATGGTATGGCAGCATGCCTCACTAATCGTAGGACCAATGAGGTTGGTTTGCTGGAAAGACAATAGCCGAAATAAGTTGTTGAGCTTCAAGTTCAACAAAAGACTAAGTCTCAAAAATAAAGTGGAGAATGACTGAGGATGACACCTGACATGAACCTCTAAGCTTCAGGGGCATGACATACACCTGCATGTGAACCTGTACACATACATATCCCCACACATGAACATACCCACATATGATCATGAAATGCAGGGAATCAAATAAAAATATATTGTTAAGCATGACCAAGAGACTCAATGAAGCAGAAGAAAGAATAACAAAGACAGGTGACAATGTCTACAAAATACTACATTCAAACATCGACACAGGAAAAAAGTAAATATGTGTAGTCATAAATTCTAAGAATGCATGGATACAATCAAGAGTCCAAGCCTAGAAATAAGTTGAGATAAATGCAAAGGCATAGAGATTCTATTAAACAAAATTAAGACAGAAAATTTCCTAACTTTACAGACAGAAATTGGCATTCAAACACAAAAGCTATTATACATTAACAGAAAATAACTTTTTCATGACACATTATAGTCAAGATGTCATAAATACAAGCAAAGAAACAATATTAAGAGCTTGTAGGGAAAAGTGCCAACCTACTTACAAATGCAAAAATTACATCATATTTATCACCAGGAACTCTAAAGTTCAGGAAAACATAAAATGATCACATACTCCCTGAAGGTAAATAACTGTCCACAGGACAGTTATGTCTCACAAAGTTACCCTTTAAAATTAAGAAATAGGGGATGGAGAGGTGGCTAAGGGGTTAAGCTTCTGCCTTGCAGGCGGAAGGTCCTGAGCTCGGATCCTAAACCCCACGTATAGACGCCAGGCGGAAGCGGGGGCGGACTGCGTTTCTGGTCCTGGTAGGGCGGAGCCTGTGAATCCCGGGGCAGAAGGAGGTGGAGGCGTCCATGGTGGTTCCCGAATTCGTCCGTGGTTCTACACACACACATATACATACACACACACACACACACACACACACACACATACATACGCACACACGCGGACACTCGCACAATTGAATGAATAATAAAAAAATTAAAATTAAGAAATAAAAACATTTCAGGATAAGATAAAGCTAAGACAAATTGTGACCACCAAGAAAGCAGTACCAAAGTACTTAAGGTACTTAAAGATTTAATAGACAAACCAGAGAGAAACCTGAGATCCACTGAAGCAGATAAAGAGGAAGGTGAGAGAGAGTGAGATGGATTGATGAAGGGAAGGGAGAAGGATGGGAGGGAGGGGGATGGAAGGAAGCAGAGATGAGTACTCAATATGCTTGTAAAACTATAAAAATAAAATAATAAAAAAGATTTTACTTTACATAAAGATGGAAGAAATATAGTGAAAAATCACAAGAGCACAAGGAAAAATTTCATAAGAGGAGCAGATAAGCAAAGTAATAAAATAGGAATAAACTCATCATAGTAAACCATCTCCCTTAAAACTAATACGGGGGGGAGAGAAAAGAACAAATAATAATACGGTCATCCAGGAAAACAACCAAAACATTATAGGAATTAGTAAACATCCATAATAATAATATTAATGTAAAGAGCTTCAACTTACAATAAAAAGACACAAGTTGACTGGATAGATTAAAAAATTATACCCAGTTGCTTGTTGTCTCCAAGAAACACGCCTTGCTGATACAAAAACTCACTGAGAGTGAAAGTATAGAAGAAAAACTATCTAGTTAATGTAAGCCAAAATAAGCTGACATAGTTATTCTGTTACCTAATGAAGTAGACTTCACACGAATACTAGTCACATGAAATAAAGAAGGCTGCTATATATTACTAAACATATTAACTCATCATTACATTATTCGTTACATTAATTATAAATACATATATGCAAAACATCAGAGCAATTTCATACAACAAACACTAATGGACACAAAGGGTCAGATCAGTCTTGATACATTTATTCAGGTCAACACCAAACTAAAAAAATAGAGAAAACTGAGAGCAAAATTACACCACAGATGACATACTACTAATACATACAGAATATCCCACTTAATAGGTGTAAAGTCTCCTTAGAAACCGCTAGAACTATTTCAGTCTATAAGTTGTCTTATCAAATACAAAAGAATCTAAATAACTACTTGTGTCTTATTCCATCATAGTAGAATAAAGAAGTCAATACCAAAAGATAATACAGAAAATACATACATAATTCAGATTGAACTATAAACTTTCAAATTACTGGTGAGTCATTTAAGAAATCAGAGAGAACATTTTTAAAACCTCTTAGCATGAAATGAAATTGAAAGTACAACATACCAAAACCTATGGGATAGAGCGAAGGCCAGTTCTAAGATGAAACTTGATAGCTATGAGTGCTTATGTTAAAAAATTGGAAAGATCTCAAATAACCTAATGATGACACACAAAACCTTTCAAAATTCAGTCAAGAAAGTATGCAGAACTTAAATCCATAACCATCAATAAATCTGAACATAATTTAAAAACATTTCCAAAGAGAAACTTCAAAATAATCTGAACATAATTTAAAAACATTTCCAAACAGAAACTACCAAACTCATTCTACAAAGTCACCGTCAACCTGATACCAAACCTAGAGAAGAATGTGAAAGTAAAAGGAAACCATAAACAAAGTCCCTGACAGATAAAGACAGAAATCCTCTGTAAAATATTTATAAAATGAATTCAAGAACACACTAAAAAGACCATACACCCTGACCAAGTTATTTTTATTCCATATATGCATAACTAGTTCAATATACACATGGCTCTAAGTGTAATACATTAAACAAATAGACTTAAGAATATCATTCGCAGGGCTGGAGAGATGGCTCAGGGATTAAGTCTCTGCCTTGCAGGTGGAAGGTCCTGAGTTCGGATCCTAGACCCCACGTATAGACACCGGGCGGAAGTGGGGGTGGCCTGCGTTTCTGGTCCTGGTAGGGTGGAGCCTGTGAATTCCTGGGCAGAGCAAACAAGGAGGAGGTGGAGGCGTCCTTGGTGGTTCCTGAATTCGTCTGTGGTTCTACACACACACATACATATATACACACATACATACACACACGCATACACACACAATTGAATAAATTTAAAAAAGAATATCATTCACATGACCATATCAATTGGTACAGAAAAAGCCTTTGGCAAAGTTCAACATCACTTCATAATAAATATTGTGACAAAACTTGGGGGAGGGGGGAGGCACATACCACATACAACAAAGGCTTTAAGTGACAAATCTATAAATAGCTTTCTAAATAATAAGAGATAATAAAGCAGTAAAAGATAACACCATTTTCTCTAAATTCTGGAACAAGATAAGAAATCCCATTCTCTATAATCTTATTGAATGTAATACTAAAACTGATTCAAGAGAAATAAATAAAATTGATGTAAATAAGAAGAGAATAAACTAAATTATCTATACAACTGACTATATGATCCTATATTTAAGACCATAAAGGCTCTAACCAGAAAGAAAAATCTTATGGCTGGTAAATACTTACATCATTATAGCAGGATATAAAGCCAACATATTTACATACCAGTAACAAATTTGTTGAGAAAGAAATTAAGGTTTTAAAAAATGATTTATAACAGCTTTGAATAATACCTAGAAATAAACCTAACTTAAAAGATGAAATACATTTATGATGAAAATTTTAAGATATTGAAGAAAAAAATTTCAAGAAGATTCTACAATATTGAGAGGTCAATTATGCTCACAGATTGGCAGAATTAAACTTGCCAAAATAGATATATATTTCAGGCCATCTAAGCATTCTAAGGAATCCAATGCAAGCCCATCAAAATCTTAATGTAATTCTTCATAGAGCTAGAAAAAGTAATCTTGAAATTCATATAGAAATACCATGAAACCTCAAATATCCAAAGCAATCCTAAGCAAAAACACAGATCACAATACCTGATCTCAAATTATGCTACAGAGTCACAATAAGAAAACGTTATGGTATTGGCATACACAAAAGAAAAAGTAAAGCAAACCAGACAGGTAGACTAAATGGAATAGAAAAGATGGCCCAGAAATAGACTCACACAGTTGCAGCCACCTAATTCTTATCAAAGCTGTCAGAAATATATATTGAACAAAGGGTAAGCAAATGGTGTTGGGGAAACTGGATTTTCACCTTTTAAAAGAATGACATCATATCCATATGTCTTACCATATATAATGACGGAGGTGGGAAGACCCACCCACTGACTTAGCTCCTAGTTTGTACAAATGGAAAAAGGGACTGAGAACCAGCATGAATACATCAATCACTGATTCTTGAATGCAGATGTGATGTGACCATCTTCACACTCCTATTGCTTTGACTTCCTACTATCATGGACTATGTCTCTAAAATGTAAGTTGAAATAAAACCTTTCTCCCTCAAGATACTCTTATTAGAGTATTTTATCATAGCAAAGAAAGCATAGGCAAAACACATCAATACATAGGCATATATAGTCAAGGACTTGATTATAGTAAGGAAAGTAATTCTAAGAATTAACACATGGTATTACATGGGATTTAAAAGTTTCTACACAGCAAAGGAAACAAACAATCAGCAGAGTGAACTTAGCTTACTAAATGTGATAAAAATCTTTGTCAACTAATATCAGATAAGGAATTATTAGGTATAATATTTAAAATAACTGAAAAAATTAAACACCAAAAAATAAATCATCCAATCAATCAATAAACTGATTCCCCAAAGAAGAAAGGTAAATGGTCAATAAACACAAAGAAGTAAAGTCTTCAGTCATCAAATTAAGACCATTTTGAGACACTGTCTTACCCCATCCAGAATGATTATCTTCAAGGAAACCCGCAGCAGCATAAGGATGTGAGAAAGAAGGAACCCTACACACTGGTGGGAATGTAAACTGTGAAGTCAGTCTATAGGTTAACCAAAAACATGGAAGTAGAACCAGCACATGACCCAGCTTTGTCTCTCTTAGGTATAGCTAAGTCAACATACTACAGAAAGACTTGTGCATCCACGTTTATTTTTATATGTATCACCGTAGCCATGAATGGAACCAGCAAAAATATCCATCAACAGATGAGTAGATAAAGAACATTTGGAACATATACAGAATGAAATTCATTCAGCTATAAAAAAATGAAATTATGATACTTGATAAAAAATGAATAGAACCAGAAATCATATTGAGCAAAATACATTAGACTCAGAAAGGTAAATGTCTCATATTTTCTCTCATATATGGTGATATGTGTGCACACACGTGTATGTATGTGGTTTGTGTGTCTGTACTTGTAGATCATAAAACTAGACAAGAGATCATGAAAGGCAAGGAACAGGTATTAGAGAAAGGGTAAAGAGAAGATAAGGAAATATATGTGACAAATACCAGAATGGGGAACTATTTGGGGAAAGTAAGGAACCATCTGGATGGGGAGAAGGTTAGAGGCATGGAGGATGTCTGTGGAGGAGGAAGTCAAATTCAAAGAAATCGCATTGGCACATATGGGTGAAAATGTTATGAAGAAACTATTAGTTTTCATACAACTTTAAAAATTAATAAAAAAACTCACAATAATTTTCATAGATGGCACCTGGCTATGAATTTCCATCTAGGAAGACTACTCCTCTAGAGCACAATATAGTCCATGTGCTGATGATGTGACCCCACTGCACAGTCATTCTGATACCACAGTTCCTGAAGAGGTTGTCAGTTCCAGAAATTAGTAGTGCAGAAGCCAGGTTTGCCTGTGTAGTCAAGACAATGAGAGTTCAGGCAAGTTTTATTCTATATGACCATGCTTGTGAGTCTCAAGAGAGAGATACATAACCCAGAGAGGCAGCAGTCAAACAAAGTCCATGCCTGGAATCCAGGCTCTGGTTTGCAGACTTGTAAGTCCAGTTACAGTTATTCAGCCACAGCTCTTTTTCCTAGGCTGTCCCAATGGCCTTCAGGCCATAAGCAGTGTAAGTCAAGCAAGAAGCCAGGGACTCCATCATCCAGTGTCTTTTTCACCAATTCTTCTGAGCTTAGGGGCCAAGGCTCAAGATTACTGTCTGGAATTTTGAATTATCTTTATAATGGACTACTTTCCTGTTTGACTTTGCCATTATTTACATTATATACATAATTTACATTTATATATTTACATTATTTACACTATCAACTAAATATTTTCTTTAAAATTGCTCTTAAAATGTTATTTATGACTGAAATATTAAATAAATTAATGAGTTATTAATTTAATCAATTAGCAAAAGCCTATTTTCTTGCTAATTTCTTTGAAATATGCATGACTTATTAGAGCAAAGATTATGAGATTGTGTTTTAGGCTTATAAATATTTTGCGGTAGCCATAAAGTAATTACAAAAGAATGGGAATGAGGCCACTCTGCAATATGTAGCCAGCAAGGGTCCACTGACAGTCATGTTCCTAGGCAATCGATACTTACTAGAAGTACTGTAACAGGAGTGGTTGTCTTTATACTGAGGTATATAGAGATAAAATACATCCATAGGTTATACCTTTATAAAATGTGTTGGAGATTCAGTAAAAAAGTCATAGGGATTCTCAGTACCCAGAAAGGCATGCATAGAGAGGCCCTGTGGGTGTCTGGGAAGAAGGGAAGGCTGGTGACCCACTGGGAAATATAAACTTGTCAATGGAAGGATGCTTTATTAATGTTATTTTAGTTTATAAATCATAATTGCATGTTTTATGGAATATAAAACTTTAAAGTATATAGTATAGGATGACTAAATCAAGCTTATTAATGTACATGTCACCTTGCTTCCTGAATTTTTGTGGCAAGATATTTGAAAGGAACTCTTAGCTATTTTGAAATCCATAGTAGTATTGAGTATAGTCACACTCTATATAATTATCAAAGTTCAATTGGCCTATCTCTGAAACTTTGTATCTTTAGACTGGTGTCATAGTTGGGCACAGGTGTCAACTTGACAGTTGAGGGTTTGAGCTCTGGGCACATTGTAGAGAATTAGTAGTTGAATTAGGTAGGCCCAGAGCAGACTTGCAGGAGATTGTCTAGCTGTTGAGAAAGGCCCAGCCCATGGTGGGTAGGATTAGGCCTTAGAATAAAATACAGACAGCTGGTTAAGAGAGTTGGCATCCTTTTGTACAGTTGTCCAGACATGCTGGTCTGGCAAGTAAGGATTGTCCATCTCTCAGCTGTTATGTGGTGATGGTGTGGCCAGTTCCCTTGGCCTTGGTGTTGGTGCATGCTCTCCCGTCAAGCTGGACTAAGAACTGTAACCAGTAATTGTAAGAGGAAATAAAACCCTTATTTCCTTAAGCCATGGATGGTCATTTATCAGCAATCATGCAGGCTAACTGCAACAACTGGCAATTGCCCATCTCCTGCCTACTCCAAGCTTCTGGCAAACTTCATTCTACTCTTTGAGATCAACTTTATTAGATTCCTCACATAAATGAGATTCCATGAATATGCTGTTCTGTGTCTGACAGAATCATCTTCTTCTTGAGGCTTAATAATGTTCCATTTTGTTTACACAACACATTTCTTTTGCCCATTCATATGCTGATGGATTTGAGCAAATGTTCAGCATCACAAATCATTAAGGAACATAAATTAAAACACAATAAGATATCATCTCATGTCTATTATAATGCATTATATCAAAAAATGAAAGGTGACAAGTGTTTTTCTTAAAAGAATTGGATAAAGAGAATACTCATCCATTTCTGGCAGGATGAGTACAACCATTATGGAAAAATGGTACAAAGGACTCTCAAAAAGCTTGAAATAAAACTTCCATGTGATTCAGCATCCTAAGCTTGGGTACATATCCAAAGGATATTTGCAGTCTTTCATTCATTTCAGCATTATTTGCAGTCACTGGAACTTGGAGTTAAACCACTTCCTATCAGCTCTAAGAATAATCACTGGAAACAAGTTAATCCAAAATTATCTTTGATTATCTATGCAAAAATATACCTCTTAGATATTCATAATGCAGTTATTCTGCATCAAGAACACAATTTTTATCTGGTAGCATTAGAACATATTAAACTAACCCCCTTTATTTGATGGCACTCATTCAGAACATGTAGGCACTTCATCCTAGTCACACACAGAGATAAGCAAAACTAGAAGCCTGACACATAAGTTGAGATCATGAACCTCATCTGACAGTTGCACGTTGTGCTGTCTCCAGGAAGAGTGGAGAGCAAGAGTAAGCAGAGCATCTGTCACAGCTACTGCCTTTGCTGTGATGTTATCACTACTAATCATTACATGGCTCACCTGTTTGCTGCGTTGGGCGTGTGGAAGGGCTCAGTTCCAAATCAAGGTTTGTCATGTTGATAGTAAAAGTAGGCAGAGTTGGCTCAAAAGTGAAAGGAATTCATCATCCCTGGGGACTGTAAAGATGAAGCCAATGTGTAAATGTTCCTGTTTCTCATCCTTCTAATAAGC
The DNA here is from genome assembly GCA_023101885.1 of Typhlomys cinereus. Lineage (NCBI taxonomy): Eukaryota > Metazoa > Chordata > Mammalia > Rodentia > Platacanthomyidae > Typhlomys > Typhlomys cinereus. The sequence continues at coordinate 53,900 of JALPQD010000549.1, forward strand.
ATCCCTGGGGGACATTCTCATGGGCCACTGCAGAGAGGACTTCATTGCCTATGGAAGATATCATTATAGCACACTCCTGGGTTTTCTTTTTGAAATGAACTTCAGTTAGTTGATAGCTTGCATTAAGGTAGATGACTTTGCTGTAATGTAGTACTCCATGTGGCTGAATGACAACCATTGCCTTATACGAATATTTTCACCATTCTAAAAACTTTATTTCTGTCTTTCTGTATGTCTTCCTCCCCATTTCTCTAACCCTTATACCTGCTCCAAGGAATACTAATTGGCTTGTAATTCTAGAATTCCACACTAACGAATCAGTACCGTGAGCTGTTACATTCATAAAAATCAATACAATGCTTTGGGGGTTCAGCTATGTTGTTTTGGGCATTATTTTGTCTTTTTTATTGCTTTCAAGTAGTATTTACTGTGCTCATAAAGAAATATGAGTAACACTTCAGAGTCATCTCAAAAAGACACAGGCATGTGTTAACATTTTTCAAACTAAGAACTTGGAAAACAAAAAGTTATTGTCATTTGCTGAAGAAATTGCTACTGGCCTCAGATGCAAAGATTTGGCCATAAAATAAATAATGCTTGAAATAAATTGAAACACACCAGCATTCACATATATTCCATGAGTTTTTAACATACTTTGCCAACTTTTAGTTGAACTTGTCATAAAATCAGCACACTAATCTAAAGTAAGAGAAATAAAAGATAATAAAACTTTGTACACCTTAAAAGATATAAGTGTGTTATTTCAATGGAGACAAAGTTGACAAGGAAAAAGCCTTCTTATTTGGAAAATTACAACTTTTGAACACAGAAACAAAGGTAGAATTGCAAAGATTAACCTTCTGATATTCTGATATATTCAATAAAATAATAGATACAGACAACATTCACTGATGGATTTGAAAAACTGATAATGGAAAAATGTGGTAGGAATTTTCTAATGGAGCAACAAAATAGACACAGTGTTGCACAAGGTTGTTTTTTTTTTTCTTTGTTATTATCTTTTCCTTTTGTTTTATTTTTTAACTGGACAATCTTTGAGTCAACAAAAGCAACATAAACTGGGAACTCATGCATCATTGACACAAGACAGGAAGTTACAGCACTATAATGTTAGTCTTTCCCTTACCAATACAGGCCACCCTAATTAAGCTTATTGGGTCCCAAGAAAAGACATGAAAGTAGAAGGAAGAGTATTTGGGAAGAGGAAGAGGATTGGCATGGAGAACATGAGGGCAAATATTGTCAGAATACATCGTATACTTGTATGAAAATACAATGAAGCACATTATTATAATTAATATATGCCAATATATAATTAATATATGCTAATAATATCTTTAAAGTATTGGTAAAAATACCACAAGCTTTGGTCCCTGGACACAGAGAAATCAAGCTGTAACTGACCTACAAGCTTCTTTGTTGCTGAGTAGCCATAGTGCAGGACCATGCTGTGTGAACCTCTAGGGTAGTGTTATCACCAAAAGTCTTACTCAGCAGCAGTCATTGTCTACAACAATACTGGTCAGTCAGGAAAAATGACTCCACAGGCAAAATAATGACAAGTCTGTTGTATGGTACTCAACTGCTTTCTGATTAGATGCAATGCTCCCTCCTCAGAAAAGAATTCACATCTAGTACTATAAACCTAGACAAAAACCCATGGCTGGGGAAGTGATAGGCTCTAGTGGGGAAGATATTGTTGTTATTCTGCCAAGTGAACATGATGTGCCCATCAAACTGCTTTCAGGCTTATGTCCATAGATTAGTGATACTGTCAACTTTGGTCAGAGAAGCTTCTTTTTGGAGTGGACAGTATTTACTTCAGAAGTTCCTAACTAGTCAAAGTACCAAGAAGAAATGTTTTTCAATATCTAATCATAAATGAAACATGTACATCATTCCCTTCAGGGCTTAGGGACCATCACAGAGGAAGAGGAAGGCAGAATATAAGAGCTGGAGGAAGAGGGGAGCAGTGTGAAATGCTGACTTCCAGCATGATGTGGAAGAAAGAGGATTTCATATGGTCATGTATTTGCATGCAGTTATTAGCTTACGTGACCCATACCTCTGGGTATGATATCCATGCTCTTGAAAACTGTCTTAATAAAGCTCATTCTGTCACCAAAGAAAGACATAAAAGCATAAAGTGTGGTATGATAATTAATTTTAGGTGTCATCTGACAATTGAGAACTATTTATTAGGAATTATGTAGTTAAAATGAGTCTGTGAGCAAGCCTATAGGGAATTATTAATTGATGTGGAAAGAAACTGCCCAAAGTGGGTTGAACTATTTCCGGCAGGTCATCATATGGAGAGAGAACCTCTTGGCTTAGACTGACAGAAGACAATCTTTGTTCCTCATCACTCTTTTAGTTCTTCCTGCAGATATGATGTTGCCATTTCTCTTGGCTTCTCATGCTGGTATCATTCTCCTGCCATTTTGATCAACTGTAATCTCAAATCCCAAGCATAGATAAATTCTTTTATTCTCCTAAATGGTTTGAGTCATATATTTATCACAACAATGGAATATGAAACTGAGATAGAGGGTTAGTCTGGAAGAGAAAATAAATTAGTTGGAATGGGAGGACAAGAGAAGGTATGGGAGGTGAATATGATCAAAATACACTACTTATATGCATGTGTCATAATGAAATGAAACTCATTATTATGCATAATGAAGATATGCTAATAAAAGTACTTTAAAAAACTTAAAACATGTAACTTGAATGCAATTCATGAAGCTCTAATTATTGTTTTTAAATAAATGCAGGACTATAGAAACAAGCTACAAGAATATACAACAAAGAAAATCCCCACTTAGGTATGTGTGATCTTCTAAAAAGAAAATTAGAGCTTTCCAACAAAGCAAAGGCTAAGAAAGAAATAGAAGCAGGGACTGGTAGCAATTGGATAAGGTGTCAATTTGACAGCTGCAGGCTGAACATCAGGCATATCTGTAAAGAATCAATAGTTGAGTGAACCCCTAAGTAAATCTGCAGGACATTGTCTAATAGATGGGAAAGATTTAGCTCATGGTGGGTGATTTCCTGGGCAAATGGATAAAATGCAGGGAGCTGGTTTAGTGACTTGGTTTTGCATACTTAGATAGACATGCTTTCTGGTGAGTGAGGTTTCTCTCTCTCTCTCTCTCTCTCTCTCTCTCTCTCTCTCTCTCTCTCTCTCTCTCTCTCTCTCTCAGCAGTCTGATGGATACAGTACACCAGTTTCCTCTGCTTCTGATACTGGTATGGGATATTCTGCCAAGCTGGACTAAGAATGGTAATAGAACAATAGTAAACTAGAATAAAATCCCTTGTTCCCATAAGCTATTTTGCCATGAATTTATCAGTAGTATGCAGGCAAACTGACAAGGCTACAAGAGAGGCATAGAAGTGCAGGAGGCATAGAGCCCATGCAACAACTCATGTCCACTGGCTCTTAGCTTGAACTAGCAAACTTCAGGAAGGTACAACTGAGGTACATGGGGAAATTTTGATATGAATCTGGTATTAGATGTCCCATATAAAGTAAAATTGAAGATTTTAAGGGTTAAATAGTAAAGGCTTTATGGGAAAAAGAAAAGAGAAGGGGAGGGACAGGAGAGGAAGGGAGGAGAAGGGAAATGGGGGAGGGGAAGCAAGGGAAGGGGAGGTTAAGAGAAGGGAGATGAGGGGAAAAGACTTATCAGCATGACTAGATTGGCAAATACATCAATAATGATGAAATTTAGTGGTAGGACCCAAAGACTTATTTTCCTATTCTCTTCCTTTTTGTGTATATTTTTAAACTTACGAAAGACAAAGTTTGAGCACAATAAAATGTTCCTACTGTTGTGTCTTTTAGAATATTACATACTGTTGACATTATGAGAAGAGTGAGAAATTGAAGACCTTGACATCAGACCAAGTAGAACAAATTGAGGAGCCTTGCCTGGGGGCCTGTCACACCCTTGTGGCTTCCTGCAGCCAACAATGCTAGTTCCAGTTCAGACTTGTCATGTTCCCTGCCCGTGCTTTACCAGCTACCCTGATCTGAGTTCCCATGTTTGCCTATAGCAGTGGTTTCAGAATGAAGCTACTAGTTGTCATAGTTACATAAAGGTGTCAACTTGATGGTTGAGAGTTCAAACTCTGGGCATATTTGTAGATAGACAGTTAGTTGTTGAATTAGTGAACCTGTGGGAGACTGCCTAGTTGATGGGGAAGGCCCAGCCCATGGTTGGTGGGACGAGGCCTTGGACAGGTGAACGAAATACAGAAAGCTAGTTGAGAAAGTTGGAATCCTGGTATATACTTGGCCAGATATGCTGGTCTGGCAATTACATGAGATGGTGTGACCAGCTCCCTCATCCACTGTGTTGGTACAATTTTTTCTGCAAAACTGGATGGTCTGTTGTAAGATAATAAACTCCTTGTTCCCTTAAACTGTTTGGCGATAATTTATCAGCTACAATGCAGGTGAACTACTACAGAATTTGATACCAGAAAAGTGACTGATAAATCTGGCTATTTGGACTTTGTGGATTTTGAACCGCTCTTTTGGATGAATAGGGCAATGTTTGAAGACATTGAGATCATGCGCTCTAAAAACTGTTCTGTTGGTGGGTCATTTGGAAAATAGTATGCTAAAAGAGTTGTGTATTATTAGGGTCTAGTTTGTGATGAATTTAAAGATGATAAACTGGTTTGCTTGATCGAGGAGAGCTATATTGATAGAAGTGAAGCTTTAGATGTGAAAAGGGTGAGCAGCAGAACAGCTGCCATTGTTGGAGAAATGAACTCCAACCAATGTTGGAAAAGTGAATAAAAACCTGATGATTTGCACTGGGACAGTGGAAGACATGTAAAATAATAATATCATCATTTCTTGATAATCTAATAGTTGTAAAAACTTTTTGAAAAAATTCTACAACCTCTCATTAAGTTAAACTATGCCATAATAATATTTAGCTCTTAAAAAATTCTGTAACTTAGATGCTATAGGTGGGAGGATACAACCTACTAAGGTACAGTCATAAAGGCAATTATTAATCAAATTGCTTAATAAATATTTGTTCTTATAGCCATAGATTGGAGGAACATTCAGAATTCAACCTAGAAACTTCCTTCTGCAATGGAAGGTGTTTGTGACAGAAAATCGCAACTGACAAAAGTGCAGAAAGTAAGTGATAGCAGACTGCTCAGTCCTAAATAGGTCATCTCAGTCACCCATCCACCCCAAGACCCAGGGAACACTGCTAAAGATGGGCAAGACTGTAAGCAGTCTGAAGCAGGGCAGCAGTGTGGCCACACATTATCTTCTTGACATGATAGGGCTATTTCATCCATGAATCCAGTGCAGCTATGCAAATTTCCAAAAGACAAACACAGGATTTGTCCTACTAATAATTCACCATGGAAGAGAAAAGATCTCAAGAGGTCGCACATCTCCCTGAGAGACTGATGATGGTTAAACCGAATGGAGGTAAGAAAAATGCATTCCTCAGTGGTACACCCACTGATACATAAATTCATCCTCCAGCAAGTACTCAGGCACATGCCATCAAAGGCAACCCAGATGAAACTCGGTGGACCATACAAGCAAAAAAAAAATGAAAATAGAAAATAAATGAATAAGGAAGAAAAAGGTTATCATGGGAAAAGGAGAGGGGGATGAAATTGGGGATTAAGAAGTGAAAATATCATTAACTTACTATATTCTTTATATGAAGAACTAAAAGAATTTTTAAAAATTTAAGATTCGGGGCTGGAGAGTTGGCTCAGGGGTGAAGCCTCTGCCTTGCAGGCAGAAGGTCCTGAGTTCGGATCCTAGACCCCAGGCAGAAGCGGGGGTAGCCTGCGTTTCTGGTCCTGGTAGGGCAGAACCTGTGAATCCCGGGGCAGAGTAAACAAGGAGGAGGTGGAGGCGGTCCATGGTGGTTCCTGAATTCGCCCGTGGTTCTACGAACACACACACACACACACACACACACACACACACACACACACACACACGCATATGCACACACGCACAATTGAATAAATATGTTAATAAATAAAAAAATTTAAAAGATTCAATGGCATGTGTAGGAAAGAAAGAAGAGATACTTGACTCTTACCAGTGTTCAAATAGTAGGCTGTCCATGAACATTTTTTCACTCACCATTTCCTAACACTATTTTTTTAACTTTTCATTATAAATCAACAATTCTATGTATATTTTATAGACTTCATTCATTATGCTTATGAAACTTATCCATACCAGAATTGTCCCATCTTCAGCCAGTGGGGCCCTAGGAATACTGCAATGGATTCTTTCTGACATGAACTTATTATCCTGTGATGGCTTCCTTACCGTCTAGAGACAAAATGTTCCTGGCTCAAATTGTACATTTCCAGCCACAGACCTATAATCAGCCATTTTCCCAAGAAGCTCTGGCTCCTTTTAGTGATAAATGATATATAATGACTACAATTTGGGTGTTACAAGTTTTCATTGCTATTGAACTGTCCATTGTTTCTAAGGATTCCTGTAGATGGAGAGAGATCATATGTACTTATAAATTACAGGGTTTCTACCTAACCTCATCAATCTTGCATCATTTCAACTTTATGCTCTGCTGAAAATCCTGCTTCTCAATGACACAGCTTTAATTAAACATTCTTTGTCACGGTCACAAAACAATCACACAACAGTCTTCAATTAACAATACAACCACAAGGTCAAAATGTGAATGCTGATTATGGGTGACTATTTGTCTGTAGTTCTTTTGTTCACTAGTTATATGCCATTAAAGATATGCAAGAAGAATGGTGAGTCTTGGAGTGCATGGAAGTGCAATGAAGTGCATTGTATATGTGGATACTACCTTCCCTGCCAGGAAACCCCAAGGTTATCAAGGAAACTAAGAGAACCAAGTATCTGAATTCTCTCCAGCCAAAAGCAATAAATAAATAAATAAATAAATAAATAAATAATAAATAAATAAATAAATAAATAAAACCTGGGCATCAGCACTAAAGGAAGCTAATGGAACTGGGGGGGGGGGTGCTCAGTCATCCAATTTTGGCAGTTCCAGTTCCAGGTAGGTCAAAGCCCTTCATGGGTCAGAGCCCCTGCTCATTACTGTCCATCACCAGATGAACAGAAGAAGTACATGCATATGTATGTGCAATGCATTATTAGCTAGAATAACTGAAGATTGTTGTTCTGTTGCATAACGTGAAAAAGAAAAGCAATCACTTTTGTGAGTAATGAATGATGAATGAGTGTCTCGGAAGAGAAAATTGGGTCTATTGGCTCTTCTTCAGGAAACACAGTCAATTTCTGTTCCTGAAGCAAAATTCTTGCAGATGAATACCTTAGGAAACAGAGAAGTTCATTTGACTCATGATGCTAGTGCTTAAAGGTTCCAAATGCATGACACGCCTTGCCTCCTAGGCCCCCTGGGTCCATCATGACATGGAAAAATGTAAAGGGAACCATTCACATGTGGACAATGGGTGAGAGGTGGCCTTGCTTTCAAACAACCTGCTCTTGCAAGAACTTATTTCCGGAGATCAAAACTGATTCCTTGAGGACCAGATCTCTGTGGCCTAATTACCATACACAAGGCCCCATCTCTTAAAACTTCCACCACCTCAACATGGCCACAATGGGGAACAAGTTTCCTGTATGCATGTTTTTGGAGCATGTTTAAGCCATATCCAACCTGTAGCACCTAACCTCATCAATCTTGCTTCTGTTTCAACTTTATGCTCTGCTGAAAATCCTGCTTCTCAATGACACATCTTTAATTAAACATTTTTTTGTCACAGTCATTCACAAAACAATCACAACAGTCTTTCAATTAATAATACAACCACAAGGCCAAACTGTGAATGCAGACTATGTCCCAGATATGTATCTGTATTTCTTTTGTTCCCTAGTTATATGCCATTAAAGATATGCAATAAGAATGGTGAGTCATGGAGTGCCTGGAATGGCCCCTCTTTTATGCTACCAGATTCCTGTCTTTAACCAATGAAGGAAGATTTAATAACTAAACTTTTTAGTTTAGTATGTGAATCACCCTTTCTGAGTTCGGTGCAGAGCCATATTGTTTGGCTTTATTGAGGAAGCTTTTCCTTTTTTGTGCCTGAGAGCTATAGGTGTGTAAATGAAATGGGAAAGGCCTGAGTAGGAGCGTAGCATGCAGCAGAAATGGCAGAGGTGGAGGGATGTGAAGAAAAGATCTAAGAGCGAGGACTCCATGGACAACATGAGATGGTGAGAAGGACAAAAGAAAGGACAGAAGTCAACATGGGTTTAATGGCTTGTGAGAAAGGCTGGAAAGAATCCCTTCTTGCAGTGCTGACTTTTGAGGGCTATGGTTGGACGGACTTAAGAACTCTCCCAAGCTGCCAGCTTGGAGAAGGCTGGAGATAATAAGAAGTTGCTGAGAATCAGAAAACAAAGCCGTAAAGTTGGGTATAGAATGAAGTCGTGGCTTCTAAGAGGTGCAAGCAGACCATCACTGTCTTACATGAGGGTCCTAGGAACATGAGAAGGAGCCCTGCTCCATATGGCACCCAGGTACCTCTGCCACTTAGTGGAAGCCAAGCCAAAGATGTCCCACAAAGTACTGGAATTTATATTTCATCAGACATCATTCTCAAGGGCCTTTGACCTTTTTAGAGAAATTGTGTGACAAGCAATGGTCAAGAAAAGTAAATATACCAGTGGCCTGGCTGTGGAGCCACTGTTGAGAAAGATCTCTCCCTCTCCCAGGATCCATCCAGCAGGGAATCAAGGAATAGGGTGCATGGGACATGCGCCTTCTTTCCCTCTCTGCAAGCCACACAGGGATCAGCTGAGGGAGTGAATGATGACCAAATGCCAATCTGAGCCTGGAAGGTCTGAACCTTAGTCCTCTTCAGTAGGTGCCCCTTCCTCTCCTGTAGTCTCATTTTTTGGCTTCAATTCCTGTGAGTTTAACCTCTGTAGACCCCAGTGCCTCAATTTTGAAAATAGGGCAGTTATATCATCTCCCTCGATATTTCGTTTTAGCATATGGAGAGTCGTAAAATGCTTACTCAAGGTCGGCCATAGTCACCGTGTCTTAGATGACACATTTTGAAAAGTCAGAAAAGAAGCATCATTTCTGACCAGGATGCTTCTATTTACTGTTCTATAAAGCAGATGACAGACTCTCCAACTGGGATCTTTGACAATAGGGACTCTTTATTACTGCCTGAATTAGGGTCCCAAAACCCTTCAGAAAGACCACAACTTGCCACAGTGTGGACATGAGCAGGGCTATGAAAAGTGGACTCTGAGTTTCTTAAAATCTTTCCCAGGTGGAAAATTGTCTACAGTTGACTTAACAGTGGAGTTTGAGCCCCGTTTGTATTTCAAGAGCTCTGGAGGCTTTATAAAGAACACCCTCTTTTCTTTTCTCAGAAGAATCAGCTGGGAAAACTCTGATCCTGTGGAAAATTGGAAGTTTACTTCCAAACAGTCAATTAAAATGCCATAAAGCTCTATTCTATTCAGGGAATTCATTAGTGTTGCTTAGAAGAAATTAAAATGAATGTTCAAGAGATTCTTTTAGACTTGCAAGAATTTGAAGACAGTGTAAACATCAATGGGAAGATTATATTAGTAAGCGAGTGAACATGTTGAATACATTTGCATTTTATGAATGGAAAGCATTTCCTGAAATTACCACGGAACTGAAAGATAAGGGAGATAAACATAGACAGACAGAACCAGCCCTTTTTCAGAGGAAAGAGCTAGCAGGGCACAGCAACTTACCTACTTGTCTTCAGGATCATTTCTCTCCTCCTTGATCAGCCCTGCAAGAGTCAGCCAGGGTGTCAGTCCCTGATGGATATAAGTGAATTGGGCTAGATTGGTAATATTTGAGAAAATGAACTCATAAAAGGTCTTGGCTTTAAGGGATGACTGTGAGGAAAAAAATTAAAAATTGTGATTTTAGAAATTGCTACTTATGGGACTGCAAGAGGATAGCTTAGTGGGTAAGGCACCGGCTTGCAAACCTGACAACCTGAATTTGATCCACACAAACCCATATCATGGAAACAGAGAACTGCTTCCAAAAGTTGTCCTCTCACCTCTGCCCATGCACCATGTCACACACACACATTATCTTTTTCTCTCTCTCAAATGTATGAATAAATAAAATAAAATAAAATAAAATAAAATAAAATAAAGAAGTTGCTACTTATTTATACAATAGTTGTTATAAATATTTAAGCCTTCATGTGTATATATATGTAAACACACACACACACACACACACACACACATATATATATAGAGAGAGCAGGCTCACACATGATGTACACACATGTGGAGATCAAAGGACAACTTTCAGAAGTTGATACTTGTTGCAGTTCACATTCATGGTTTTGATAAAAATCACCATTAAATGACTGAAGAGAACACGGAGTTTATTCTCTTATGATTGTCTAGTTACAGTTCTTAGTCCAGCTTAACAGGAGAGCTCACACCAACACCAGGTGTGATCTGGGAACTGACCCTGGGAACTGACCACACCATATCCATAAAAGCTAAGAGATCCTTACTTACCAGGCCAGCACGTCTGGCCAAGTGTACACAAGGACACCAACTTCCTCAACCAGCTTTCTGTGTTTTGTTCACCTGTCCAGGGCCTAATTCCACCCGCTATGGGCTGGACCTTCCCCATCAGCTAAACAATCTCCTGCATGTTTGCTCTGGGCTTAACTCGACTACTAATTCTCTACAAATGTGCCCAAAAAGCTTAAACCTGCAACTATTGAGTTGACACCTATGCCTAACTATGACAGTGCTCGCCTTCTACCATGAGGATGGAACTGCCATCTCAAGGGATGGAACGCTGTCACCAGGTAAGCATGCAGTTTCCTTTACCTGATGGTCCTTGTGTCTCCAACCTGCAAATATCTCTATTCCTCAGAGCTGGTGCTATCAGATCCTTTCCAGGCCTGCCTTCTCCCTCTTTTTTTAATATTATTATTATTTATTCAACTGTGCGCATGTGCGTATGTATGTGCGCGCGCGTGTGTGTGTGTCTGTGTGTGTGTGTGTTTGTGCAGAACCACGGACGAATTCGGGAACCACCATGGACGCCTCTACCTCCCTCTGCCCCGGGATTCACAGGCTCCGCCCTACCAGGACCAGAAGCGCAGGCCGCCCCCGCTTCCGCCTGGCGTCTATACGTGGGATCTGGGATCCGAACTCAGGACCTTCTGCCTACAAGGCAGAGGCTTAACCCCTGAGCCACCTCTCTAGCCCCCGCCTTCTCCCTCTTTATTGGTGTTACTATTGCCATTCTGCCTGCCCCTTCATGTGCACCTTGTCAAGGCACTTGTTCAACACTTCTCTGTTCCAAACGCAGCCATCCCTCTGGCTTCTCCATCCATACCAGAGCTCTCAGGCTCTAATTTTCCATCCCAGGTGTTTGTGCCCCTTATGGCCTTTCAGTCTCGTTATCACAGCCTGTTGTTCTTCCAGCAAAGATTGCTTTCTCCTAAAATGAAGTCATACAGCCTACTTGAACCACAAGCACAAATCTACTTACTCATATAATGTGACTGCAGTGATTCCGCAGGTTTAACCAAGTTTCTAGTCCCACAACCCTTCTCCTATTTGTTTAGAGCCATCTATTGTTTGTTTTCTCCATTATGTTCATTAAATCCATGATCAGCCCTACAACTGCTTCCTTTTAATTAAACTCAATTTCCCTGCTCCACTTTCAGTCCTTTGTAATTACTGTGCCAGACTTTGAGTCCCAAAAGAGCCAACTGTGTACTTTCTTCAGGACTACATGGTGCGTGCAACTGACTTCTCTGACAGAGAAAGCCCAGAGGTCACAATCAGGTGTTCAGGATAGCCTGGGCGCTTAGCAACATGTATCCCAAGCCCAATCCCTGGCTCTCCATGTCCAGGCCAGTATTCTCCAGCTGATTCCTTTCTCCTGGGCAACCAGCAGGCCCCTTCTCCCAGAATTAGCTCATCAGTTCCTTTAGAGAAATTAAATGTTTAAGTGTTAGTTAAGAATCCTTTGCTGCTGTGGTCCATCTTGGGCATGCCTGGCTCTAGGAAGGTCACATCCTCATTCTGGGAGTATCTACAGCTGCACATTTCCAGAGTGTCCTATATCTTCTTCCATGGTCTGTGTGCTGCTGGACTGTGGGGCAGACTTCATTCTTCTCATCCGCTCTGCCTTTGTCTCTTGCCTCTGGTCTCTTCATTCTGATTCAATGTTTTGTTCTTAGTCCACAGGTTCTTACACTGCTTGGCCTTTTTTAATTTCTCTTATGCAGTAGCTGCTTCTGTGTCTGCAGCTTTCGTTTTCCACTCGTGATTATGAACTCACATCCAGTCTTCTGAGCAGCCATCTCCCAGTCTTCCAACATTCCCTCTTTTCTCTCTGTGAAGAGCAGCACTTCATAGACACCCAGCTTCGAGAACTTCAGCAGTGTTGCAAGTCACCATAAACCAATTTGTCATACCCAAATCACATGTTTGCACACTTGGTCTGTCATGCTGCTGTCCCAGAATTCCTGAGCTTTTTGCCATTGTGACCCAGATCTTAGCTCCAACCTAGTTATGCATAATTATGAAGTTTTGATCTCCACTTTTGAAATGCTTTTTGACTTCCTGCAGCAGATAAACACCCTAAAGTTTGAGTGAATATGGAGCGCAGCTTCTCTAGTTCTTAATACAGTTACGTCAACTTTTCACCTTAGGTAATCCAGCATATCTGCCAAATCTCCGCATAATTATATCAACAGAAAGCTAGCACTCAGGACTTTCTAGAAGGTCACAGGATTCATTTGATGATCAACTTCATGTCTCCTTTTATTATCAAAAGGTATAAGATACCCGGAAATATTGTCCAAGGGCAGCTTCTAACAGCATGGCTGTCCACAGATAAAACCAAATCCTCTACTTTCAGCTGTCAGTATTGGCACTGTCTTACAATTGGTGGGATTACAGATATGTGCTACCACATCTGGCTCAGTTTTAATTCATGTAGCTTTGTAGTAATTCTCAAAAATCAAGAAATCTGACTCTTCCAACTTTATTCTTTTTGGTAATTGTACATTAATCTTCAATAAACATTTGTACTTTTTCCAGTATAAGTTTTCAACCAATTTATATGTATACATCTGTACACATATTGTTGAGTTATACGTAAGAGTATGTAAAGTTTTATGAGAGCTTGCCAACCTGTCTTCCAAAGTCGCAGCACCATTTTGCACACCAGGGACGGATGCATGCTCTTGTTGCTCCATATCCCCACAGCATTTGGTGGTGCCAGCATTTTGTATTCTAGCCAATCTTAGTCCATGGTATGATTCTGTGATGAAATACTCAAGACTAAGCAAATTATGGAAAACAGACTTTTTGGTTCATAGCTTTGGAGGCTGAGATCACGGTCAAAGTGCTGTGCTGATATGTGGTGAGAGCTGATCTCTCTTCCAAGATGGTGCTATAACAGCCTCCAAAAGGAAAGGACACTCTGTCATCACGTCCCAGGAGATAGTAGGTCAAGAAGCAGCACTATGGAGCCTCTTTTGTAAGAGCCTATATCCCCCCGTTCATCCTCATGCCCGAATTGCCTCTTAAAGTACCACCTTGAGCATTATCACGTTTTACTCCTGAACACTGGGAGGGCCTGCTGATTCCATAATATGGAAAGTGATACATCAGTTCTTATCACTTGACTTCTAATGTTGAGAGACTTTTCCTGTTCCCAGTTTTCAAACATATTTCTTCTTTGAAAAAAACCTGCAGAGATTGCTTGCCCATTCCTTAATTGGGTTGTCTATGTTCTTGCTGTTAAGTTTCAATCATTCGTGGAATATTTTTGACAGTAATGTGGTTGTCAGGGCTTTTGGCCAGTGTGTGGCCTATTTTATGTGCTTTTTTGACAACAAATATATCCTGTTGATGAACTAACTGTCTATTGAAATACTTTGCTCACTTTTATTTTGATGCTTATCTTTTCATTTTGGACTTGTAGAAGTCCTTTTAGAAGCAAGCTTTTCATTAGATACCTATTTTTGACTGTTTTCTTCTTTTCTATAATTAAACTCTGTCGTTTCTAAATAGTTTCTCTTAGCATTTTTAAATTTAAATAAATTTATTCTTTTTAAATAAGATCACCCCTTGTTTAACAGTGGAAAGCTACTTCTAAGGAAATTTTGCTGTTGTGTAAACAGCATATAATGTATTTACATGAGTTTGTAGATAGCTTACTTTACATCTAGGTTATATGGTATGTATTCATACATGTGTATGTGTTCATATTGATTTTAAGGCCACGATGAGCAAAACAACATGAAATTAAAGCAAGCACAAAAGAAAATGATGCAAACAAGATAATTGATATACATGAGATGCATGACATATAATACAGACTAGTGTTTTACAGTAAACTTGCTTTATATAAATAGAAAAAGTATACTAAGAAATATTGATTAAAGGTATAATATTGTATCTTCTTTGAAGAAGCCTAGTCAGGTTATTTGTCATTTCTTTTTGTCATTTATTTGTTTGTGTGTATGAGTGTCAGAGGGTACTGTGTGTCCCAGTGGAAGACCACGGGTGACTTTGGAAATCATCCTAGATTGCTTCTGCCTCCATTTTCCTTTGCTCTGATGTTTCCCAGGCTCCACCATTAAGACTGGAAGTACAGGCTTCTGCCAGTTCCCCCTGGGGGGACCTAGAATCCGAACTCAGGACCTTTTGCTTGGGAGACAGAGTCTTAATTCTTAAACCATCCCTCCAGCTGCCATTTCTTAATAATGTCATTTGTGCACTTACTTTCATAGTACCATTCACATGCTGTGCTTTTATAACTAATAGTACAGTAGGTTTATTTACACAAGAAACATCAATACACATAAGTGGTGTATATACAAAGATGTTATGGAACTATAATACTACTAGGTGATGGGAATTACAGTGTTCCATTCCATAGGATTAGATATGAATCATCATTGTCTTAAAGCAGAGCGGCTATGATAGTCCATATAAGACCTTCATGAAACCTGTGATCATCCCCTGTAGAGGGATGGAGAGGCTCATCAGCCTCATGAGACTCTCAAGGATTCCATGATCCTCCCTTCTGAGAGCGCGTCACCACAATACAAAAGGTAAACAAGAACCACTGAGATGGTAAAGGTGCTTTCACATAAGCCTGATGACCAGAGTTCAGTCTCTGGGACCATGTAAAGGTGGAAGGAGAGAACTGACTCCACAAAGTTGTCCTCTAACCTCTGCATGCACAAGCACAGACAGAGAGAAAGAGAGAGAGAGAGGATAATAATGAATATAAAACAATTTTACAGGTAAATTCACTGACTTAGGACTTCTTAGTGATGTGACTATGAGTCACCCATGTTCCTGTAAATAACCTCAATGAATTTATAGACTAACCAAGCTATATTTGGATGAAATTCTTTCTTTTGTCTTTCAGTTGTCTATCTTTATGAATAGACGTGTCTTTATGTCTTACCAGGAAATGTTAGTTAACCACTATTATACATGTGACTCATTATTGACTGAAATGCCAAGTGTTATGTGGTATATGACTTTCTCTCTCTCTCTCTCTCTCTCTTTCTCTCTCACACACTCACTCTTTATTTCTCTTTATCTATTTTGCCTAAAAATATTTAACTATCACAAAAAAATCTGCCATAAATTTCCCTTGACTAAGCTTTAATACAGAGATCAGTCATCAATCTTGGTTAATTTTTGTATCAAATATGAGGTAGATTTCCAAAAAAGTAGCATTGTTAAGCTCTTGTGATTGGATTATGAGTGAAGAGTGAGCAGGATTCATCAAACATAGGAGGCATGACTTGGAGGAGTGACTTCCTATAAATAATTTGAACTATAATAAAGTGTGTGATAAAGAAACCACAGAGCAAGGCATTTTAGACTAATGTATGGAGAAAAAGAATATCTTGGTAAGGTCTAGGAACTTATAAAAGTCCAAAGAACCAACTAGTGTCTATGTGGAAGGCTGGAACAAGGCAGGGGAGGAACCAGGTTAAGGATGAAATACTTAAAGAAGGATTATGAACAGAAGGGATGGGATTGGAGGGCCACACCAGAAACAAGGAGAGAGGAGACCATGTTACAGCAGAGAAAATAGGCCTCCATCAAGGACTGCAAGTAAGTAATGAGACATCTGGTTAAGTTCACAGACTTTCGTTCCTGATCATTTACAACTGAGGGGGTGTGATCTCACCAGAAGGGGAAGCATATAGTCTGGCAGATTAAAAAGTAACCATTTTGCAAATGGGCGATTGACCCCTCCCTCACTGTGGTTTCCTACTTTTATTACATCTACCTTTGAATGGCTCTTATAACACGACTCCAGTTTAACAACTTTTTGTCTCTGGCCAGGGGGTGACATACAGTGCCCATCAGGATGGAGTGAAGGGCATTGCAGGAGCAGCAAAACTGCAAAAGAAAATCAACAAACCACAATCCAGAACTTCAGAGACTCTATATCACCCACTTAGAACTAGGCCAGCCCAATCTCTCCCCATCCTGAAGCTCAGGGAAATTTGCGGAGGAGGGGGCGGTAAGATTGCAAGAGCACAAGGATGGGAAGAGCAATGATATGCAAGATACTCCACACAAGTTAGGGCCAAAGCAATCACAATTGGACTTTGCATGTCGTGGGCAATGTCCAACACACTATTGACCCCACAAGTCTAGCATTTGCTAAAGGCACCAAGATCCTTGGAAGCAAGGGATTGACAGCCACAGTAGTGTTCTTATGCTTAAGGGGAACACAAGAAAGGGTTCAGGAAATGCCACTGGGTCATCGGAGAGGAGGGCCCAGAGGAGAGTCAGGCATGCACAATAAAGGACTCTCTGGGAATTGGGGCGGGAGGCACTGGGGGATGGGGAGGGAGCGGTGAGGGAAAGGGAAGCAGGGAGTTCGGGGGGAGGAGGGAGGGAGGGAGGGAACCGGTGTACCTACTAAGTTTGTATGAGCGGAAATAATAATAAAAAATGTTAAAAAATAAAATACTTGAAGAGAAAGAATCTGAGGGGTCCCTGCTTCAGGCAGCCACATCCTTCCCATGAAAATTGTCTACATTTCTACAAAGATTTCAGCATTTCTTCCTAGCTTTGGCAGAATAGGCTGAGGCCAGGTGGCTCTCCTCATTTTTCGATTATTTTCCATCCTTCTCCTGCTCCTGTGATGAAGAGTGGATTTTGATCTCTAGACAAGAAAGCTTTCAGTGACTTCCAAGACCAGCTCTGATAAACCTCTCACCCACTCATCTCATAATCCGCATGAAAGAAACTAAATATAATTACAGCTGATGCCTGCCATGCCTTCCTGGATCAAACAGAATTGAGTGTGTTCTTTTGTTTCTGGTAAGACACCATAGATGGAAAAAAAAATACTTTGTGTAAAAATAATCAGACAACATACTCCAGTCTTCTAATCTGTAGAACTTAAAAAAACAAAATGATAACAACAGCAAAAGAACATGCACAAAGATAGAAAGCATGCATGCATGCTATGTGCTGGCAATGGATTTGGTATTTATTTTGAATTATTTGTATGAAATTCAAGACTTTTTTGAATAATTAGTTTTATTAACTAGATTTATACTTGCACTAATTCTATGTATCCACACAACGAGATCAGCAGAGCAAGTGCTATGTAATGAGCTAGACTGGTAAGGAATAAGGAAGGAGAGAGCAATGTAACATCAGACAAAGGGATAGGACATAAGTGAGGTCTGGTAATAACTGCCTGAGAGAAAGAGGACAAGAAATTTGCAGAGAAACCATAGGCTTGTCAACACAGAGCAATTTATATTATACATTGCCAGACATTATTTGAGCTGAGTAACTATTTGTTTGACTTAGTTGAGTCCAAATGTTGGAGCAGAGGAGAGAAGGAAGGAGAGTAAGAATTGGAACCCAAGTTGGGATAATTTAAAGTGAAGAACAGGGAGGTACAGAAATAAAGGAGGAAGGCAGCGTCAGAAGGCAGGAGGAAGGCATAAATGTAAAGGGAAGAACGCATAAGTCAATCTTCTAATATATGGTTGGGCCAAGGTTGAGCATCAGATGCCAACACAGGTCATCCAACTGGAACATATCAACTTATATCGCATAGAAGCCTGGAACTCCAATCTCCTTCAGTGGCTCTGAGGTGACCTATCATGTTAAACCTGTCCCCGTCAGTAAACTTCCAGTGAACTGTGACCACACATAGATGCCACACGTATAAATTCCCCACAGCAACCACCGACCCCACAGAGTGAAAGATTCTGCTAGCCACAGGATCCCTGAGTTGTGTCTGGCAAAAAGAAACCAGCTAAAGGGTGGCATCATATCTCCAACCCAAGACATACAAGATGAGCAAATCTGCTTGTGGTCAAGGACTATGCTCAAGACAACAGAGAAGAGAGAGAAGCAAGAGAGAAGTTCCTCACTTGCTACTAATATGTAGGGAGAGAAAATTAATAAATGTTGGGCATTAATCAGGTAACAATCACCATAAAAGGAACTTCATGAAGTCATCTGATCTACCGAACTGAATCAAACAACTCCATTACTATTTCTATAGGCAGAGCAACAAAACTTCAGAAATTCTATGTAACTTGCCCAAACCACAGCTAAAAGAATACAAATGACAGCAAGTGCCTTAAAAATTAGGTTGCAAATTGGAATCCTTGTTCGTTCTTCTTTGTGACCTGGTGTCTAGAAGGATGACTCATGTGTTTGAATCTTTGGTTGTTTGGAAAAGTCATGGAACCTTTAAGAGATAGACCCTTGCTAGAGGAAGACAGTCACAGGGAGTGGGCTTTGAGGTCAGCCCCTCCCTGCTTGAGTAGATGAGTCTGCTCTTGAGTTTGCAGCAGTTCTCAGGCTCCATGATGTCTGCAATGACATAGGGTGCCTCGAGATTTTGCCAGCCAGCCATGCTTTTCCCACCATGAAGGCCTGTATCTCCCCTCGGGAACCATAAGCTGAATAAATCTCCCTTTCTTCCCTTAAGTTGTGTTTGAGTATAGTCTCAAGGCAACAGATAAGGGCAACCAGTCTAGTACTATAATATGAAAGAGGCTAAAAAGTGTGATTCTGGAGAATTAAGGCAAGGCACACTTGGTGACATGCTAAGGGTTCTTCCAAAGACACATGGAGTATCATGAACAGGTTTAACACATGAGCAGAGTGTAAGGGCATTTTAGATATAAGAGATCCAAATTTATCTGAGATAAGCCCCTGCTGCCAACCCCCTATTTTTCACAAATCAATATCATTTGCCTTTCCTAAGTATAAGACAGATGGCATTTATCAAACCTGTTCTGTGTAACCTATTTCAAACAGATAGACGAAGGATGAATAGAGAGCGTGAACATTTATTTAATTGTGGATGACACAGCCTGTTACAGGTCACTGATAGATTGGATCACAAATAAGGATTCAAAACTAATTCAAAGAACATGGGTGGAAGTCAGCAAAACTGACATCTACAGAGATAAATATAGAGTAATTTATCCAACAAGCATTGTAGAGCCCTCAGGGTTTCAGAATCTGAGCAACTTCTTATGGGTCAAAAGGAGTTAATATCAGAGCTGGTTGTCAAGAAGAGTTCTTAGATAATAGAGAAGACCCCATAAAGTACTCATGGTTGAAAGAATGACACTATTGTAAAGGTCTTTTACCTCCTTGGTTAGGTTTATCCAAGGTACTTTTATTACATCTACCTTTGAATGGGCTCTTATAACAAGACTCTAGTTTAACAGCTTTTTGTCTCTGGCCAGGGGGTGACATACAATGCCCATCAGGATGGAGTGAAGGGCATTGCAGGAGCAGCAAAACTGCAAAAGAAAATCAACAAACCACAATCCAGAACTTCAGAGACTCTATATCACCTACCTAGAACTAAGCCAGCCTAATCTCTGCCCATCCTGAAGCTCAGGGAAATTTACGGAAGAGGGGGCGGTAAGATTGTAAGAGCACAAGGATGGGAAGAGCAATGATATGCAAGATACTCCACACAAGTTAGGGCCGAAGCAATTATAATTAGACTTTGCATGCCCTGCGCAATGTCCAACACACTATTGACCCCACAAGTCTAGCATTTGCTAAAGGCACCAAGATCCTTGGAGGCAAGGAATTGACAGCCACAGTAGTGTTCCTATGCTTAAGGGGAACACAGGAAAGGATTCAGGGAAATGCCACTGGGTCCTTGTATGTCATTGGAGAGGAGAGACCAGAGGAGAGACTGGCAGGCACATTAAAGGATTCTCCGGAGATTGGGGGGGAGGCACTGGGGGATGGGGAGGGAAGGTGAGGGGAGGGGAAGAAGGGGGGTCGGGGGGAGGAGGAGGGAGGAAGAGAACCAGTGTACCTACTAAGTTTATATGAGCGGAAATAATAATAAAAAATGTTAAAAAAAAAAAAAAAAGAATGACACTAGCCAAGTCCTAGAGGCATGAAAAGATAACTGCTTGGGAGGAAGGAAGACTGAGGTGATTATTTGTTGTACAAATGCACACTAAACATGAGCATGTGCCAAACAAGGGACAAACATGAAAAACATGATCCTGAGTGAGGCCAACTTCACACTGCTGGGTAGCAGAGTAACATGTTCAGAGATTCTCTGTATAGAAGACCTTGCATCAGATGAACAAAAGGGTGGCAGTGAGATGTTGTGACTATTTCCCCTCTCCCTGAACTTGACCACTGTGTTTTACCTGATTCATGGTGTATCTGCTGGACTTTCCATCAGAATAGCTCCCAGGAGGGGATGTGCCCATGCATTATTTACATGCACAGCACTGGGTGCAAGTGAAAGGCAGATGCTAGGGAAATGCTGACCAAATAAATGAAGACTTTCTCCCAGGAGAAAGGCTCATTCCTTCCTCTGGGAACCATTCTTTCTTCACATACAGTTCATATTGTCTGTCACAAATCTCTCCTATAGATTCCTTAGGATGGATTGATAACCAGTGATTTCCTGGCCTCTCCAATTCCTGATTTCTTCTGCTACTGCAGAATCTGTTCCCTTGCATATTTGATTTTTAAGCAAGGTTGTACTGGGATCTCTTCCAGAGAAGAGAACTCCTTAGTCATCTGTTCAGACTCTGAACTGAACTTTCTTCAAAGCACTGAATGACTGAACAAATGGTCAGAATTCTGGGCAAAAAGTCCAAGCACCATCTACCTCAGGTACAAAGAAGAACAGCTCTTCCTTCTATGTAGAATGAAAACAAAAACATAAATATCTGCCTGCACAGTTTCCAAAACTATCCATAAAATTTAAAAATAGATTAAATCCTTAATTATGCCAACTTACAGATTTTTCCTTCAACATAAAAGCAAAAGTAACATATAATAAATACATTTTCAATGGGAACTTTTGAATAATACAGTATTAACATTGGATGTGGAGCAAAGAGGCATGTAAATTGCACTGAAGTCACTTCTGAGCAGAAATAAGGCCAAAAGAAATGGAATAACCATGTTCTCAATTAGAGATTTCCTACAGCTCACACTGCAAGAACTGGCTATGCAAATCACTGCGCAGAGTGTTCAAGGGCAAGAAGATGGCCAAGGGCTGTCTCTAGAGTCTGAGCACTTGCTTTCATCCATTGTCCCTTGGGAACTGAGTGATGATTTTGCTGTAGCTATCTGTCGCTGGACAAATACTGCAGTACCATAAGTCTTTCACCTCTTACCCAGAAGAAAAGATGTATCAGCGAAGATGTCTTTTCGCTTCTTTTTTTGAGATTAGTTCCCAGGCCTGTAATACGTGGCTTTATCCTCAAAGCACTAATGGCCCTTTCAGTTTGCTCTTCAATGATATGGCTATGGACCAGTAAACTGGGGCCTTTCTTCATTGGGTAGTGAAGCAAGTACATAGGAAGGGCTTCTGTGGGATTCACAGAGACGCAGATGTTTTCTTTAGACTCTCACTTTAGACAGCTCAAGGGAAGAGCTGATGCCCTGACCAGAGGAGGATTGATGAAGTACTAAAGCTAGAGCTTACCTCAAATGCCTGATGTTCCCATTCCCTACAGGACCTTAATTCCCGGATCTCTGTCTTCCTAGGGACAAACACACAATGCAGGACAAAATTCTGTGCCATTTATAATTCTTATGCCCTGAATTTTATGTCCAGAGATATCTGGAAAGAGAGACAAAGAGAGGGAAGTAGAACTACTAAGAGAGAGAGAATAAGTGAGACTATCACTGACTGCCACACACAATGCAGTGATTGGACTGGATTGCATCCTCAAGAGAAGCCAATAAGATAGATACTGTTACTATTCTTATGCTGCATGTGAGCAAATAGAATCTTAAAAAAAAAGCTAGGCATTACTGGGAGCTGTGTATCTAGTATGGTGAAATTGGGGGAGGTGGAGAATCTGGGTAAGATTTGGATTTCAGGTTCAGAAGCAACCAGCCCCAGGGTCTAAGTGGCTCTGAAGATTATGTAAGAAAGAGCAGACAGAGTTAGGACCGCACAAAGGGAGAATTGTTAGGGGTTCACTGGCAGAGCATAGTCCAGGTTGGTAACAGGACCAGCTGGATACCCACAATTTTATTTAGTTACACAGAAGTTAGTGGAAAGGTGACTTCGCATTGACCAGACTATCTCTGGTTTATCCCTGGAAGTCTGGCTCCTGTTACACAGCTCTAAAGGACTCTCCAATGGTTTCATCTATTTCTATCATGCAGGTTAGTTAGCTCAGGTCACTCTGGTCAGTCACAGATGTTTGTGGCCCTGTGAACCTGAATCCATATGCCACCAAATTGTGAAAGACAGCAGCCTGAGGAACACCAACTTTCTTCTTCAATACCTGAAGACAGAGGGCACTTATTCAGGTACACTGTTAGTGTGTCCAGTCCCATTCGTATGTATATTGAAGTACAAAGAATGTCTAGGCTCAATTTTTTTTACATAACTTCCACAAACATCTTTACCTAGCACTGTGATATGCAGGGCATTCAAGACCTCACCTGATGACTCTCGAGTTTTTTAGAGTCTCAGTAGGGCTTGACCCACGTGAAATCTGATACTTGTACATCTCTAACTTTGACATTCATTCACTCAACAAACATTTATCGATCCATCTACTAGGTCCCGGGCCAAGGAACTTCTGATTAATACAAGCCAAAAGAGGTTTCCAGGAGTGATGTCTAAGTGACATGAAACATTAATCGAGACAGGGAGAGCAAGACCCAGTAATTATCACATTGCTCTGCCACAATCGGGCACTCTGTCAGGTCAGCTTGACTGTGCATCTGGCAAAAGCTGGGGACATTGAAATGGACTGTCTAGAATAAGTATCAATTAAAGCATTTAGGGTGCCTCAGTGTTGGCAGCTAGCAGCTCGCTTGTTCCCTGGGCAAGGATTGAGTTAGCATTGCTGCCAAAATGTTGCATCAAGGGTCTGATGGGTCATGTGTGCATTGGATACCAGAGAACTGAGACATGTCACTCATAGGGGGGAGGGGTTGTTATCAGGAAGAGAAAGTGACTTTTTAAAGCCACTGTCCATGGGGGGATCTTTTTTCTCTTAATTCTTCAATACTCTATTTAGTATAGCTTAACGACTTTATCAATCAACTCCACTATTTTGGTGATTTGTATAAAACAAAATAAAATTTTTATCACCCCTGTGTTAGTTTCCTACTGGAACAAATCACAAAGGCCCTTCTTCATCTTCAACATCAGTAATCATGTCACTCTGGACTCTTTATTTCTTTTTCCTTTGTGTTCTTTTTTTTTTCTCCTTTCTCTGGACTCTTTTGCTATAATATCTCCTATTACTCTGGGGTCTTATCTCCTCTTTTCTCACAAGTACCCCTTGCCTTCATTAAGCCAACCTAGTAGTCAATAATAACCAGTCCCATCTTGTGATCCCTTAATTGAATCATATCAGCAAAGCCCATCTTGTAGTTAAAGGTAATAATCATGGATATTGGGACAGAGATGTGGATGTCTTTGAGGATTATTTTTCTTCCCCTGGTACCTCTGAAATACCAAATGAGTGTTTCTGAGTAGATGGGATGAGTCTTTCATGGTCATTCTTGCCTATGTGTAGAAAGAGACACTTGAGTATGTATGCCTGTGGAGGCCCAAGGGCTATATTGTGAATCACCCAGGGTTTCTCTACTTCCTTTTTACTTTACTCTGGGGTTTCCCAGACTCTACTTTCCAGGGTCAGAAGTGCAGAATGCTGTCATTTCTGGGATCATTTTTACATGTGATCTGGAATCTGAACTCAGGTCCTTTTTTATTGTTTTTTTTAACTCTTTTACAATTTCATACATGCAGACAATGCATTTGATCATAGCTACCCCTATCTCCCTCCCATTTCCCTGGACATTTCTCTAGCATGTCCACCTCCTGCCTTTATGTCCTAATTTTTTTAATTGAACAATATAAAATAGTATGTTAGCAATAAAAGAAAATACATTAAGGATGTAGATAGTTATGATTGGAGCTCCTAGTTCCACATGGTTAAGAATACATGATAAAGCTGAGGAAGAGCAGTTTTGTCCATCTTCTGTGAGACTAAGTTCATGGTGTGAGCACAGGGAGCCCCAGCCCACGGAAGACCATCCCACTTGTGAACACACCGAGCCCTGGCCCACAAGAGGCCATCCACATTGTGAACACACAGAGCCCTGGTCCACGGGAGGCCATCCGCATTGTGGGCACATATGTGGAATTCAAGGTTCTGGCAAGCAGTGTGGCATGTCAGGTTATTGATCATTCAGCTGTCAGATACTGACTGTAGAAATAGTCTCACCTCCTCTCTGCCACTGTCTGGCGCACGTTTCCACTTTAAAACATTCAACAGAATATAGTACAGCAGTAACAGAGAGATCTGAATTGTAATCATGGTGTCGAACAAGAATCTTTGCTTAGGCAGCACTGTAGACAGGATCCCCTCTGTAGCCCATGTACCAACCCTCGAAACCACCATTCCTAACAGTCACTTGTACATGAAATGAACTCAGGTCTTTTTGTTTATGAGGCATAAGCTTTAGCCCCTGAGCCATCTCTCAGCCCCATGATCATTTATTGACCTAGATTTCTTTCCTCCTGGGATACCGCTAAAGTTCACTTCAGTCAGCAGAAGAATAAAACAGTTAAAGGCCACCTAAAATAAGTTTATCAGTACAATGATTATTTCACACTCAAGAGACAGCAATCAATGAACTTGAACTGCCCTTTCTTACCTGTGAAAAATCATAAAATCCTTTGTTGTTTATAAAGGCCAGTGGCAGCATACTTCTCTAACATGTGCAATGCCCTTGTTTAAATGCCCGGAATTGAAAAACAATAACGGACTCAACTTGTACCAGAAGCCTATAATGATAATTTGTTAGAAGGTTATCTGTTTTGCTTAAACTCTCCAATTTGGCAAGTTAATCTCATTCATGGATACTTTCACATGGTGACTATGTAAAGTTGAAAAACTAATTATGACAAGGCCACTCCTTATGAACTTGATACCCAGATGTAACTGCTTGATCTATGATAATTTCCAAATGAAGCCATTAATGAGGTCATACTTCTGCGTAACTTAAGACAACTATTTTGTATGTCACTGAAATAGGTTAAACCTCTCTATGAAAGAGGATGGATTCTTCAGCAATATTAACTCCTATATAGCCTCCATGTCAAATGCTGTAATGTACCATGCTCCATCACATGGTATATGTTAAGGAGAGAAGAATATACACACATGCAAATACTCATGGCAAGTGCTTTTCATTTGTGTAACTTGTCATATTGTCATCTTAATATGCATTAGTACCTTTTCCTACTACGCACTCTGTATTTCCTTTGCTTTCAACAAGAGCCTTGTCTGGTTGTATCTCTTTCTTGGTGGAATAATCCACAGATTTATATTTCAAAGGTGCAGGCTATCAGTAGTTTTGACTAAATTGGACCATTTTCCATTGACTTGAATCAGAGGACAAGACAATATCTTTAAAGTGCCCTAGGAAACTTCCTGCATGCTAGATAGCTTTTTCCTCACCTTTGTTATAGAACAAAAGTCCAGGACCAGTCACCTAATCAATTACCCAGCCAACACAGCAACTCTCTTCTTTGCCTATTGACTCCAAAACAAATGGAGCCCATAGTAGACTGGAAGCAGCCTTAACTTTTAGCTCAGTGAAAAGGGACAGTCTCCTAATGGACTTATCACTCCCTTTGTATCTTAGATTCCAGAAGAGCCTTGCAGGAACAAGAAGCAAATATCAAGTTAGTAGGTGACTAGGGGCAATAGAGCCTTGTGCTGCATCTGCTTTCACCTTTCATGAGCACATTCCTACTGCTAATGTGCAAAGCTGATGCAATTATGAATACCCCCCCCCCCCGTTTTTCCTTGTAGGAGGAGAGGCAAATAGCTATTGCTATCCATTTTAGTTTTTTTTTTTTTTTAGAGAAAATGGAATCTTTTTTTAACATTTTTTATTATTATTTCCACTCATACAAACTTAATAGGTAGACCAGGTTCCCTCCCTCCCTCCTCGTCACCCCAACCCCCCTGCTCCCCCTCCCCTCACCCCTCCTTCCCCATGCCCCAGTGCTTCCCTCCCCAATCCCCGGAGAATCCTTTAATGTGCATGCCTGACTCTCCTCTGGGCCCTCCTCTCCGATGATGTACAAGGACCCAGTGGCATTGAAATCTTCCTCTGGGTCAGTAATGAAACTGGCATGAAACAGACTGATGGCAGAGAAGCACACGTGTTTTATTTCTGAATATACATTGGAAGCCTCACAGGAGTAAAAACCCAAATAAATGGCCAGGCCATCCATGTACAGAAAAAAAAACTGCAGTCAGCTCTCAGAATTCTCCTACAGTTCTGTCCTGAATTTTCATCCTGTGGCCTCCCCCATGGGCCATGAGACAATAACATGCGAACTGATTTCTTCATCTTCAACAGCCCAAGCACGGCTACATGTTGCAAGGAGAGTGCAGATGAGTTTTTATTGCATTTGTGAAGCCAAAAATCAGTCTGGTGAGCACCTAGTTAGGCTATGGCACACCAAACCTTTGAGATGCAGTTATCAGACCCTAGGCCTTTTGTGTGCCCAGATTCCCCAAATTCTTGGAGGGCAAGTATTATACATTTCACCTTGGATAAATCTCTACCTGGATTTAGCTTGAACTAGTATGTTGAATCATACTAACACCTGTTGCCTGGAAATCTTCCCAGAATGAACTGAGATCAGTGTGATCCACATGGATCATGTGTACCAAGAACCAGGCTGGGTTCTGGAGACAGAGAAGTGAGCAAACCACCGTCACGGCCCTTGTGAAATTCACAATCTACTTGGGAAGACATAAATGCATACAGGTAATTTTAATACAGGTCACAAATACAGTGGAAAGCAGAAGGTCCAGTAAAGGGTCCTGACACCTGGAGACAGTTGATCGAAGAAAAGAAGACATTCAAGTAGACTACAGACAAATGCACATATTTGGCCACATCCCCAGAAGATGATGCGATGCTTTCAGCTTCTTTCCTTCCTATACCTGCATAAGGAAAGAGTATGTCTCTACATGGAATGGATAAGTACAATATTCTGACATCTAAAATTTGTCCACTATGGGAAAGGATTCTTAAGGGGGAGTACAAAGGAAGGGAAGGAAGGAAAAAGAAAGGAAGAAAGAGAGAAGGAGAGGGGGGAAGATGGAAAGGGAAATAATCTTCAAAATATATTGTATACAATGAAGAATTTAATTATGATTTTTCTCATGAAGGAATATCATGTATTTGACCTATAATCTCATCTACTCAAAAGCTAAGATAGAATTATCAACTTAATATCTCTCTTCAGTACAATTTCACCAGACCTTGTCTTAAAATAAAAAGTAAAATAAGGGCTAAGGCTAAGGATATAACTCAGTGGTAGCATCCTTGTCTAGCTTGTGTAGCATGCATATAGTCTGGGTTTGCTCCCCTATATATATATATATATATATATATATATAGAGAGAGAGAGAGAGAGAGAGAGAGAGATTGAAATATAACTTTTCTTAATAAAGACTAAAACACAATACAGTCCCATTCTAGAATATGACATCTGTTTCCTTATTATGAACAGTGTTGAGCTTGTTCTCAATAATATCATGTGTAGTCTTAGAATCCTTGCAAGATGAAGAAGAGGAGGGATTTTCTATCAGGAGCTTTTTCTCCTTCCTTGTCTTATCCTTTTTCTCCTTCCTTGTCTTATCCAATAAGTTGATAACATACTAGCCTATTTGTCTCAAGGTATTGCTTATATAATTTTTGTTACAGTGACATTTCCAGTCAACTCAAAAATATGTTTTTTTCAATGTGTCTGTATGTTCCCATGTTCTTAATTATCCCACAATTCAAAAGATTATCCATCTTATGAGATGTGCATGTCTCCACTGTGAACTTGAATGATTCCAAATCATGGAAATATATACCACGTTAAAAAAATGAGTCTAATATAGTCTCCCCATTCACAGACCCATCACATCCCAGGCATCAAAGTGGCTACCTGATTTTGCCAGAGCAAACTAGAAAGAGCCAAGGCCAGGCTGGGGAATAGGAGACCGATGGCATGCTATAGATTTTCTCCCAGTCCAAACATGGGAATGCACAGGGCTTCCATCCACAGCGCTGCCAGCTCCCATAGCCCACTGCAGGACACTGCAGTTACTCTGCATGTTGCTGATAAATGAACAGCAAAATGGCTTAAGGAAACAAGGAATTTATTTTCTGTTACCATAATCCAGTTACAGTTCCTTGTCCAGTTTGGTAGGAGAGCACACATCAACACTGGGGGCCAGGGGAACTGGCTGCACTATATCTACAGGACCCCTGAGAGAGGAACAATCCTTACTTGTCAGACCAGTAACTCTGATCAAGAATTCCAAAGGATGGGGCTGGAGAGGTGGCTCAGGGATTAAGCCTCTGCCTTGCAGGTGGGAGATCCTGAGTTCGGATCCCAGATCCCATGTATAGAGCCGGGCGGAAGCGGGGGCGGCTACGTTTCCGGTCCTGGTAGGGCAAAGCCTGTGAATCCCGGGGCAGAGTAAACAAGGAGGAAGTGGAGGCGGTCCATGGTGGTTCCCGAATTCGTCCGTAGTTCTACACACACACATATACATGCACGATTGAATAAATAATAAAAAATAAAAAAATTTAAAAATGGTAAAAAAAAAAAAAAAAAGAATATCAAAGGATACCAATTTCCTTACTGAGTTCTCTCCATCTTATCCACATGCCCAGGGACTATCCATACTCACCATAGGCTGGGCCTACCCTTCAATCAGACAATCTCCTGCAGGCTTTCTCACAACTGTGCCCAGAGCTCAGAGCCTCCAGGTGACAAATTGACATCAGTATCATGCAGTATGATACAGAGTATGTGAATGCACACCCGTGTGTACAGAAAAGATTGGACCTAGGGGTTCTCACACTCTAAGTACAAACCCTTCTGCCGAGCTACATTCCCAGGCACCCTGGAGAGATTTTCTAAGTTTTTCTTACCTTGAGATTCAAGAGAGAAGTTCTCACTTAATCTATGCCGGGCAATGTGTGCTCAGGAGTGGGAATATGCCTGAGAGTCTAACTTCAAGATCAGGTTGAAAGGGGCAAAGATGGCCTTGGTGTTATTCAATTCTCTAGATCCTGAAAGTAGTTCTCAAGGCCCAGTGCTGACCTGGCTTTGACTGAAGTTTGCTAACCTAAGAGATCACCTTGTTTTACACACCAGGCGCTTGCAACCACGACTTGTCCTGCAACAGCTGTGAACTAAGCCATGAGAGCAGAAAATGTGTGACTTTGGAAGTGATTGCTTTCAAAAAGCCACTGTCTCACCCTGAGTGATGACCTGTGAAACATCGCAGGTGGAAAGTGCCTGAAGAGAAGAGACCCAGAGAAGAGAGAGATGGCCTGCTCTCTGAAGGAAGTATTTTTGTTAGCAGAACAGAGATGACAAGGCAAGCCCTGACTCAGGGAGGCGCTGCTAACTCTGGTTTCTCCTGAGTGAGTGAATTACAAGTGTTATTTTGCAAGTCACCCACCAGTGTTCAGATGCACCATCTCTGCCATGGCAATAAAGCCGGGGATTTCAGGATATTTATTTGTCTTAAATCCTGTGGATTCTCTGTGGGAATTGCCAGAGTGACCAAGTGAATGAGGAAGAGGCAAGCAGAAACCTCAGGGCCCAGGGCCTCTCTCTCACTGGGGTCTCCTTTAGGGCAAGTTTGTGGGAGTGGTATGTCAACTGGGTTTTGTACGGAGTGATTGAATCTCCTCATGCTCACCATGTGATGACCCCATGGTCATTAGGCACCTTGCAGACAGCAGTGTTAATAGTTTCTGTCATCAGACCCTCATTGTGGCCTAGTTCCAGGAAACTGCTTGGAGGTACACATGACTGTCAGGTGAGTAGACTTTGTAGGGGGAAATGCTGGGTATTAAGGGACTGCTAACATGACTGAAATCTCCCTACAGGTCAGGCTTAGACATTTATTGTTTGACTCCTTGTCCAGTGAGAGTTGACCTGGGGGTTCCTTGCACCCCAGCGTCCAAGAGTCTATGATGATAGTAGTAATTCTGAGTTGTTGGGAATTCCTTGGCCTTGCTGGCAACCATAGAGAATGGGTGGCTCCAGCACCCTCCCTCCTCCTCCCTGAGTACCTGTCCTCCCCTGATCCTGGAGACGGCAGCTGCACATTAGAGATGTCTCCTTCTCTCTGAAGTCCCAGCAGTGGCCTGTGTGGGAGGTGAGGCAAGCAAGCATATACAAAGACCTTAGGCGCCTAGCTATGGGGCAACCCGGATGACCTGCCAGAATGCCTAGGGTATATTATTTCTAGGTACTCACTTGGAGCAGCCTGTTTCTCCTTGGAGGCTGCTACCACCATTCTCTCAGGTTCACCTCCATATTCTAGGACCCGAACCTGAGAACAGAAACCTGGGGTACCAAACACAAAGACCAGGAGCCTGTGGCTGAGACTGGCCCAGGAAGGAAGGACGAGAGGAAACCTAAACAGGTTTACTCACAGCTGATCTGGACATGGTACTTCTGAGACGCTCAGAAGACACAGCAGTGCCCAGCTCCCCCTGGCCCAGCCATGCCCTCAACACGCACTGTAGACACAGGATCCACCATTGTGTCATTAGCCTCCAGCTCTGTTATATTACTCTTTTCTGCTTCTGTGACACAGCACTCAGGCTTAAGCAATTCAGGGGAGAAAGGGAGATTTACTTGGCTCACATTTCCAGAGGAGAAACATTCCATTATGGTGGAAAAGGCACGGTGGGTGGCAGAAGCTGAAGGTAGAAGCTCAGGTTACAGCCATCATCAAGGAGGCAGAGTGAACAAGCAGCAAACTGCAAGAACAGACTGCTAGTGAAGCAGAGCAGAAATATTCAACCTCGATGCCTCCTAAACTTGCCACGATCTTCTGAAATATTTACATCAGCTAAGGCTGCAAACACATGAGCCTCCTTCAATGAACTATCTCACCACAGTTCTCATATGTTAATTTCATATTCCTGGTTACTAGATGAATGAAGAATCCAAGGAACTTAGAAAAACCAAGGGTTCATTCCAGATCACAATTCCTGGTGAAATCCATCACCATGGCAGGAGAGTTCATGCCAACGTCAGGAGTTGGGGGCCACATTACATCCACAGGAATTGTTGAGAGAGGGGCAGAGTTCCCCTCTTGCCAGTTTGTCAGTTTGCCAAAGTATCCAAGCAGTGCTTTCCAGTTCCAATATGGACTGGGTCTTCCCATGTCAATTACATAATCTCGCAAAGGATTTTCTTAATTTAGTAACTCATCACAGATATGCCCAAAGGCTTAGCCTTCAGTTGTTACGTTGGTACCTACGATTAACTGTCAAATCTCCCAAACACACTATGCCATCTTTTCAGGTTTTTTTTTCTTTCTCAGAACTTGTTTCTTACCTTCCTCTTTGCTGTGTTCTATGCCCCTCTGCCGTGATTTTCCTTCCTTCTCCACTTTATTGTCACTTTTTTCTTCCTAATCCACTCCCCATTCTCATACCCACCAGGAACAACAGGGCCATGATCAAGTAGTCAAAGATCCTCAGACTGTTCTCCAGTGAGAAGCCATATAGGAAAGACAGAGAGGAGAGGCTGGCTCTCGTATTGCATGACACGGTCCTAGCCCATTGCAAACACTGACCTTGTGAAGACTGATGGTCTAAGTGCTGCTTTGAAAAGAAGAAAAGAAAACCTGCCCCTGCAAGCCACTGAACTAACCTGGCCTGTCCAGCTGGTCAGAAGGAGAACAGACGTTTGGATACACTCAAGTCCAGTTTCTTGTAACACAACGGAAGTCAGAGCCAGAGCACTTTTGGGGGGAATTCCTGACTTCCACGGGGATGCCTGCTGCCGGTGTGGCCTCTGGGAGGACAGATGTACTTGCTGCTTATTTAGAAGCATCACAAAAGTATTGTCTGTACTTGGTAATAAGCCATATGCCCCGGGGGAGTGCCGCCAGCTCTGGGTGCTGATGGGCAAATCTCCAAGAAGAGAAGTGAAAATAAAAAGACTATTTTTATTTCACTAACTAGATAATTGCAGATGGCCTAGCATTTAGGAAAGACTCTGTCTAGTATAGAGGAAGACTGTAGGGCTCTGGCCTGTTGTGAAGTCACAGAGGGCCTGGCATGTTGGCTTCACTCAGGGTCGTCATGCTGACGTCACTGACTGTCTTTGGAGATGAGTAATGCTCCTCCGGACCCATTCCCCATCCACATGCTCTGTTCCTGGGGTGTGATACTGTCGTTCCTCCTAGAGGTATAGCAGTACCTGCATATCCATTTATCATCCCATGTCTTCCCAGAGGCATATTTCTTTGGAAAAACCATCCTTACTGGAGATAATATTATCTTTTAAATGAAGTAATGACATCTAGGATGTGGAATTCCTATCCATCTGGTCTCCTCAGTACGCAAATGTTTTTCTGTCTGGACTCAGTGGGGTATGGTCCCTCAGCTCCTCTCAGCTCAGAGAAATATGCTCATGTTTCAGATACCAATAATACTAAGAAGGGTTTGGCTTCCCCATACCCAAAATCAAGGTTCTAGGAATGAATACCTCCTCTATATCAAGAAATAGTACTGACCTAGTATTCAGATGTAACAGGTGGTCAACCTCGGCAGGAGGCCATTTCTAGAGCACTTGGCACAGTGGGCAAGACCATGACACAGGGAGGTCAATCATGTTTGCAACAATAGCCTTGGGCTGATGGGTGGTATTTCCCAAAGAATCTGACCTCAAAGATATCATATGGCCCAGAGGTAAGATTTGGAATTCAACATAGCTATTTAAAAGGGTGGCTTTGGCCTAGGGATATGGCTCAGGTGTTAAAGCTTTTGCCTCACAAGCAAAAGAAACTGATTTCAGATTTCAGATCCCCTATAAAAATACCAGGAAGAAATGGCAACAGCCTGCCTTGGAAGACAGAGTTTGGGAAACCCCAATGCAAAGCAAGACAGTGCAAATCCAGGATGATTCTGGAAGTCTTGAACACTCAAGTGTTCTCTGGTACACACACACACACATACACACTTTTTTTAAAGAGTGTGATCTTGTGATATCTGGTGAAAAGCAACAACCTACTCTTCAGTTCATCTTTTTTTTTTCCACTCATACAAACTTAACAGGTACACCAGTTCCCTCCCTCCCTCCAACCTCTCACCACCCTGTGCCCCCCTCCCTTCTCCCCTCCCTCCTCATCCCCCAGTGCCTCCCCCTCCCATCCCCGGAGCATCCTTTAATGTGCATGCCTAACTGTCCTCTGAGTCCTCCTCTCCGATGAGGTGCAAGGACCCAATGGCATTTCCCAGAACTCTTTCCTGTGTTCCCTTAAGCATAGGAACACTACTGCAGCTGTCAATCCCTTGTCTCCAAGGGATCCTAGTGCCTTTAGCAAATGCTAGATTTTGTGGGGTCAATAGTGTGTTGGACATTGCGCAGGGCATGCAAAGTCCAATTATGATTGCTTCAGCCCTAACTTGTGTGGAATATCTTGCTCCTCCCATCCTTGTCTTCAGTTCATCTTGAAGTTTCCTCCATGCCACCTACTATCTCCCCTATTGCAGTGTCAGAGTTGTTAGAACAAGGACTTAGTTATATTCCTTACATGTGTGACAAGGTACTTTGCACCTGGTGATCACCACACTGCCTCTTGAGCATTACAACATGAGCATGCAGAGTGGACCTGGATTCTTTTGCCAGGTCAGAGAAGAAAAATGAGCTCCTGTCCACACCTTGACAGTTGTGTGGTTTCCTCACTGTCCCGACCTTCTTTTCTCCTCATGGGAAGGTCGGTGGCCACACAACATACCAGAAAGGATGTCACCCACTGGTCTGCAGTTGGCCTAGTCTAGAACCATGTATATTGTAGACCATATAGGCAATTATAAATACGTTCATTCAGGGCTACGTGGTTGAATCCAAGTATGGCAGTTAGGCTAGAATCAATGCAGAGTTAGTTCCTTTAACTGAACTAGTGTTCCAAAGAATCCCAGAAAGCAAAACCAATCAAATAAAACCTACAAGTTCCTCTAGATATGACAGCATTCTACTTTGAGAGAGGCTGCCCATGCAGGCAAGAGCAGCAGCAGAAGTCAGTGAGGCTTGTCTCAAGGGTCAAGTTCAAAAGTCAGGATCCTGAATCCCCACTGTCTGGCTATCAGCACTGAACCTCCCCATAATAAGGTAGATGCACCATTGTCTCCAGACTGAATAAGTACATGCTCTGCCCACAGAGACTCCTTCCATGATCCACTTGTTCACTTGTTAGCCTAGTCTTCCCATTGCTAAATGACTACAAATTCAAATAACTAAAGAAAACAAGGGATTTTTTTCTGGCTTACGATTCTTGGTCACACATCATCAGAATGGCAGCAAAGTTCGTATCAATGTTGGGAGCTAAAAGCAGTGACTATTTCACGTCCACACAAAGATTTGAGACAGGGACCTTCTTGCTTGCCAGCATGCCTGCATACCAAAATAATGATCCAGTTTTCTCCATCTTCCCAGCAGATGGTCCAACACACCATGGGGTAGGTCTTCCCACATCAGTTAAATGCTCTCCCACAGGTTTTCTCAAAGACTATCTTAAAAAAAGCAATTCCTGAGAGGTGTGCCCAAAGGCACAACTCTCAACCATCAAGTTGAGATATCTGTATCCAACTAATATATCCATACATTTGAACATCTACACAGGTGTTCTACAAGGTTCCGATGCCTTTGTTATAAAAGAAGTCATTGATACAAAAGAAGCCTGGATTTGACCCCTATCAGTTCATCTTTGGTCAGATCACAGTCATTTTCTGATTTCCTTAATTTAGGAGAGGATTCAACAACTTCTTCTTCCTTCCAGAGATACTTACAAATAGTAAATAGCACACATACAAAACGTGTATATTATCTGGCAAATTCTGGGTCAATGAAAATAGAGTTTTCCTGAAGCAGCAAGAAAGTAACATAACAGAGATGCAAGGAAAGGAATGAGTATACAGCTGGACTTTGTGCCAGGGTCACTTCTTGCCTTGAAATGTGTTGCTGATTTCCAGATCTAAGGAATATTGAGTGGACAAAGAGCAAAGAGCCTGCTGACCAGTGTTTCATGTTATAATGGTTTAGAGACAGTGTGGTACCTTGTCACACATGTAAGGAATACAACCAAGTCCTTGTTCTAACAACTCTGACACTGCAGTAAAGGTAGGTGGTATGGATGAAACTTCAGGGTTGTCGCAGTCCATCTTCATGGTTGCTGATAAATGACCATCAGATGGCTTTAGGAGACAAGGGGTTTATTCTCTTAAGATTTCTGGTTACAGTTTTTAGTCCAGCCTGACAGGAGAGCACTCACCAACACCAGGGCCAAGGGAACTGACCACACCATCACTGCATAATGGCTGAGAGATGGACAATCCTTACTTCCCAGACTAACATGTCTGACCAAGTGAACAGAAGGATGCCAACTCTCTCAACCAGTTCTCTGTGATTTATCCAGGGCCTAATCCCACTCACCATGAGCTGGGTCTTCCCCAGCAGCTAGAAAATCTCCTTCAGGTTTGCTCTGGGCTTAAGTCAACCATTAACTCTCTACAACTGTGCCCAGAGCTCAAACCCTCAAAAGTCAAGTTGACATCTGTGCCTAACCATGACATTCCACCCCTTGTCAACTTGACACAAAAGCAATAGCACTTATAAACTATAACCTTTCCTTGTCCCCACAGATGTTAAAAGTTATCTTAAAAATATAAATACATTTCATAAATGAATTTAAAAATATTCTCATTAAAATTTCAGTTATTAAAATGTTGGAATTAAAAGTCTTTCTTTAAATATGCCAAATTAAATCTTTAAATATTCCAAATTGAATCATTGTAACAAGGAGAAAACAAGTTAAGACCAAAGTCCAGCAAATTACCACATCCTGTATTTCAGTGTCCATCTTCTGTTGCTCATCATGTAATCACGGTGGCTCAAAGATTTCAGGAATTCCCAGTCCCTGTTTGCAGCTTGAAATTGTAAAAGCAGAGTTCCTTTGAACCAGGCTGAATCTCCACTCACAACAGTCCTCAGCATACATCCCATGGCTCTGGCATCTCCAACATTCTGGGTTCGCCTCTGCAGCTATAAGCTTCACCTTCTCTTGCAGAACTATATGCCTGCTGGTGCCAAGCTTTTGCTGCTCTTCATGAACCCTGTGATCACACACCAAAACCAGTACCACCTGGGGGACGCTGCCAGATTCCGAAGTGAGTTTGAAATGTAGTTTAGTCCACTCGAGCCACAGCTGTACCATGTTTTATGGGCTGATGCTGAAAAAGCCTC
Organism: Typhlomys cinereus; assembly: GCA_023101885.1. Taxonomy (NCBI): domain Eukaryota; kingdom Metazoa; phylum Chordata; class Mammalia; order Rodentia; family Platacanthomyidae; genus Typhlomys; species Typhlomys cinereus. Next base: position 90,817 of record JALPQD010000549.1, read on the forward strand.
TTTTAGGCAGCCAAACTTCCAAAGGGCAAGAAATGGCTTTAACTTGGGCTTTGGCCCCTGAAAGAATTTGAATTTTCAAACCACAAACTTGCCATGTGGTGGTATTTACCTCCTCTACCGTCCCAGTGCAAGTCACTAGGTTTTCCTTCACTGATACTCATTTCTCCAACAGCAGCAGATATTCTGCTGCCTGCCCTTTGCACATCCAAACCTTTAAGGCTGCCAACACAGCTCTCCTCTGTCAAGCAAACCAGTCCATTGTCTTTAAATTCAGCTTTACCAAAGTCCTTGTTCCCCTCATCACAAATTGGGCCCAAATAATCTCTCTCAGCAATTAGCCCATTAAACTCTGAAGAACGGTATTTGTAATTCCACAAAGTGAAAATTCTCAAGCATTCCAACTTTATCCAGCAGAATTGTTCAAAAGCCACAAAATCCAGAGTCAGATTTATCAGCAACACCCCACCTCTTGGGTACCAAATTCTGTCGCAGTCCATCTGCATGGTTGCTGATAAATGACCATCAAATGGCTTAAAGGAACAAGGGGTTTTATTCTCTTATGATTCCTGGTTACAGTTCTCAGTCCAGTTTGATGGGAGAGCATACACCAACACCAGGGCCCAGGGATCTGGCCACACCGCCCAGGGATCTGGCCACACCGTCACTGCATAATGACTGAGAGATGGACAATCATATCTGGCCAAGTGAACAGAAGGATGCCAACTCTCTCAACCAGCTCTCTATGATTTATCCAGGGCCTAATCCCACCCACCATGGACCAGACCTTCCCCATCAGCTAGACAATCTCCTTCAGGTTTGCTCTGGGCTCAACTCAACTACTAATTCTCTACGAATGTGCCCAGAGCTCAAACCCTCAACGGTCAAGTTGACACCTGTGCCTAACCATGACAAAGGTGGACTGAAGAGCAGATTGTTACTTTTCACCAGATATCACAAGACTACACTCTTTAAAAAAAAAAAAAGTGTGTGTGTGTGTGTGTGTCCCAGAGAGCACTTGAGTGTATGTGCTGGTGGAGGTTTAAGACTTCCAGAATCATCCTGGATTTGCTCTGTCTTTCTTTGTACTGGGGTTTCCCAGACTTTGTCTTCCGAGGCCAGAATTACAGGCTGTTGTCATGTCTTCCTGATACTTTTATACAGCATCTGAAATCTGAAATCAGGTTCTTTTGCTTGTGAGGCAAAGGCGTTGACCCCTGAGCTATATCCTTAGCCCAAGGCCACCTTTTTAAATAGCTATGTTGAGTCCAAATATTACTCTGGACCACATAATAACTAAGACGATGGTCCAAGGTACAAGCTTTTCAGTTGCTAACCAGAGGTGGTACTCAAGTGTCAGAGTCCTTGTCTCCCAAACTTCAATCCGTTCACAAACTAAGAAATCTTGCAAGATGGACTTGAGAGTCGCATTGTTGTGAGCAAAAAGCAGAGTCCAGGGTGCGCTCACTGAGAGTTCCAGGTTTTCGTGTCTCTGGACAAAGAATTTCAACAGAGACACATAGAAAGAGACATACAGAGAAGTCATTAAAAAAGACAACCCACTCTTAAAAACGGGATTGAGCCAGGGAGCTAGAAAAAGGCATGTGTTCCAAAGTTCTGGACTTTAAGCCTCCTGACCCTTCAAAGAGCATTTCTGGACATTTGCCTCCTCTCATTCTTGTATTTATCCCAGCATATTCTATCACATACTCTGTTTGTTCCCTGTAGGGAGGCCTTGTAGTCTTACTGGTCAAGTGGCTTTTTCCATATATTAATCTTGATGTTTCTCCGCACATTCCTGTTCCAAGATCACTTGCAATACAAGCTACCATTTTCCATCCTTCCCTCCACAAAACAGTGCTTTTTCAAGGATGCCATAGCATTTCTATGGCAACCTGAGTCCTATCTCACTGGAGCACTAGTGAGACTTGGAACATGGAACACAGCTAGATTACCAGGTAGGAATACAGGGGGATTGGAAAGCAGACAGGTTTGCAAACATATCAGACTTTCCTTCATTCATTGTTTCCCTCCCGGATCTTCTAACGAAGCCAGTGGAAAAAAGAGAAGCTTGAATTCTGCCAGGAGCCTGCTGCTGATGGGGCTCAGCTAAATTCACCCAAAGTATGACAGTATAACAAAATATGTCACCCTGATACACTTTTTTGGGCACATTTTGATTGGTTAAGCTACGAAACCGCATTGTTCTGAAAAGATGTCTGTTTTAGGGGAAATTTGTATTTATAAAGGACATCTGTGTTAGCAAGTGGCAAAGTAGTAGAAAGGGGGCATTTCAGAGAACTTTTATCACCTGAGAGATGTTATCTGCCTAACATACTTTCCACATACTTTCTCTCTTCTTTTCCCACAGCTTGTTTCTTTTCTGAAGCTCCAAACTTCTTCTTTATCTGAAAGATTTCCATGTGCATGAATGTAAATAAATGAAGTTTTCCTCTTACTATTCTATTGCAAGTCAATTTTAACTATTGGACTAGTTGAAAATCCTAGGAGAATAGAAAGAGGCCATTTTTCTTTCCTCCTGATGCAGCAATGTAGGCCTGTTGATCACTTCTGACTCTTAGAACACCTGTCAAGGCCTATCTTTTCACACCGATTGGCTTTAACGCTTAGGAGTTGACAACCCTGAAAGTGCATCTTCAATTCTCCTAAGTTGAATGTTCCTGAGCCCAGAGGGAACCAGTGATCATCCAGAATAAGTAAAAATCATGAGAAAAAATTCTTTAACAAGGAAGAAAATATGAGTTGTAGAGCCTGCAAAGGCACAAAGTACAGGAACATGAGTAAATAACTTGAGATCTGCCAATCTGATCTGCCAATATCCTTTCCAATACCAAGGGTCCAAAGGGAAAGGGACTTATTGAATTTGGTGAACACTCCTGGGTATGAGTTCATTTGCATGTGACTTACTTATCTTTTTTTGAAGTGGTAGATATCTTGTTTTTTTGTTTTTTTTTTATTTCTTCCACTCATATAAAGTTGATAGGTACCCCATTCCCCTCACTCCCTCCACCCCTCCCTGGATCCCCTTAATCTCTCTCCCTCTTTCCCTTTCCCTTCCCCCCTCCCTCCCCTTCTCCCAGTGCCCCCCCCATTCCTGGAGCATCCTTTAGTGTGCATGTCAAGCTTCCCTCCAGGTCCTCCTCTCTGATGAGGTGTAAGGACTCACTAGCTTTGCCTAGAGCTCTTTTTTTTGTGCTCCCCTTTAGTATGGGAACACTATTGTGACTGTCAATCCCTTGCCTCTAAGGATCCTAGTGCCTCTGATCCATGCTAGACTTTGGGGGTTCAGTGATACCTTGGTCATTGCACAGGTCATGCAAAGTCCTATTATGATCGGCCTAACGTGTGTGGAGTATCTTGTATATTGTTGCTCCTCCTCATCTTTAGGCTCTTACAATCTTATTGCCCCCTCTTCCGCAAATTTCCCTGAACTTTAGGATGGGGAGAGTTTAGGCTGACCTGAGTCTGGGTTGTTGATGTAGAGTCTCTGATTTTCTGAATTATGGTTTGTTGATTTTTTTTCCAGTTTTGCTGTTCCTGCACCGCCCTTGTTTATAACTGTTCCCTTTGCATTTATAATTATAGCAAAGGACAAGACTAGGTCAAGTGATTGAGATGTGTAAAGAAAACTGGAGAGGGTGATAGGGCCCCAACCTCAAGAAACAGATCTGAGCATTGTGCAGTATAGAACAATTCATTTCCTGAGTTTTCAGGGAAACGAATTACTTGGCAATTGTCCAGAATGAGTCCAGAAGTGGGTGAAAAGGACAATATGATTAGTCACTGGAAGAACACAGTTGTTTTCTCTAAATGAGACAGCTACCATCTGGGACCTTCCTGGGTCTACTGGGAGCTACTCATCTGCTTGATCATCCCAATCAGTTTTCTCAGTGAGGAAAACAGCTAGCTCATGAAAGAGAAAGACCCATGGATGAGCAAGGAAGGGTCAGCGTCAGCTGTCATGCATGTAACGCTTTTTTAATTTTTTTCTCTTCATGCATATTATATAAAGGGAGCAAAAGTAATGCTTCCACCTTCCTGAAGAAGGCATTGGGAATGATCTGAGAAGCCTGCTGAACCAATCTGGGGTTTCGAAAGACAATGAGTCCACACTTAGCAAATGGGAAGAAAAAGAGCTTAGAAATGAGGCCCAGCGTTTAACTCCAGGAAAATATATAACTATCAACAAAAACTCACAGCATTAGAAGTCTATATGTCTTCATTTGATGAGATGACTGATGCTGAAAAACGACCTTTTTCTTTTTATGGAACAAATCAGCCAGTTCTTCTACCATAGCTGGCTTAGAAGGTGAAAGCCCGAGTGTAAACTCGGGTTTTACAAACAAAATTTGATGATAGATTCAATGCACCTCCAATAAAAAAAATACCAACACTATTTGTTGAAATTAATGAGCTGTATCCAGAATTGTCATCACAAAGCAAAAGACTGAGAATAGCCAAGATAGTCCTGAAGAATACAAACAGCAAATCGCAGTATAAGAGTAAGTTATTTAGACAGCATGCTGTTGACTCACGAATGACAAAGCAGTCCACAGTATAGAATATAAAACTCAAATATAAGGGCATGAAGATGGGATCACCTGAATTCTGGCCATAAAAGAAAAAATGCACCTCACTGGAGTGGGGAAATGACAGTGTTTTCAATTAATCATGTTCAAATATCATGCATGTGTGTGTGTGTGTATGTGTGTGTGTGTGTGTGTGTGTGTGTGTGTGTGTATACATATCTCTAACACCACACCATACATAGAAATCAGTTACTGATGGATTACAGAGGTGAATAAAGAAGATATCTTCATGGCCCTGAAATAAACAAGTGTATTCAATAGAATACAAATATATTACCTCTACAAGAAAAGATTTGAAAATGGGTAAATTAGCCCCTATTCAACAAAAACTTCAGTAGCCTGCATCAGATTCATTGTAAAACCAAATGATCAAAAAATTATAATACACTCAAGCACATAATCACACAGATATATATATACATACAATTTGTACATGTACCCTTTAGAGGCACTTAATCTTACAATGGGCCATCATGTTGATGAATTCTGAGTAGGAGAACTCAAAACTTAATAGTTTTGTCAAGTACAGGTTCTAGAGAGATATGTCCATCCTACACAATGTCCCAGTTGGGACTAGATTAGAATACCTTCATGTGGCGAGGGAAGGAAGTGACTTTGTGTGGGGTGGTGCCTTCAGCACTACCACAATAACTGCATGCATGTTTTAGGTGTTAAGTAATTTTTAATTCTTAATCTCTTCAAGTCATGGTTATGTTAGTTAGCAAGTAATTGATAACTATTGAACTTCTGCTAGGGACCAGTTGTCAAACTGCAAAGGTAATTACTACCTTGACTCACAAAACTACCATGATACAAAAATTAGAAAAGAGAAATGCCTAGTGCTTAGGAAAAGAATGTCTAAGGAAAGAAATAGTAAATAGTTGGGCTCTGGGACAGAGCATAAAATTTGTTTTGATCATCAGTGGTGCTCTTGGTGCATCCAGTAACTAAGGAGCTCAAGCTGGTCTTAGTGGCTGTTAGATATTGACTAGCTTTTGAATAACTTGTGTTTATTCTTTAATGAAGTCTTAAAAATGTTCCATTTGCACCCCAACTACTCACTCACTTCCTCATCTTTATCCCCCCAGACATCTGCTAAATGTCAGCGGGAGGGGACTGCCATTCCCAGAGTCTTCCAAACCAGTCTTCACTCATCTTTGGTTCAGACACTTCTTGGGTTATACTTGAGCACTGAGGAAGCAAAAGGAAAATGCATCTGAATAAGTAAATGAAGAAAAAAGAAGATAAAAAGGAAATGAAGGTCTAAAAAATCAAGCCACAAGGGACTTCAGCAAGAAAAATGCAAGTGGGCAAACATGCTAGAAGAGCATAGCCATGGCAGATAAACTGTTGATTTACTTATTTTTCAGTAATCCAGTGGAAAGAGTTAGCATTTGGGACCTGTTGAGTTGATTTTCAGGATTTTATTATGTGTGTAATTATCTTGTCATGACCAAAATATAAAAAAATGCTCTGATTTCCTTGCCAATGATGACGGTACACTATGCATGTTGAAAACTACAGCACTGTAACAAGAATCATCACATTATGTTCCATAGTTATTTCTCTCCCTCTTGCTGTGATATATGTGCGCATATGCATGTGAATGAGTGGGTGCACATGCTTGTGAGTGTGTTTCTGTGTGCATGCATGCATGTATGTATATATGCTTGTGCAAGTTGTAAGTTTGTGAGTATGATTGTGTATGTGTATATATTTATGTAAATATGTGTAGGTATGTTTGTGTATATAAGTGTGTATGTGTGTGTCCATGTGAATGTATAAGTCTGTGTGCATTCACATATGAGTGTGTAGGAGGTTATGAGTGTATGTGCTGGTTTGGTGTGTATGCATGTAAGTATGATTGTGAATGTATTCTGTTTCTGTGAGAGTGTGTGAGTGTATGTATAAGTGAGTTGATACATGTCTACATGTGAATGTATTTGAATCAGTGTGTTAACATGAGTGCATGTGACCATGTGAGAGTTTATATGAATGTGAGAGAGTGTGTGATTGTGCTTGCCTAAGTGTGTGTATGCACATGTGTGTGAGGATGAGAATATGCATGAATGTGTAAGTATGAGTATATATATTTGTATGTATGTGTATGTGTGTGTATGTGCATATGTGTGTATGTGTGCTTCAATGTGTGAATTTGTTTGTGTGTATGCCTGAGTATGTGATAACAGTGTGTGTGTGTGTGTGTGTGTGTGTGTGTGTGTGTGTGTGTATGAAAGAGAGAGAGAGAAAGAAAGAGAGAGAGAGAAGGGGGGAGTATTACTGCTACTTATCCTTTCATTCTTTCTTATGGTGAGTCCACCTTTCTGCCTCTCCTTTCCTTTTCCTTCTCAGTCCCTTCTCCTCTCTTTCTGTAGCCGCCACCTCGATTTCACAGTACTTCCCTGTCTTCCTTCTCTTTCCTTCTCTATTCTCTGTTTTCTTCCCAGGGAGGTTTCATCATTTTACTTCTTCTTACAGAAAGGTAAACATTGGCTTCAGGCTCTAGCATCAGTTTCCCCCCCTTTTCTCAGATTACAACACTCTTAATATAACACCAAGAAGGTAGCTCTCTGGATATTACAAGGTGGTGATCTGAACCCAGATCTTGACTCAAAATATTGAAGATGAATTACCAAAAAAAAAGCAAATTTGAATTATTTCCTGCAAGAGATATATGTCCAGCTGGACGGCATCTCTTTACTCAGCGGTTTTCTAAATTTTATCAGCTCTGCACACAGATGAGTGGCCAGACCCCAGGAAAAGTGAAGGTCAGAGGACAGGGAAAATGGACAGAGATACCCACGTGATTTAGACGTGTGGAAAAACTTGGCAGGGAGAGGATTGGCTGTCACTCACGGAGCACAGTCTAACAATAAGCCTTCTGCTCCAAGCCTCCTTAATTGGATCTCCAGGGAACGGAGGGGGGAAGTGTATCAGAATTTCTAATTTTGCTGTTTCAAGCATACGCAAATTATTTGAGAAAAAGCTCAGGACATCTGAAGGGAGCCAGAAAGATCAGCCACACACAAGAGGGTAAGAGTTTGATGAGAGGAGTCAGGAAGAGGAGGTCACGGGTGACACCACCAAGTAGGGTTTAGACTTCACACAGATAAAATGTAAAGGTGAGAAGGAGAGACGCTCATCTTTCCTTCAGACACCTGCACAGGACACCAGCATTGAGTGAGAGTTCACCCTCCACACAGTAGAAAGCATCAGTCACAGGGAGCCCAGCACATTGTATTCTTTCAGCAAATATTGAAGGCTGACTAGAGTCATACGCATCTCACGAATGTCTGTGGAAGTAATTAAATACATGTTTGTGCAGAGCTGATTTTTTAAGTTCCTGCACAATTCACCTTGGAACCCATAAATCCTAGTGCTTTTGAGATGAGACTGATATGTGGCAAGACTGGGAGGCTAGGAGGTATGAGGCTACTACAGGCCAGCCTGCTTCTGGACACTTTATTATCTGCCCACAGAACAACCATGCCCTGGGCATCTGGCTTGTCATTTGCTTTATTACCTACATCGTGATCCAGGACAGAGTTTCAGGAGATACTCGGGAGGACATAAGATGTTGTCATAATTAGGACAGTTTCAGTGTGTGCCACATGTTGAGTCAGCAGAGTTAGAAGTGAGAGAACGTCCTATACTTAGCTAAACAGAAACTTAGTCTGTAGGGGAACTTTTACTTGGTTCTACCATTTACTCATTATCATCACGGTTGCTATAACCAAATATGTGAGGCAGAACACTCTATAAAGGGAAAGGTTTATTTAACTCATGTTTCCAGAGACACAGACACCTGGTGAGGGTCTCATTGAAGATGGTATCGTCGTGGTACGAGCATGTTTGGAAAAACATATGGTGAGACAGAAGGGAAGCAGGAAATATTCAAGAGAGAAGCCAGGCTCACACGCACCTATTCACTCTTATGGGACTTCCTCAGGAACAAGAAAACATACTTGAGGAAATGAAGGCATTGTTATTGCTGTTGTTGTTGTTGTTGTTGCTGTTGTTTCTGTGGTTCAGGATAGAACACAGAACCTGTGTGTGCCATGTTCCACCACTGACCTATACCACCGACATTCTCTTATTTTGCCAGTGTTGTAGGAAGGAACCCAGGTCTTACATAACTAAGCAAATATTCACTGAGCTATAGTGTCAGCGCACCAGCCCCTCTTGAAATCTCACCTCCTTACTAGGACCAATCCTTCTGAGCACCAAGTTCCCAGCTCATAGATCCTTGGGGGGAAAATACACAAGCTCATAAACCATAGCAGTATGTGACTACAGGTCTTTGCTAATTTTTGTACCATAATTTCAAATTTTAAAGTGGAGACCATTCTTGCTCAGAATGTTATTATAATGGCCAAGTCAGGTATTGCAAATAAAGTCCCATTGGAATTTCTTGATCACATAAAAAATTTCATGGATCTTGGTGATCCCTTTCTGCCACCTACTAGATGTCAGAAAATCAAATGTAGGCACAAAGTACCTTCGAGCCATAGTGCTTCCTGCTTGTGGGCGATGGTGATGATAATGGTGATGATGGTGGTGATGACGGTGGTGCTAGT
>JALPQD010000550.1:702500-1137322 GCA_023101885.1 Typhlomys cinereus
CAGGTCCCATGGGAGTGAACTCGGGGTGACTGGCAAAGCAACACCAGGGAGGGGCCCTGAAAACTGGAAACCCGAGCTTCCAGCCGCCCCAGGTGTGGTGGGAGTCACCACCATCTGCAACCACAGCTCGGATTTGCGGGGAAACCGACGTGAATCGTGGGTAAGTCAGAGCACCGCGCAGTGTGATTACGTCCCACACGCCGCAGGGGCTGCCCTGGGGCTGGAAGTGTTTGTGGTGCATCTGAAACTCAGGTCTCACTGGACCACTCTGTCATGCGAGGCTCAGGCGGGGAAACCGAGGCCCGTCTCCCAAGCGACACCCTAGGGCCTAAGACGGGCTGGTCCTGACTTGTTCCCAGCTGTGTTGAAGTCCCAACTCTATAGCTGCTCAAGGAATAGTCCACAAATAAATAGAGGGTTTCTGAAGAGGCAAAACCTGCAAGGACCTGTTGGACCTAAAGCACCAAGTCTAGAAGCTTCTACCATACAGTCGTCAATAATAGAGAGCCCAATGACAAAAGCTGAGTTTGACTGTCACCATTGTCCCTGCTACCCTCCCCCACATGCCCTATGCCCCGCCCCATCCACGGGGTAGAAGCCTGAAACTGCACAGGGCACCAGCCCTGTACGTGCCAGGGGTTTTCCCACACGGACGTGCCTCTGTGAAGTTAATTTACAAGTTCGACATTGGAAGAGGCTAACAGAGGTTATTCTAATGAGATAGGTGGCCCAACATGGTGGCAGACTGTGGTGGCCCCAGCCCTCAGGAGGCTGAGGCAGGAAAGACTGTGATGTGCAGGCCAGCCTGGGCTACGTAGCCAAGACCCCGTCTCAAAAAGAACCAATAATAATAAGAAAAAGAGTTATGTGCACACACACTTTTTTCCAAACTACCTTCTCTGGCTGGGCTGCGTGTGGGGACTATAGTCAGCTGAATGTGGACCATGAAGCCGAGGCTACGGGGCTGACTGTACGGCAGAGCGGGGCTGTGCCTCCCAAGCCTGAACCCAGCCATGCCTGGGAATGGGGGTAGGGGGTACCTGTGTTATCCGGCATGGACGCCTGGTCTGTGTTTCTTTCCTTCTTGAAGACGATGTTTCCAAGCTGCAGGACAGAGGACACCACCTTCAAGATGGCTGAGGTGGGAGAGAAGAGCAGACCAGACAGCGTCAGGTGAGATGCTCAGGCTCGGGGGGTCTGAGCGTCACCAGGAACCCAGAACCTTCCAGCATCTTTCCCTTGGGAAGATAGTGCTGGGCTCTGGCGTCCTGAGGATAGACTGTGGAGAACACCTGGCATCCTGAGGATAGACTGGCTCCCTGCTCACAGGGGAGAATGCCTGAGCGGAGAGCTGTTTTCAGATAGGTACTAGTAACCTAGTGCCATGACAGAAAGCTATACGGAGAGGACTAGTGAATGGCAGCCATGGACCAAACGTGCCTCAGCGAATACGTGAATCATGGATGGAAGGATGGGCGGGTAAATGGAGGATGAATGGATGGAAGATGGAGGGATGGCGGGTGAAGGATGGACGGATGGGTGTGCGCACATAGATGATGGATGGGTGGATGGGCAAATGGAAGATGAGGAATGTGTAGGTGGAGGCTCGTAGGTGAACAATGAATGGGTGAGTGGAAGATGAATTGCAGATGAGAGTGAATGGATGGGGGACAGGCAGGGGGTGGAGGACGGCGTGGCTGGCTGGTGGGAGGATGGGCAGAGAAGGTCTGGTGCATGAGAGTGGATGACTACTGGTCACTGAACTCTGAGTCCCCCGTCCCACAGCTCCGCCATGTCCCAAGAACTAAGTCTGGAGATCTGGGCCTTCTCTTGTCCTCAGGCTGCGGCCCCTTCGCCCCAGCTGCCCTCACATCACAGGTCCCCGACCTCACTGAGGAGGAGGAGGAGGAGGATGACTCAGCTCCTGGCCCCTCCGGCCCCCACCGCTCCAACCCACTGTGAAGCTGCTGTGGGCAGCGCATGCTGAGGCAGAAATGCCTACGAAAGGGGCTCTGGAGGGATGGGCCCGTGGTGTCCAAAGTTCGGGGCTAGACTAGAGATGCCCGAGTGCCAGCACAGGGCAGGTCCCACGGCAGGGCGAGCGGAGTGTTGAATTCAGAGCATCACAGTGGCTTGAAGCTTGTGCTTCCTGGAATATTTAACAGCAGCCCCATCGCCCACCACTAGAGGGCAGCAGAACCATTGTTCTCAGTGAACACTGCGGGCTGCTCAGGGGGGCGAAGGGGCACAGAAACCACCCCTGCCCACTACACTGGCAGCCAGGCCGGGTAGATCTTCTCCAAAGGAGAAAGCAGCCAAAGACAACAGAAACCCAGAATTTAATGTCAAAGTTACCCATGCTTGAATGTTTGGCAGCCTGTACATTTATTTTTTAGGGCGGGGGGTGGAGGGGAAGCCCTGTCTCCAGCTTTTTCTTAATAACTTTTTATTAGAGCAGGGCTTAACAGTTTTTGTTTCATAGACATTATTGCTTCTCGGCCATAATTAAATCTAGTGGGGCATACACACACACACACGCATACATACTTACATACACATATACATGTGTGGTTATACATGCATACACATGGATGCACGCATCCACATACATATACACATATTCACATCATATACCCCCATACAATCATGCTCACACACAAGCCACATAAAAGTTGGAAGGGAATGGCTTTAGTTTTCTCTCTCTCTTATTTTCCTTTTCCCTTCTTTCCTCCCTCCCTCCCTTTCTTGATTCCTTCCCTCCTTCCGTCTTTCCTTCCTTTCTTCCTTCCTTCCTGCCTTCCTTCCTTCCCTCCCTCCTTCCTCCTCCTTTCCTTCCTTCTTTCCCTCTTTCCTTCTTCATTCCTTCTTCCCTCCTTCCTTCCTCTCTCCCTCCCTCCCTCCTTCTTTCCTTCCCTCTTTCCTTCCTTCCTTCCCTCCTTCCACCCTCCTTCTTCCTCCCTTTTTCCCTCCCTCCCTCTTTCCTCCCTCCCTCCCTTTCTCCCTTCCTTCCTTCTTTCCTTCTTTCCTCCCTCCTTACCTTCCTCCCTCCCTCCCTTCCTTCCTTCCTTCCCTCCCTTCCTTCCTTCCTTCCTTCCTTCCTTTTTCCTTCTCTTCCTTCCTTCCTTCCTCCCTTCCTTCTCTCCTCCCTCCCTTCCTTCTGTCCTTCCTTCCTTCCTTTCCTCTTTCCTTCCCTCCTTCCTCTCTCCCTCCCACCCTCCCTCCTTCCTTCCCTCCTTCCCTTCCTTCCTGCTTCCTCCTACCTCCCTCCCTTCCTCTCTCTTTCCTTCCTTCCTTCCTTCTTTCCTTCCTTCCTTCCTTTCTTCCTTCCCTCTTTCTGTCAGACAGGGTCCCATGTAGTCAAGGCTAGTATCAAACTCACTGTGTAACCAAGATGACCTTGAGCGCCTGCCCTCCTGCCCCCCCCCCAGTGCTGCTGACAGGTGTGCCACCATGATCAATTTATGTGGCTCTAGGACTTGAACCCAGGGCTTTGTGCATCCTAAGAAAACATATGTTTTAAGCTCTTTAGACACATTAGTCAATGTCACAGTTGCCTTGTGAGGCAGCTGTGGTTAGCCTGTTTGGGGAGGTAGGGGAAACTGAGGCAGACAGAACGAAGTGCTGAGGGAGCAGGGACTCCCTCTTGGATGCCTGCTTTGCCCGAAGGAAGGGGGGGTCTGGCCCTGGAAGCCCATCAGCCCAGGTGGAAAGCAAAGACGGATGGAACTTGACTCTAAACACAGGCTGCAGCTCCATGAGGTGGCAGAACTCTGCAGGCTGAGACACTGATGTCACTATGAGTCTGGGACCAGCCTGGGCTACCAGGGGGTTAGAGGTCAGCTTGGACCTACCTAGAGACCCTGTCTCAAATAAAGGAAAGAATGAGGGCAGGAGGGAGGGAGACAGGGAGGGAGGGAGAGAGGAAGGAAGGAAGGAAGGAAGGAAGGAAGGAAGGAAGGAAGGAAGGAAGGAGGGAGTGAAGGAAGGAAGGAAAGAAGGAAGGAAGGAAAGAAGGAAGGAAGGAAGGAAGGAAGGAAGAGAGAAAGAGAAGAGAGAGAGAAAGAGGGAAAAAGAGGGGAAAGAAGGAAGAAAGAGAAAGGAGTGAGAGAAAAAGAAAGAGAAAGAAAAAAGGAAGAAATGAAGGGAAAGGAAGGGAAAAAAGAAACAAAAAGGAAGGAGAGAAAAAGAAGGGAAGAGAGAGATTAATGTATTGTTTTGTTGTTATCTTTCTTGCAAATCTCCTGGGAGCATTTCCACGGAGGTCAATGTTTTTCCAAAACACGATTTAAGTGCCCTGTTCCTCCTCTCCCCAGGAAGACAATGATTTAAGAACTCCTTTGTCTGTTTCTGTTCCGTTTTGTTCCCATTTCTTACTACTTCAATGAAACACACTGGAACATTCTGGGACCTCCCGGGCAGAACAGCAGCATTTCCCCTGTGCCTGGCTGCTGGCTGGCGCGGCCCCATGCTTTCTCCTGTGTTTTCCTAAATCTCTACAGACGTGGACCCCACCCCCACCCCAGCGAGCTGACTCACACGCGGGGCGCCAGGGCTCTGGCTGCAGCCTTGGCCTGGCCCTGAGCCACACGCCCCTCCCCATGTGTCCATGCTGCCCTAGAAACTTCTTCTTCTGGACTCCAGCTCGCTGGGGAGTCTCCAACCTGCCCCATGGGCCTCACGGCAGCCACGGATGGCATGATGGGGTCCAGAAGGGCGTGGGAAGGAAGGACGATTCTCTGCAGTGCTGCCCTGCTTAACTCTGACCGCTGGGGCCCTTCATGCCAGCAGCAGTTTCTAGAAAGAGCAGGACTGAGGGGTGGAAAGACGGCTCAGGGCTTAAAGCCTCTGCCTCACAAGCAGAGGGCCTCGCTTCAGATCCCCAGACCCCTCGTAAAAATGCCAGGCGGATATGGTAGTACCCTAGAATCCTGGCCCTGGAAGGCAGAGCCTGGAGAACCCCAGAACAAAGTGAAGTGGAGACGGAGCAATCCAGGATGACTCCTGATGTCCCTCTTGGACTTCCGGAGGCGCACGCATGCACACACACACTCACACTCACACACTCAGGCACCCTCTTCTGCACACACAAGAGAAAATAGTACTGAAACCAAGACCCTCTCTCACTCTCCACTCTGTTCTTGGGACCAGTTGGATTTCTTGGACATTTGTTGAATGACATTGATCAACATCGGCCATAGCCAGAACTGCCTTCCTGTAGAGCCTGACAGGTCCCGCGTCTCCGCCCCCTGCCCGTCTCCGCCCCCTGCCCGTCTCCGCCCCCTGCCCGTCTCCACCCCCTGCCCGTCTCCGCCCCTTGCCCGTCTCCTTACAAGTCCCAAGTCTCCACCCCCTGCCCATTTCCTGCTCCTCAGAAGATCTAGTGTCCTGAGCCCACCCACCGCCTCCTGCTCAGGTTTCCTGTGGCCTCACCATGGTGGGCAGCCCAGAATGCACCTGTCCACTGGGTGCTCCAGCAGGGAGCCCCTCAGCTGTTTGCCCGCATACCCAGAGTGGCGGGCGAGGGCTGGAATACAGCCACACTCTGGCCAAGACACTCCAGACTGTGCGAAGCAAACAGGACCTGGAACCAGATTCCAGAGAAATCCCCCAGCCCCTTGATCCTTGCAACAGCAAACCTCAACTTGCCAACATAGGGGCTCCTATGGTTGGAGTTTGGGATACTCCCCCCCACAGGCTCATGCTCTGAGTACTTGATCCCCGGCTGGCGGTACCATGTGGAAGCCTTTAAGAGGCAGAGATTGGCTACCGAAGTCAGGAGGGAGGGACGATTCTATGCCACCCCAGGCTGCTGTGGGCGGAGTTCTGCCCCGCACAGCCATGAGCTGAGATGCTCTGCCAGGCCAGGAGGGACGAAGCCGTGAGCCAAGATAAACCTGTCCTCCCCAACATGCCTGTGTCCGCAGCTGGTCGCAGGGACGTAAAGTAACTAACAGAGTGAATTGCTTTTTGCTTAAGCCAATGTGAGCCAGTTGCAATCGAAAGAATTCTTACTGTAGCCACTTTTCTACAATACTCCTTTCTTTTCCTTTTCCCTTTTCGCTCTTTCTCCACTCATCCCTTTCTTTCCTTCCTTCCCTTCCTTCCGCCTTCCCTTCCTCCCTCTCTTCCTTCCTCTCTTCCTTTTCTTCCCTCTCTCTCTCCCTTCCTTCTAGAAGGTGGGGAATTCAGAGATGACACATCTGTGTCCCAAGGGACTCCTGCACAGATCTGGGCTCCTAGGCAATGGGCCTGAAACTCACCCAGCTGCTCCTCATCGTTGAAGCCCATGATGGACATGGCTTCCAGCGTCTCCTGGAACATCTCATCATCCTGTGCCGCCGGGATGGGCACGTAGCCATTGGAGAGAAACGTGTAGTTGTTGAAGCCCTCCAAAAGCAGGTCGCCTGGGAGAGACAGAGAAGGGGGTGGGTGAAGGGGGCATGCTTCAACTCGTCCACACGACATGTGCCTTGGCGGGGGGCTGGACTTGCTTCCTTGGATACATATGTATGCATGTGCATATATATATGTGTGCATATGCATGGATGCATGTATATTTTACATGTATATGTGTTGTGTGCATACATGTGCATATATATGTGTATGCAATGTGTGTATATATATATGTAATTGTATCTATATATATCATGCATGCGTATTTATGTCTGCATGTATGTATATGTAATGTTATGCATATATACGTGGGTATGCAGCTATATCTATATATGTATATGTGTATACATGTATAGATATGTACATATATACATGTGTGTATATGTGTATGTATATTTGAATATATAGATATGTACATGCATACATGCATGCATAGCATATGTGTATGCTTATGTGTATATGTGCACATACGTATCTGCATGTGTTATATGCATGTAGATATATATCTGTGTATATGCATGTGTCTATGGGCATATGTATACACATATACATGGTTCGTTTGGTTTTGTCTTAAGGCAGGCTCTTCCCGTGTAACCTGGGGTAGTATTGACTTGGTGTTCCTCATGCCTCACAGTCTCTGGGATTACAGCGAGTGCCACTGCACCCAGCCCTCCCAACCTACCCAGCACTTGATATCTTTTTATCCAAAAATCATACATGCAAATAATTTAAAAAAACCAATTGCTACCCACAGGCTTCTAATAAATGACTCTCTGTGGCTGCCCTTCTCTGTATCCTGCCTTTCCACATGATAACTGCTTTTTATTTCTTAGCCATTTCTTCTGATGAATACTGTTCTCTCCATCCTGTGGTATATGCATTCCAACACTACATAGCACATGTGACATGCTACACACAACATATGGTACTATTATACACACACATCATACACGTTACATTAACGCCCAGCACATGGTTCCGTGCAGCAGGCTGTTTCTGGACGTGCCGGGCTTTGTTCCTAGGCCCCGACTTCCTGCTATGGTGGGCGAAGCCTTCACCTTCCTCCTTGTCCTCCATCTTCTGGACAAGCCTTTCAACCTGGGCTTGCAACTCTGGTTCCTGGCCGCTCTGACTAGTAAAGCTTACTAATGTCCCGCTTCCCTCTCCTCCCCCCAGTTCTCAGTGGACAGAGGCCAGCAGCCGCAGCAGAGACCTCATGTCCCTCCAAGCCTCACCTGCTTCCCATCTGGCCCCTCAGTGAAAACCCATCTGATGGCTCCTTGTTCACCCTCACGTCTAACTGTGCAGGCTGTGATCTGGAGGCTGAGACAAGAGCCTCTCAGGCTCGGGTCAGCCTGGGCTACACACGGCTGTGCTCAGGGCCAGCCTGGGCTATGGGCTGCTGTATTCAGGGCCAGCCTGGACTACACATGGCTGTGCTCAGGGCCAGCCTGAGCTATAGGCTGCTGTATTCAGGGCCAGCCTGGGCTATGAGCTACTGTATTCAGAGCCAGCCTGGGCTATGGGCTGCTGTATTCAGGGCCAGCCTGGGCTACACATGGCTGTGCTCAGGGCCAGCCTGGGCTATGGGCTGCTGTATTCAGGGCCAGTCTGGGCTATGGGCTGCTCTGTAACATCAAGAGTTCGGACCCCTGTTCCCTGCTGCCATCCACTCTCATGACCCCCACTTCCAGATGCTCTTCTTTCTCTTGATTGCCTCCCTTGTCTCCCGGGGTGTGGCTTCCTCTCCAAGCCAGGCCTTCCTCAGCTGGAGGAGAGATATTTTTGGAGTGGCGCTGGGGGGACTACTTTCTTTTTAAAGCCAAGGTCTTTTTACGGGTCAAGTCCCTTGGCAGCCGCTTGACAAGCCCGAGGCTGAACTGACCCAGGACGTGGGGACCTCGAGCTTCACTTGGGTCTCTGCGTGTCAGCCTCTGCCCACGAGAGGAAGAGCCCAGACGCTTCACCCTCCAAACCTGGCTGTTTGCTGGGCTCTGGCTCAGGGATGTAGATGAGGCTGGGCGTGGGGGCGCATGCCAACATCCCAGCACTCTGGACGCGGAGGGCAGCCTGGGCTACATGGCGAGACCCTGTCTCAAAATAAGTCAAGTTACTTCCTGCCAAGGGGTCCCCTTGTCAAACTGCAGGAGGCTGGACACAGCACAGACGCCAGACAGCCACCAGAGGGAAGGGTCGACAGTTTCCTGGACCCCCAAACGCCCAGGACCCTCTTGACAACTGTGAACTTGCTTGGTTTCTGGTTCACCATCTGCCCAGGACCCCTTCTCCTAAATGCTCCAGAACCACAAGGAGGCCGAGAGGAGGCGCTGCCTCCTAGTGGCGGGAACCTCAAGTGCAGCACAGCAAGCCTGGGGCCCTCAGACTCCTTGCTAATTTCCCTTCCCTTTCCATCCCATTCTTAATCTGTTGCCCTCCTTCCTTCCCTTCTTTCTTTCCTTCCTTCTCTATTTCCTTTCCTTCTCTCCCGTCTCCCTTTCCTCTCTCCCTCTTTCCCTCCCTCCTCCTCTCTCCTTTTTTCTTCCTCCCTCCCTCCCTTTCTCTCTCCCTTCTCCCATTCCTTCCTTCCCCCTTCTTTCCTCTCTTCCTCCCTGTCTCCCTTTCCCTCCCTCCCTTCCCCTCCCTTCTTCCTTCCACGTAGCCCAGGCCGGCCTCGCATTTGCTAAGTCTCACTCTCTCACATGCTGTGATAACAGGTGTGTGCAAACCACACGTGTCCCTTTTGGTAATTTTCTTAACCAAAATAGCTAACTCTGGGACCTCACAAAACTGATGAGTACCTTTGTGTTATTACCATGAACTTTCACACTTAACCTGTCACTAGAAAGAAGAGTGGACATGCCTGCGTCCGCTGCTTCTCTTGTGATTCTGATGTTCTTCCCAGAGCTAGAGTCCTGCATGACCAGAGCGTCTCTATTTCTAACGGAATCCAGAGTGTGTGGGAAAAGAACACTAAGGTCACTGAGCCTCAGTACCTGTTTCTGCTCTGATAAAGTTTTGTTGACACACGGCTGCATACACTACACTGGCTTACGGCAGCATTAAACGGAGTCTGTGTCCCACACAGCCTGACTCACTATTTGACCTTTTATGGGTAAAGTTTGACTGGCTGGGGTGAGCTCAGCAGGAGGGCACCCGCCCAGCTTGTGCAAAGCTCTGGGATCCGTTCCCACTGCTGAAAGAAAGGGGGGGAGATTACAGCTCTGTAATAAAGCTGGGCCTCGAGGCACATGCCTATAATCCCAGCATTCTGGGGGTAAAGGCCAAAGGATCAGGAGTTCTAGGTCATTCTCCATACAGAGTGAGTTTGAAGCCAGCCTGGACTATTTGAGACCCAGTCTCAAAAAAAAAAAAAAAAAAAAAGCCACCAAAACCCAGAAAAACTCTGTCATGAGTAGTCCTTAACCTGTTGCCCTTATACAATTCCTTACAAACTAAAAATCAAAGGTGGTTCACCTCTGTAACCCCAACATTTGGAGACTAAGGTGGAGGGTAACGAATTCAAGGCCAGCCTGGGCTACATAGCAAATTGTGGGGAAGCCTGGGACGCAAAGTGAGACCCTGTCTCGAAAAAAATAAAGAAACAGGAAAGAAAATTAAGAAAGCGACATATTCCTTTTGTTGTGCGCGTTTCATCAGCTGACATTCAAGCTGCCGATGTCTTCTGCCTCCCTGAAGACCAGATGGGGACTGGATTCCTTCGTGTCCCCATGCGCAACTGCAGCCCCCAGCTCTACTGCCCACATCAGCGCTGGTGACTAAACAAGGGCGGCCCTCACGCCCTGGAGATGGTGGGGAGCACCATTCCTGCGCTCCAAGTTCAGACTTGCGGGGGGCCCAGCCACTCAGGCCACGCCCCCAGTGTGGCCCCGCTCCCAGTCTGGTCCCGCCCCACGAGATCCCGCCCCGCCTCGTGTCACTCACTTTTCATCTTTTCCTTGGCTCCGGCAATCAGATAATAGAAGATGTGGAAGGTCCTCTCGTCCCGGGCCTGCCGGATCGCGCGAGACTTTTCCAGCAGATCTGGTGAGGGGGCCAGTTAAGGATTGGGGAAGGAGGTGCAGAAGCTTAACCCTTAGCCTCACCCCTGCTGTGGCTGGAGGAGGCATCCTCAGGACCCCCGAAGGCTTCTTGGAGAGTTCCAAGGGGCCCCGGAGCGAGGCAGAGCCACGTGGACCCGGCCGGCCCCATGAGGTTGATCCCGGGGGACCTTCGGAGACTGGGGGAAGGAGCCAGATCCAGAGGAAGGGGATCAGAACCAAAGGACCAGCAAGAAGAATAAAATGATGCCAACACGGAGGGTTAGTGGGGGCCTGGGCACGAGATGCCCGGCAGTACCCACCATCGCCTGATTTTACAAGGGTCGACTCGAGACCCTATGGAATTAAAGTAGGTGTCGCCGTTTGTCTGCCTGTGGCTGAGAGCTCTCACCAACACCACCAACAACTGCCAAGGGAACTGGACATACCAAATCCACAGGAATTGCCAGGAGAGGCAAACCTCTTTGCCAGCAGACCGTGGGTCGGCCAAATTGTCCCAAAGCATAGTTAAAATATGCCAAACTACGGAACCAACTACTCCCTGCCTCTTACCCACCTGCCCAGGAATGGCTCCACCCCCTGGAGACGGGATCATCCTACATCAGTCAGATAATCTGCAGGCATGCTCAGGACTTACTTTAACTACTAATTCCTCACACACGTGCCTGAAGCCCAGCCTCCAATGGTGCAGTTGACATTTATATGTCTACCTGTCACCATGGGAACACACTCTTGTGTCTGGGCGGTGCCATGAGGCAAACCTGACACATTGCCACATCCTAAGAAAGACTAAGGAGCACCGTATGCCTTTCAACACTGTGGCTAGTGAGGGCAGCCATCTGGGCCAGCAGATCTCGTCCCTTCTGAGCCTTAAAACCAGCTTGTGGTCTCTGGGTTGTCCCCGCCCACTCCCAACCAGGAAGAGTGACAGTTCCCAGACTTCTGCAGTTCTCCAAACCCAAAGGCTCCATTTCAGAGAGTGGTTCACCCAGCCTAAAAGATGCATTTCTTCGTGAGTGCGTGGACATGTGTGTTCATGTGCATGTGAGTACACGTGGCTACATGTGTGCACGCATCTCTATACTTTTGTGTGTGCGCACTTTTGTTCTTATGCACACATGTGCAAGTATGCATGCATGCACATGTAAGCATCTGTATATTTGTGTCTTGTGCACATGAATCACTCCATTTGTTCTCCCAGCCTCTCTCTACATCATTCCTATCTGATTGATAAGGCACAGAGAGATTGAGTAACTAGTTCAAGGTCAACCAGGTAGAAGAGATCAACCCAGAAACTAACTTGGGCTGTTTGGGGTTCAAACTCGAGGTCCACATGTATACAACCCAACACTGCAAAACTTGCTGTTACAAGAGCCACAAGGAGGATTGTTCTGGAACAAATTCCAGAGCCTGGGGGGGAAGGAGGAGCCTCCCCCCCAGCCTCAGGTGCTGGGGGTGGAACCCACGTAGCCTGGGCTTAGCCAAAGGATACATGTCTCGATGTTAGCGCCCACGATGTAACCGGTGACGTCAAAGTTGATGCGGATGAACTTGCCCTGAATAGGAAAACAAGTTCACTGCGTGACCAACCTGGGGGTGGACCGCACGCTGCAGGTCTACGGGGAGGGACTCTTCTCAAGGCGCTGCCTGTTGATCTGAGATGTCCCGTGTTGGATGGAGACTGAGGAGCCTGGAAACCCGCAGATGCTGCTGCCCGGCTCACGAAGGACTCTAAGTCCATCGTCACTGTCCCAAGGGACAGGTGGGGACAGTGGTGACAGGGACTAAGTGGCCCAAGGTGACACTGAGCCTCAGAAGTGGCCAAGAGTCAAAGGTCCCTTTGTCCTGTGTCCAGGGTGCTCTGTCGAGACACTGGAACATTACTGTGTGTGTGTTTGCGTGTACTGTTCATGTGTGTATGTTCACACGCTCATGGAGGCCAGAGGTCAATGTGGGGTGCTGTCCCCCAGGCACCTTGTGTTTTGAAACTGTCCCTCACTGGAACTCACTCATCAGTTTAGCTTTGCTGGCCAGAGAGCCCCAAGGATCTGCTTGCCTCTATCTCCCCAGCAGCAGGGTTACAAGCACAAGATGCTACACTCGACTTCTTTACATGGGGACTGGGAATCAAATTCAGGTCCACGGGCTTTCATGGCAAGTCCTTTGCCCACCCAGCCACCTCCCCAGCCACTGAAATGTTCTTGTAAATGATCTGTCATGGCCGAAATTGAGGATAGAATTCTGGGCCTCACATATGCTATGTGAGCACTCGGCCACTGTGCTCCATGTTCTTATTATGAATGCATAGATGAATGAATAAGCATGCAAACATGCAAGAAAGCATGGATGGGTGGGTGGGTGAGTGAATGCGTGGATGGGTGGGTAAGTGAATGCATGAGTGGGTGGGAGGATGCTTGCAGGTATAGATGCATGCACACACGGGCAAGTGGATCCCTGGATGTATAGATGCATGCACACATGGGCAGGTGGATGCTTGGATGTATGTAGATGCATGCACATGGGCAGGTGGATGCTTGGATGTACAGATGCATGCATGCATGGGCAGGTGGGAGGATGCTTGGATGTATATAGATGCATGCACACATGGGCAGGTGGATGCTTGTATGTACAGATGCATGCACAAATGGGCAGGTGGGTGGGTTGATGCTTGGATGTATAGATGCATGCACGCATGGGCAGGTGGGAGGATGCTTGGATATATAGATGCATGCACGCATGGGCAGGTGGGAGGATGCTTGGATGTATAGATGCATGCACGCATGGGCAGGTGGGAGGATGCTTGGATGTATAGATGCATGCACGCATGGGCAGGTGGGAGGATGCTTGGATGTATAGATGCATGCACACATGGGCAGGTGGGCGGGTGGGTGGGTGCATGGACGGACAAGTGGCAGGGTAGTTTGTGACACCCGCCTCTAGCCCTTCTGGCTCAGACACCCTGTCCACTCCTGCAGTCTGCAGTCCCAGGGGAGATGGGATGTGGGTGGACCCGACACACCTATGTGTCTCTGCTACTCACAAAGCGAGAGGAGTTGTCGTTCTTGACTGTTTTGGCATTACCGAAAGCCTCCAGGATGGGGTTCGCCTGCAGAAGTTGCTTTTCCAGCTCCCCCTAAAAGTCATTCACACCTGGTTACTGGAGAAGTGGCGCAGAAACAGACCTAGGTCTTAGGTGGAAGCTGTCACAAGTGCTGCATTTAACCCGTGGGCTTTGTCCTGCCCCCTGTGCCCCGAGGCGCCGCTGTTGACTGTTCCAGATGTACCGGGTCCCCAGAAGACATCTTGGACAGCAAAGACATCTGTTCCCTAGAGAGGTCACTTCTCCAGGGACAAGCATCTGCTCGGCTGGCATAGCCACTGACCGCTGCCACACTGCCCCGCGCTGGACTCCCTTGAGAGTCGGGCAGTGACCACCTATCTGCCATCCATGGTGACCCACAGCTTGGGGCTTCCGCGCAGCCTACTTGAAGCTAAGCGGCTTGAGTCCCCCTGATTGCTTAAGCGCAACTTCGACCAGTCGCAGTGTGTCCCTGGGCCAACCAGGATCTTCGAAGACGCCCTGTGGGAGGTACTCCTGGAGGCCTGGAACCCACCAGGGACCCTTTCAACCAGTTCTGGGACACAGCTTTAAAGTAGGTTTTCTGAGGTCTGACCATAGCCCACCAGCCCAATGTTAGGGCGCCGGTGAGTGAACACAGTCACATGATTGAAACCCAGTCATGTGATTGATTAATCGTTGGGGGGGTGGAAAGAAGGCAAGTCCTGCCAGGAAAGCAAATGGCTGCTCTAGCCCAGAGCAGTTAAGTGATTTGGCCAAGGACATACAGCATTAGTTTTAGAACCCCGCTTCTCTCCTGAGACACAATAATGTGGCCCAGAATCTACCTACGACGGATTGAGTGTGTTGTTCTAGGTGGTGTGGGACACCCCCGGAGTATGGGTGGGGTTCTTCCAGGCTGGGACCCATGTGCCACCCCCATAAGCTCCGTGTTAGAGACAAGATACAGAGGTCCGTCGGCACAGGGCTAGGTCGTGCGCGGCGTAGCTGGGGCCTTACCGCGCCACCAAGGCTAGTGCGTCACGAACTCAGGACTATGTCCCGGGTCTCAGGTGAAGCAACCGGCATGCAGGAGACAGACACACACGGCACACACATGCACAAAGACACAGCACACAGGTGCAGGGGACAGGGCTGGGTCACCGACTGTCAATCAAGCCAAGGATGTTCTGAGGCCTAATGGCCCCAAAATTCTTAGCCAGTCTGGACAGACCTCTGGGGGTCATTCTGTTGAGGGGAACATTGGGCCTGATGGAGGATGTGCTATGTGGAAGGGTAAGGGGGTCCATTCTGAACTGGGGATATCCATCCAGGTTGGGGTGCAGCCCTCAGGATTCCAGTGGAGGTCCCCCGAATAGCTAACACACCCCACACTGCACCCTATAGGATCCTCGGGATGATGTCTGATGTCTCTCGGTGCCTCTGCTGATCTGGGCCCGGGAACTTGGGGACCTGCCCCATCCAGCTTCTGCTGGGGGACCCCGGGGGTGCAAGGGGAACATGCAGGTCTAAATCCACTCCGTGCTTCCCGTCACGCCCCCAAAACTCTGTTACTCACGTAGGCAAAAGACGGGCCTTGCTGTGGTCGAACAACACAGTACAAACAGGAGTCAGTGTTTCTGCCATTAAGTCTGTGGGCCTGGACTCTACGGGTCCCGCCCCCCCAGCTGGGTCCCCTGGGAGCTGGGTCAGCTCCTTCCTGCCACTACTTACCTCTTCTTCCATTCTTTCTTTCCTTCCTTTCTTTTAACCCTCCTTCCTTTCCTTTTTTCCTTCTGTTCCTTCCTTCTTTTTTCCTCTCTTGTTCCCTCTCTTCCTCCTTCCTTCTCTGTCTCATCTTTGGATCCCACTCTGTAGCTCCTGCCTCAGCCTCTCTCCAGATTCTCGGACCACAGGCTGACCCACTAGGCCTACTTTTAGAGCCCGGGGCTTCTCGAGGGCCTTAGCTCATTGCTGGGATTGCAATGGACCCCCAACCCGACATGCACACGGGGTCTCCTGCAGCCCGGCCTGGCTTTGAACCCGCTATGAAGCCAAAGATACTTGGAGCTCTTGATTCTCCTCTCTGCCTCCTGAGGGCAGTGTTACGGGTGTGCACCGCCATGCTTGCAAGATGGCCAGAAGCCCGGGGAAGCCGGGCGTCATGCAGCTTAATGCGGCCCGTGAAGCTACAGCTGACCCCAGCCCCAGACCCCTGAGAGCGTCTAATCTCTCTGACCGTGAAGCTAGACCCCCATTCTCCTCACAACCACTGGAGTAAGATACAGGATGGCCAGCGGCCGAGGTTGTGACCCCGCCTTTCTGCCGCTCCCTGAACTCAGCGCTGCACAGAGGCGCCGGCAGGACCCATAAGGGACAGATGACGAAGAAGGCAAATGGGGGGAAGGGAGGTCCGGGAGGGAAGATTCTAGAAGCTTTCTTTTTTCCAGGCCCTCGTTCTCATTGCATCGCTATGGACTTTTTGGATGACTCTAGCGCACTTTGGTGGCTCTGCTAATGTGACCAGCGGGTCCCTTCGATGCAGCGTCTGGTTGGCAACAGAGGCGGACCAGAGACTCGTACTGAGAGAAACCAGCATTGCCCGTTTCCTGGGGGGGGTGTGCTCAGGGAGTGTCTCTTTCCTGGGGGGGCAGTTTACAGAGAATTGTTGAAAGGGGTCATTCCGATTTGGCATACTGAATCCCATCCTTTGGGGTGAGTCCTCAGGCATCAAGGGGGTAGAAGCTGAGACCACCACTGAGCACCCTCATAGCCATAGGATGTCCCCACGGGAATCTGGTCCAAATGAAAACATGGCTCAGTGGGGCAGACTCAGCCCAGATCCAAGGGGCCATGGGGGGGGACTAGGCTTAGCCAGCCCCACCCCCAAGAGCCAAGTAAGTTCTCACTGTGGGGATCTGTCAATCCCCTAAGTGGGTTCGGGGTGGAAGTGGGCCCGCCCACTAAGGCCTGTGACCACCCGGCCACTCACCGTGATGCTGGCGTCCTTCTTGCCCTTGTGGGACGATGCCACCACGGCCAGGTACTGAATGACTTTCTTTGTGTTCTCTGTCTTCCCGGCTCCAGACTCGCCCCTGAAAAGACAAGGAAACCCTGAGCCGTGGACCCTCCACGCACCTGCTCCAGGGGTCATTCTTCAGGGCCCTGAGCTGGGCGGGGCTGACCCTTCCCAGAGGGGAAAGCTGAGACCCCTGGGAAGCTAGGCCCCCCCCTCCGTGTGTTCCCAATGAGGGCGCACACACATGCAGAGGGCAGAGGGCAGGTCCAGCTGTCGCTCCTCACGTGCCATCTGCTTTTTCTCTCTTCTTTTCTCACACGGGGTCTCTCACTGACCTGGAACTTGCCGCTTAGGCCAAGTAGACTGTCCAGTGAGCCCCAGGAATCCTCCTGCCTCTGCCCCCCCCAGTCCTGGGGTCCCAAGCTCACACCCCAACATCCAGCTCTTTGCGTGGGTTCTGGGAATCGAACTCAGAACCCCAGGCTTGTGCCACAAGCGCTGTACCAACTGAGTTGTCTCCCCAGCTCTGAGCTGGGTCTTAATCCTCAGCAACCGAACACTCAAGGGAGGCGAGAGGGGGTGAGGGGGACCCTGACTCTGCTACAAAGGACCATGCTTAGCATGGCCATTTTAAAAACATTTTGTCAGCATTTTGAGACCCAAAAGGACCAGGCAAGAAGAGGCTTTCCAGGGAAGGTGGTGTAACACCAGGAAAAAAGAAGGGCCCATCCCATCAACCCCTAGGTAGATAAGTGTCAGCCCCCCTCCTTCAGAACCTCCCTAAGTATCAGGCAGCTAGTTGATGAGTGTAGCCAACCATCAAAGAGAAATTCTGACTGTGCTGCATGCACAAGTGACTGCTTCCTATCCGTAGTGTAACTTATTATCGCAAGATGCCTAGAATCCAAGGGGCTGAGGTTTGACCTGTGACTCTTCCTCGCGCTACCAAAGCCATTAGAGACCAGCTGATCCGTCCAGAGGTTCAAGAGCCGCCTCCGGCTTCCTGTGTCTGTCCGACGGAAGAAAGGGACAGGGTCTCCACTGTCTCTCCCACTTTGTCCATCTTCTCCAGATTCTCACTTCTTTTCTTTATCCCAATGTTCTCGTCCTCTAAGCTTCCATTTTAAGATGTTTTCTGAACTCGCTTTGTATCTTAAGATACAACAGTGACTTTTTGTTTTTCTCAAGCTTGGAGGATAATTTGATCTGCCAAGGTTCACCCAAGGTTTTCTGGAATGGGTGAGTACCTCGTAGTCTCCCTAAGTAGGATAACTAACTCTGCTAAGAAGTCTTAATAACTTTGCACGTGCCTTGGGGTGGGGGGATCAAGGAAAGACAAAAGAGAACAGTCTGTGCTTTGGATGGCTGGCCCCGCCCAGTGGAGTCCCACTTGGCACAAACCAAGTGTGGACAGTCTAGAGCAAGGACCCCCCCACACACACACACGTCAGCTTCCTGGTCTCCCAGTCAGGGCTGAGTGTGACAAGCCCCCATTTCTTGGTCCCGAGACAGTCACACTGTTTTTGGGAGGAGGCGTGGCTGGGGTAGAGGGAACCTAGAGGACAGGCAAGGGCCTTGGGAGGATTGGTCTTTGGGGGGGGGGTCACCTGTCAGCCAGCTTCCTGCCTAGCTCACTGCTTCTCTGGTGAAGGCCACGTGAGAAGAGCCTACCACAGGCTGCCGCACTGACGTGTTCTCGCAATCATGATGGGCCGAACCTTCCAACCATGAGCCAAGATAAACCTTCTAAGTTGCTGCAGTCAGACACTTGGCCCCATGAAAGAGAGAGGTCCCCAATAAAGCCTTCTCTTCTCGAAGGCCTCTGTCCCCAGTGGCCCCACCACTTGGAGGGTTTTGAGAGTCATTTGGTAACATCAGTCCATTTTCCTTCGTGATAACGGAGGTCAAAAATCAGCGTTTTAGTTTAAAGAGCAGACTTTGTTAGATTGATCATTCCGAGGCAGGGGGGCTTTCCCAAGAGCCCCCACAGACTTGACTTTTGGGGGGCGGCTTGGCCAACCTCCTTCATCCTCCTGCTCTCCATTGCTACACCCGTGTTCTCTCTCCTTCACGACACGGGCCCCACCCTCCGGAACTCGCCATCCACAGCCAGAGCACACAGAGGACAAGAAGCCTGGGCGCTTACTGAACGTACGCTCACCTCATGCTGAGCTAGGCTCACCCGGCTTGCCCTGTCACTCGCCCACTAATGAAGTCCTCCATCATTCTCCATGTCTTCCTGGGCAAGCGGAGGCTTCAAGAGTGGAAAGAAATGACTCCAAATCATGTGGGCAGAAGATGGGGTGAAATTCAAACTCAGGTCCACCCAAGAGTGTAGCCGGGCTTCTACTTTCTACTCTTGATAGACAGAGGAAGGGAAAGAGAGAGAGGAAAGCCCCTGTCGCGCCATGCCTCTTCCATCTAGCCTAGGAATCCCCCTCGCCTGATGGACTCTTTAGAACTCTAAGCAAAGATGAAGGCTAAGTTGTCTAAGTTGCTCGGTCATTTACACCAGGGTATGAATTACTTTAGTGAGGTTAATGTCTTAAGAGCTGACAAGCTTCTTTTGAAACTGAAGACACTGAGTCCTGGTGGGGCGAGGAGAGAATTCTGAGTGCAGAATACAGTTCCCATGCCAGCATCCAGGTTGCTCCCAACCACCCCCTCCATCCTCTTCCTCCTCCTCCTCTGACTTCATCCAGCCTCCGCCAGCCTCGCTTTGACATTGGCGGGCTCCGTGGTCCCGGGTCTCATGGTGGCCATGGGCGCTGGGAACCTGTTCTTGTCCCTGTGGCCTTTAGGCTCCAGTGTTTCCAAGTCCTACTGATAAAAATAAACTCTGGCCAGAGGTCTTGCCAAAGAAAACACCCCATGCTGGAGGCTCTGGGGCACAAGGCGCTGGGCTCTGCCCCAGAATCACATACATTGTTGTGTTGTTGAACCTTGAACTCATCTGAGACTCTGAAGTCCCTGTTCTGGTTCTGGGGAAAATGTACCCCAACTCCTTCCTGGGGGACCCAGGCCTGGCCACTTAGTCCTCCTGGGCTTGCCGGGACCCCATACCCAGGTTCTTTGGTTCCTTAACCAAAGGCAGCTTGGTGTCTCAGTTCACCTTCAACATTGACTTCAGTTGTGTGTGGCCTGTGTAGTGTCACAGAGGAGGGTCCTGCACTGGATGGAATGTTCTAGAAGGTCTTAATGACTTCTGAGTGCAGAACTCAAGAGTTTTCACTGCTTTATTTATGGCGTAGTCTTGGGTCCCCTAGTTCAACCTTATCCTGAAACCTGTTGCCTGCCCGTGGCGAGAAAACCAAATTGGTTCTAAATCTCAGAGTTGCTCAGAACTCCCGCCATGCACCTTGATGTTGGAACTGTCCAACTCCTACATATCCTGCAAAGCCCAGTTCAGCACTGCTCAATGCCTTCCTCCCCTGCCAGTACCAGCTGGGAGGATGTCACAGTGAGGGTGGAGGGTAGCGATGAGATGACTCAGCGGAGAAAGGTGCTTGCCACCAAACCCAAAGACCTGAGTTTGATCCCTAGAATCCCCATGGCAGAAGGAAAAAAATCAACTGGCACAAGGTGTCCTGACTTTGATACATGCACAGTAACATGCATGCTCATGTGCACATACCATAAATAAATGTATTTTTAAAAAGAATATTATAATAGCCTCCCATGTAAGACAGCTTCAGTTCAAATCCACGCATAGCCGATGGAACTATTTTGGAAGGTCAGACTGAGCTCATGAAGGAAGGTCACTAGGGATCAGCTCTGTGAGGCATCTTGACCTGACACAGTGTTGGGGGGTTGTCTGTCACTGTCCCTCACCGCTCTCCTGGTCTCTCTCAGCTTCCTCCTTCCTTTCTTTCAAAAACTGAACAAACGCCCAGCGTGGCGTGAGCCAAATCAGTGATTTCCTTATTTGGTCATTTCTCAGATTTTCGTTTGGTTTTATTTCTGTTTTTGTATGTATGCACGTGCACACATGTCTGTGTGTTTTGCATGTGGGTGGGTATACACATGTGTGCAGGCACGTGCACAAGAGGGCATGTAAGTGTGTGTGCTTGCAGAGACCCAAGGGTGACATCAGGAATCATCCGAATTGCTCTACCTCCTTGTTGCTTTGCTCTCAGATTTCCTAGGCTCCGCCTTCCAGGGCTGGAATTACAGACCCTCATCATATCTGCCTGACATTTTTACGTGAAATGTGGGGATCCGAACTCAGGCTCTTTTGCTTACGAGGCGGAGGCTTTAACCCCTCAGCCTGGGAAGACAGACAGCCACCACTCCTACCTGGCTTTTATGGGGTTCTGGGGAATCCCAACTTCAGCTCTCACACTTGGAGGACAAGCACTTTATCCACCGAGCCCTATGTGCCGGTTCTCAAATCTGTATGAACCCCAAACTCATCATGTTCCAGAACCCCTCGCTGTCTGTCTGCCTCGAGGCTTCACCACTGAGGTCTGTGTCCCCGCACACCCCATCCGGGAGCAGGTAGCTGGACTCAGCGTGTGATCCATGTTTATGGCCCGAATCTGTCTGCTTGACCCTGGAGCTCACTGTAGAGGGGGCTTGAGAGCAAAAGCTGGTTCTGGGCTTTAAGAATCACCGGGTACTCGGTGCGTGGAAGGTTCTAGCCCACCTATCCCCAGGTGAATGGTCACGGCTCTGTGCCACGGTGAGGCCAGCGACCCTGAGCACATGGGAGACCCCCACCCTCGTGGTCCTCGCTGTGCCGACCTGCTCTGCAGCTCGAGAGGAAGAGCCGTTCCACTTACGTGCACAGGATGGACTGGTCCTCGCGATCTGTGAACACAGAGAAGAGACGCTCCAGTTAGAACGAGCCGGAGCTAAGGGTCTGCAGCCGGGCCCCCTGGTCCTCCAGCTCCCACACACTGGTCACCTTGAAGGAGGCCAGGGGCCCACTGGGCTGGTGGCCCGGGACACAGGGGGCAACGCCAAAGCTTGTGGAGGACAGCTGTGGGGAGCATCCTCAAGGTGGTCCTGGGAAGACACTGGCATGTGATGTGCTGCACAGTGCAGACCCTCCAGCCACGCTGCCTCCGGGGACCCCAGAATCCCACCCACTCTGATTTAAGTTTCAGACGGAACGAACTTTGGGTGCAGGCAGACAAGGTACCTATGAGATCATAGGGACACGTGACCTCTAACCCCTGCCTGCCTCCATGCTCAGCGTCACTGTGGTGGAATGGACGCAGCTGGGCTGTCTCCCCTCCTTCTAGAAAGAGCACCCAGGTCTCCTGAGCGCTGCCCCAGGACACCCCTGCCAACCTGTGCAGCCATAGACCTCTCCCTTGGACCCCAGCAAAGAGGTGAAGACCCTGCTCTTGGGCTCAGGAGATGGCACAAGAATTTAAGCCTTTGCCTCGCAAATGAGCGGACCCTAGTTGGGATCCCCAGAATCCACATCAAAATGCCAGGGGGCGATGGTGGCGGCTGCAATTCTGTCTCTGAAAGGTGGAGTCTGGGGAGCCCCAGATTAAAGCAATAAGGGGGTAGAACAATCCAGGATGACTCCTGGCATTTCCCTTGGATAGCAATAAGACCCTGCCCTTACATTGGGACCCTCTGGCTTCAGCCTTTCCCCTCTGCAAAGGTGGAGTAAGACAGACAGCTGGATCATCGGGGACCCCCTCACTGTCTTCACAACCCCTACAGTCTGTCATTCTGGGCAGCTCCCAACTCTCCCACCCACCTGCAAGCTTCCTCAATGCTCTCTGATCCTGTTTTTTTTTTAAACATGGGATCTGGAGATCTGAACTCAAGTCCTTTTTTCTTGCTAAGTAAGGGCTTGTAACCACTGAGCCATCTCCCCAGTTCCCTAGTTCCTGTCTTCTGAGGTGTGGGGTCAGGGTCCTCCTGGTGCAATGCAGAGGGCATCGGGGACCAAAGATAAGGCAGACAGTACCCACTGCTTTCTGCTCTGAGCGTGGCCTCAGTGGGTTTGGGAGCTGGTGTCTTTCGGGAACAGTGACCCATTCTCCAACCCCAGAGCGCCACGCTTGCTGATGGGTAATGCCAAGGGAAGCACTTGTTAAATGCATTCCTTGGATCACAGGCGCCTTCACGGCGCCTGGTCCCTCACAAGTCTCACTCGCCATAGCTCCCAGGTGTGTGGGACACTGAGTGTCGAGTGCTGGCAGATAGTAGACACTCCACTGTTGGTTTTGAAAGGACAGATGTGTGAAAGAAAGAGCAGGTGAATGAATAAACTGAAAGATGAATGTGAGGATGGATAAATGCATGAATGGATGGGAAGATGGATGGATAGATAGATGAATGAATAGATCTCTAAATGGATGACTATGGCTGGATGGAAAGATGAATAGATGGATGAAAAGATGCAAAGATGGATGTATAGATTGATAGATCTATAAATGGATTACTATAGATAGATGGAAAGATGGGTGGGTGGACAGAAAGATGAGTGAAAGTTGGATAGAAAGAAGGTTGGGTAGATATGAAGATGGATGATGGGTGAATGGATGGATGGGTGGATGGGTGAGTGAATAGGTGGATAGGTGGGCGGGAGAATGGGTGGATGGATGGGTGGGTGGGTGGATGGATGAGTAGATGGTAAGACAGTTATCTATCCCCAAGGACAAACAAGGCACCAGTGACCGTGTACAGAGGTGGGGCGATTCACATCTGGGGTCCCCAGGGCAAGATGCTGTGATACCCAAGCAAGCTGCACGAATCCCACACTGACTCCGGCCAGGTCTCTTGCCCCGTCTAGCGGACGGAGGCCTGCGAGCCAAGTCCTCAGCACACTGAGTCCCCCTCGCTCTCCCTCCTCCCACGCCACAGCGGAACATCGGCCTGCAGGGACGTGCTCAGTGGGGGTGAGAAGGTGTCACAGGAGGGAGGGCCGTGAGGGGAGCCATTCTGGGGGTCAGGGGGTCAGAACTCTCCGCCCTTCACGGCCCCATGTCCTACTGAGCTGCCGTCATTCCTATCAGGCCCACATCCCACCTCAGTGAAGACTCCTGGGGGAGGGTCTAGCAGCCCTCCAGAACACATTAGTGCCGCCACCATGTGCCAGAGACACATACGCAGGCTATGCCCAGCGTCAGCATCTGTGATAGCAAATGACTAGAACCAGCTCCTCAACTGTGGGCGTCGATCCCAGTCTAGACTCATTTCCGGCAGACATCACAGAAAACAGGTAGCCGGGGGCCGGCAGGAGAGATTGAGGCACCTGCAGGCAACCCGAGTTCAATCCCCAGATACCCATGTAGTAGAAGGGGAGAACTGATTCCAAAAGAACGAGGCAGAGATGGGGAACGACCTAGGGTTGCAGCCCCTGCCTAGCCCTGCGCTGAGGGGGGCAGACGGCATAGAACAAACTCTAGACACACTGTGCTAAGAAAATAAAGGGCTGACAGCAGGCGACAGCATTATGCCATTTGCATATTGCATGCGTGCGTGCATGTGCACATCCCATGCTTATGCTCTGTATGTAGAACTCTTTGGGTTTTTTGAAAGCTTCTCATCATGAAGTCCAGATTGGCTTCAGACAATACTCCTGCCTTGGTCTCGTGGGTCCTGGGATGACGGGTGTGCAGTAGAGACAGACAGACATGCGTTCCCACTCTCACGCATGTCCTTACACACTTGGGTATACGCTCAGGGTATGCAATTGAACATGCACTTGCTGCAGCTGACCCAGCAGGACACCCTAGCAGGCAGCACCTGGTTGGAAAGCACAGGCCACCCGCTCACGGTCACGGGACTCTTTGGGGGACCTGGAGCCGCAATCCCTGAGAACAGAATCAGACTAAGCTCCCATCACCAGCAACCCTTCCTTTTTTTTATTATTATTATTATTTATTCAATTGTGCATGTGTGCATATGTATGTGTGCGCGCATGTGTGTGTGTGTGTGTGTGTGTGTGTGTGTGTGTGTGTGTGTAGAACCACGGACGAATCGGGAAACACCATGGACGCCTCCACCTCCTTCTGCCCCGGGATTCACAGGCTCCGCCCTACCAGGATCAGAAGCGCAGGCCGCCCTCGATTCCGCCTGGCGTCTATATGGGATCTGGGATCCGAACCCAGGACCTTCTGCCTGCAAGGCAGAGGCTTAACCCCTGAGCCACCTCTCCAGCCCCACCAGCAACCCTTCCTAATTCAAGGCTCCACACACGCAGGGTTTCCACCGAGAACCACTTCGACATCAGTGTATGGTTGAAAGACTGTAAGGCAGCCATGGTGCACCAGGCCATCTGCACTGTGAGGTCACTGGGCACCCTCTGACATGGGCGACCTTGGGGGCACGGCCAAGGACCGATGTGAGGACAGTCTGGAGATGGGAGTCCACTCTGGCTCCTTTCCTTGGGGTGAGAACCTTTCTCTCATCCCACCCAAAACACTAAGTAGGAAAACAGCCTCCAAAGCTCTGGGTGACGCTGAGTGAAAGGAAGGAGGGCTCAGGAGCAGCAACAACTTGCTCAAGGTGGCTGTGATGGGGTGAAGCGTGGGCCCCCAAAAATGTGTCCCCTAGGAAGCTCAGAATGTAATGTTACTTAGAATGAGGGTCTTGCAGAAGTATAGAAGGCTCTCAAAAATGGGATCACTCTGGCGTCAGGGAGTCTGAATCAAGACTGGGGTCCTTGTACATGAGAAAGGAACATTCTGGAGCACACGCACATAAGGGAGGGGAGCCGGAAGCCATGAGCCAGGGCGAGTACAGGAATAAGTCTCCCCAGCCCACGCGCTGATCTCTGGCCTCCAGTACCATGAGGGAGCATGTTCCTGCCGACTGAGGTGACTTAAAAAGTAACCTGGAGGTGGGAGGGGGCAGAGAGTTGCTGTCTCATGAGCAGAAGGTCCTGAGTTCAGATCCCAGGTCCCACGTAAAAACTCCAGGAGAAAAGGCGATGGCCTACACTTCTGGCCCTGGTGGGCAGAGCCAGAGAAATGCTAGAGCAAAGCAAAAAAGAGGTAGAAGCCATCCAGGCCAAGTCCCAAAGTCACCCTCGGTCCTTCCCAGGAACACACAGTGCCCTGTGACAGACAC
Source organism: Typhlomys cinereus (assembly GCA_023101885.1). Taxonomy (NCBI): domain Eukaryota; kingdom Metazoa; phylum Chordata; class Mammalia; order Rodentia; family Platacanthomyidae; genus Typhlomys; species Typhlomys cinereus. The sequence goes on from JALPQD010000550.1 coordinate 728,071, forward strand.
ACATGAAAAATAAATAATAATAATAAAAGTAAGCCAGGGGGCCAGTGAGATGGCTCAGCAGGTAAGGTGTCTGCTGACAAGCCTGGTAACCTGAGTTCAATCCCCGGAATCCCACATGGTGGAAAGAGAAGTGATGTTTGAAAGTTGTTCTCTGACTCCATCCCAAGGACTCTTTCATATAAATAAATACTGAAGTTAGTAAATAGCAAAGCAAGCAGGGGCCTGGTACCGTTTGTTTGATGCCCTAGATAAACCCTGCAGAATGGCACATGTTGGTGATCCCAGCCCTCGGGAGGTGGTAACAGGACTAGAAGCTCAAAGTCCTCCTCCATTATGGAGTGAGTTCAAGGCCAGCCTGGGCTACATGCGATCCTATCTTTAAAAAGATAGAGAGTTAAAAAGCCAGGTGTGGGGGCTGGAGAGGTGGCTCAGGGGTTAAGCCTCTGCCTTGCAGGCGGAAGGTCCTGAGTTCGGATCCTAGACCCCATGTATAGATGCCGGGCGGAAGAGGGGGCGGCCTGCGTTTCTGGTCCTGGTAGGGTGGAGCCTGTGAATCCTGGGGCAGAGTAAACAAGGAGGAGGTGGAGGTGGTCCATGGTGGTTCCCGAATTCGTCCGTGGTTCTACACACACACACACACACACACACACACACACACACACACACGCACGCACGCACGCACAATCGAATACATAATAAATAATAATAATAAATTTTTAAAAAGCCAGGCGTGGTGGCAAATGCCAATGATCCCACCATTGAGAAGTCTGAGGTAGAGGGACCCCCAAGTGTGAGGCCAGCGGGGGCTACGTAGCAAGATCCTGTCTCGGCAAGAACACACGCGCATGAGGCAAGGACTATTTAAAAAATATATATGTATATATACATATATATATATATATATATTTTTTTTTTTTTTTTGAGACAGGGTTTCAGGTAGCCCAGTCTGGCCTCATAGTCACTCTGTAGCAGAAGATAACCTCGAACTTCTGATCCTCCTGCTTCCACCCCCATCTCTGGGATTGCAGGCGTGCAAGCCCAAGCCTCCTTTGCAGGTTGCTGGGGACGAAGCCAGAGCTTCCGGCACACAGGCGACCACTCTACCCCTGAGCCCTGGCCCTGACTTCTGCTATTTTAAGGCGGATGGAGGCTTTTCTTCCTCCTCCTAGCCAGGCTTTCTCAGTAACTGACCAAGGGCTTGGCCTAGAGCAGGAGAGATTTATAGGATCAGAGGTTCCCAGGTCCCCCAAGAGGAGGAGGAGGAGGCGGCGGCTCTGAGCTGCAGGTCATTGGCTGCCCTCTGGCCGGGGACGTTCCCATCGGAAACACAAGCATGGGAAGCGTGTTCAGTGTTGGCTCTGGGCAAAAGAGTTCTAAGTGTGGGTACGTCTGCAGCCTCTACCCCAAGGGAGCACGCCTGAAGCCCCCACGGCTGGAGCTTCCTGGTCCTTCCCTGGGAGCCGGGGTTTATGTAGGTGGACAAAATCTTCTGCCCCGAGCCTACCCCACCCCACCTGTCCCGTTCCTTCTCTGTTACTTCCAGAAGTGAAATTCAGTTAATCGGCTTGAAACCACTCGGAGGCCTTTAGGATGTACACAACACCACACAAGCACCATCTCTTTCTAGTTCGATGCCAAGTAAAAGCTTGTACTAGTTAGACCATCACTGCGCATCCGCTGCTCCCAGAACCCTGGCAACCCTCAGTCTGCATCCTGTCTACACCGCACACCTGTTCTGCAGGCGTAGAGAAATGTAGCATGCGAGGTTTATGCCCAGCTTCTTTTCCTGTGCGTGTTCTTGAAGTTTGTCCACATGATAGCATATATGATGATTTCCTTCCTTTGCATAGCTGAGTAATATTCCACTGTACAATAGACCATGGCTAGATGCCTGAGCTGCGTCCACTGCTGTGGACTTTCATGAGTAAGCTTTTCCTCCAGGGCCTGTTTTCAATCCTTTAGATGTAAGCCCGAGCCCATCATCTGTCAGCCGGCTCCTCCATGACACCATGGGACGCCACCCCTCTCTGCAGCTGAGCTGAGACTGAAGTCTTTCCACTGTGCACGAGACCTGCAGGGCCTCTGTGGACCGTGATACATGTTGCAACTGTCCCTGCTGTCGACACTGCTCTCCCCATGGACCATCATAACTTTATTATTATTATTATTATCATTATTAGCGAGTGTATGTGTGTGCGTGTGTGTATGTGTATCAGAGTGCACTGTATGTGCATGCGTGTGTGTGTGTATCAGAGTGCACTGTATGTGCCTGTGGAGGACCAAGGGTGACTTCAGGAATCATCCTGGATTGCTTCTATTTCCTTTTTGCTTTGCTCTGAGGAGTCCCAGCTTCCTCCTTCTAAGGCTGGAAGTGCAGGCTGCCGCTATTTCTGCCTGGCGTTTCGATGTAGGGTGTGGGATTCGGAATCTGGGATACACACCCAGGTCCTTCTGCTTGTGAAGCAGTCTCAACCCCTGAACCATCTGAACAGCTTTTTTTTCTTTTTTTTTACACAAAGTACAAATGTACAGTTTTCCTTTTCTGATTCCTAGAACTGTACTATTTTGCATTGTTCCAATAGCCCACAAAGAATAAACAATTGAGGGGCTGGAGAGGTGGCTCAGGGGTTAAGCCTCTGCCTTGCAGGCGGAAGGTCCTGAGTTCGGATCCCAGATCCCACGTATAGACGCCAGGCGGAAGCGAGGGCAGCCTGCGTTTCTGATCCTGGTAGGGCGGAGCCTGTGAATCCCGGGGCAGAGTAAACAAGGAGGAGGCAGAGGCGGTCCATGGTGGTTCCCGAATTCGTCCGTGGTTCTACACACACATACATACACACACATGCGCACACACACATACACACACAATTGAATAAATAATAAAAAAAGAATAAACAATTGAAATTCCCATCAACTGATGAGCAGATTAAAAAAATGTGGTACATCCATTCAGTGGATTACTATTCAGCCGTGAGTAGGAATAGAGACCACAAGGTTCTGTCTTGAAAACATGTTCTAAGTATAACAAGCTTGTCACAAAGAGCCACACAGCACAGGGTTCGGTTCTACTCTGGAGTTGTCCAGAACAGCAAGTCCAGTTAGATCTGTGTTTGCCTGGGCTGGGGTAAGAATGTTTGCAGACAAATGAGCACAAGATTTTTGAGAAGAACAGTAGAAATCTAAAAGCAAATCCATTGCTGGCTCCAAAGCCCTGTAAATTCACTAATACCTAGTGGAGAGTGTATTCGAAATTGATTAAGTATGACAGATATGTTATACCAGAATAAAACTTTTCTGTGAAAATATTAATTGCACACTCCCTCCTTTTTTGTTGCAAGAGATAGATTCTCACAATCTATCTTGAACTCACAGTCCTCCTGCCTGTGCCTTCTGAGCACTGGGATTGGAGGTGGGCGCTGCCTCGTGCTCAGGTCTTGAGAGCTCTGGGTGCCAGACTGAGCAGGAAACATATCAAGACCCTCTGCTTCTTCTGCACAGCCGGGGGCTGGACATGGGAGCCGGGCGGGCAGAGGAACGGTGGCAGGCTAGCCCTCGCCGCAGGGGACAAGCCCTCCACAGTGCCAAGTGTGGTGTGCGTCATTCCTGGGGTGGTGAGGAGCCTTCCAGGTAGCCGTGGCAGCTGATCGTGTGGGGGGAGTCCTGGGAGGGGCAGGCAGCGCACCCTCAACAGGGGTCTGAGATGCAGCTCAGCGGTTGGAAGCCAACGGCCCTGGCCCCGTGGGTATTAGCAGCTCCTTGTGCCTCAGAGCCCTGGGTTCTGAGAGTCTCACCCCCATGGCCCACTGGCCTCCTCCCCAACCTGGGGGCTGCTCCTTGGATATGCTATGGGTTGGGATTCCTTCACTGGGCAGGACAGCAGGACTGTCCTTGGAGGTGCCCAGGTCCCCGTATCTCACGGACAGGCCGTTCAGACTGATTGCAGCCCAAGTCCCTGCCTGCTGGCCGCAGAGCCGCCAGGCCTTCAGCTGCCCATAAAAGGAGAAAAGCCAAGCTAGGGCTGAGAGTCTGCCCATGGCTCCCTGGTTCTCTTCATCCTGATGCCAGGCTACTGGGGGGCACCAGGAGAAGGAGGAGATGAGCCGCATGCCTATGGGGGCACCAATACTCCCAGATCAGTGTGGGAAATGCCCAGCAGAAAGTAGCTCCCTACTTCACCCCCACACACGACTCGAACAAGATGGAGAACGAAAGGTCCCAGACTCTCTGTGGGAACGCGTCCACCTGGTGTCTGTCACGGGGGAAGATGACAGCCAATCTGGCAATCATGTTTACTAGACACTGCTCAGTGGATCTCGAATTCCCTGGGGCAGGCATAGGGAGGAGATTGAGGCCCAGGGAAGTCAGACTGGCAGAGCCAGGATTCGCACCCAGCTCCACAATCCAGTTCCTATGGCCCAGGCCCCTCCTCTCCTTCCCATAAGACTGGCAGGAAGAGGTACAGAAGAGATACACTGAGGGGCTTACGTGGGTCCTGAGAGACTCTCTCCAGACCCTCAGAACTGGACAGGTGAGGGGCGCAGGGAACAGGAAGACCACAGCACCCTCTCAGACTCACGTCCTCCTTTCTTGCCCTCCTCCTCCCTGCTCCAGACTCAACAGCTTCTGAGATGCTATTTAAAGCTTCCGACAAGGTTCTGGGTCACCCCCCAGGAGACCTCCACTGTCTCCCAGTCTAGGGCAGGTTCCTGACCTCCTGCCTGGCACCAGGGGACAGTTTGATTAATATGCCCCAGTTGGACAGGGCTGAGGCACATAGGTCCTCTGTCCAGACACATAGTAGGTCCCTCAACCAAGGCACACAGTTGGACCCTCAGTCAAAGCACACGGACATTTGATCAAAGCACACAGTAAGGTCCTCGGTAAGGCACGTAGTAGGGCTCTCTGTCAGGGCACATAGTAGAGTCCTCTGTCAGGGCACTCAGATAGACACTCAGTCAAGGCACACAGTAGGGCCCTCCGCTAAGGCACACAATCAGGTCCTCAGTGAAGACACACAGTAGGCCATCAGTCAAGCCCGCTGAGAAGCTGTGAGGCTGGCACTGGGCTCCTTGTGCGCCTGCAAGATCAGATACTTGTCCACGTTGGAAGGACAGGGGACATGCTGTCAAGCATGGGTATGAGCACCCCAAAGCCAGTCTCCCAGCAAGACTGCTTCCCCCACTCAGTATTGACTACTAATGCAAGATGACAGACAGACAGATAAAACGTCTGCCTGTCTCCTATTCCCATAAGCACCATGGGCATCGAAGCATATGTGTGTTTTGTGAGAAATCATAGGACCATTTGGGTCTGAACCCTCACCATCCTCTAGTCACATGAGCAAATGTATTGAGCAAACTCGTGGGATTCGGAGGAGGGTCTCTGCAAGATGCATGTGTCATGGGGGTTCTGTCCTCATGAAGGGGACACATGCTCACTTCAAAAGAGAAGTGAGAGAGTGAGCTAACCCCTTCGCCTACCTGAACCGCAGCTAGAAGACACCCTCTTGAGAGAGAGAGAGAGAGAGAGAGAGAGAGAGAGACCCTCACCAGAACCAGACCACACCAGCGCCTAACCTCACACTTCTCAGCATCTAGCACAGTCCCTGAGGTGGTCCAGCGCTTAGAAGTCGGCTAGTTTACCAGGTGTGGTGGCCCGTGCTTGTAATGTGGGAGCTCTGGAGGCTAAGGGTGGGGGAGGGGAAGGGGCAGAGGATGGGGGAAGGGACGGGGGAAGGCCAGTCTGGACCACATGGTGAGTTTAAGGTCAGCCCAAAAGACATGGTGAGATCCTGTCTCAGCAGACAAATGAATGAATGAGTGAATGAGTGAATGAATGATATCATCCAATTGACATCAATTCAATTAGTAACCCGAGCTAAGACAGATGGCAAGTCACTGTCCCCAGAAACCTCGGCCAACCAGAGACACCCAGCCAGTCACCTGGCCCCACCCCCAGCTAACAGAGGTGGGCCACAGAGACCCACTCTGTGACCGCTCTCCAAGATGTGCCAACAGGAGCTTCTGCTCTGGACCCAAACAGCCCTGCAGTGTTTCCTGGTTCCTGCTCTGGATCTAGCTCTGCCTCCCAGAGCCAATTTCTCCACCCAGAACATAGATGAGAAAAGCCAGGCTTCCCAAGTGTGTAAACCGGCTCCTCCAGACGAGATTGGAAAAGGCTTAAAATGATTAACAACGCAGCTCAGAGCGCCACGTGTAACTCAGACCCACCAAGTGAAAGACCCTGCCAAACCCAGACCCGGCTTGGAGCATCCCATGCCCAGATCTTAAACTGAGAGCCCACAGACTGATTGGTTTAATCGCCTAACAGTGGCCGGTCCTTAGCTGCTAATGGGGCAAAGATCATTGACTCCACACATTCTTAGGGCGCCACTCAGCAGGTCAGGATGAAATCTTATCTGTACTTCACACCTCCCCCACCCCACAAACACCCGGGGACCCTGGATCCAAGGGGCTTCTTAGGAAGGTCTTAGGGTCCTTTCATCAGAGAATTTGATAAGCTCAACTCTGGGCTCCAGGCCTTCAACACACGGAGGTGTGAGATGAACCCGGGAATTCCCAGAGGAAGCTGGCTCACCATCTGGGGGAGCTCTGGGTTTGATCAGAGACCCAGGCTCAGAACAACAAGGTGGCTGTAAATTCCCGGAAAAAAGCTACACTGACTGATTAGGCAGATGGGCTGATTAGAACTGTAATGGTCGTGAGAGGATCAGAATGTTGCAGGTTCAGGATCTAATTACAATGTATGCAGGCGATCTTCAGTGTTTTAGACAACGCCCTCCACACATGCACACACTGAATAACCATTCCTTGTCCTCTGTTGTCTGGCCATCCTGTTACTACCAGGTGAAGTCTTTTGAATATATTAACTCAGCAGACCACTAAGGCCCACTGACCCCAAGCTAAGCGGTGTCTATGTCCTGTAACAGATCTCTCCACTTTGCTGCAAACAGCCTGCCTGGTGTTTCCATCAGTGTATTTGAAAAGTGTCTTGATTTATGGCTTTCTTTGTTCTGTGTTTATTAAAAGAAAAAAAACCTTCAGAAACTGTTACTCAGGTGGAACACTGGAACTTGGGGCAACCTGAATCTGTGATCCCCCATCATGTTTCAGCCACTGGTATTTGGTTCCAGAATACACTACCTCTTATTTCTTAGAAGACAGAGTTGTGATTTTCCCATCTACACTCCCAGTATCACCTTCCACATGCACACAGACTCACAGGCATGCATGTGAGCTCACCCATATGCAAGTACACATACATGCATGTATGTATCCTGTGCATACATACATGTGAAAAGAAAAAAAAAAAGCTAGCCTTTGGTGGGATGGGGAACCTCTTGGCAGTGCTCCAGACCAAGCAAGCCTGAGAAGTCACATACGGCTCGTTCAAAATCCCTGCAAGTTCTTTACTTCCATGAGCCTCGGTTTCCCTGGCTGTCACAGAGAGCAAAGAGTAGTGCCTGCTTCTAGCGTTAAAGGATTGAGAAGCCGCTCACATGTGGTCTGGGGTAGGTGTGTGAACATGCCCACCTAAGAAGGACGAATTTGCTCTTTCGCTATGATCCGCAAGTACGCACCATGAGACAAATCCACTCGTCGGCTCCTGATGCTTTTGGCTGAGGATTGACACTGTGGTCACTTTTTCTCTTATTGCTGTGAGGCAATAAGCGTATGCCACTGAGGGGAAGGAGGGAGATTTATTTGACTTATGGTTCCAGAAGGGATAGCGCCCATTATGGTGGGACTCGCACAGCAGAAGCCACGGCTGGGGGCAGAAGCAGGAGGCTGGCTCAGGTCACCGCAGCCATCAGGAGGCAGAGAGAGCGAGAGCAAACTGAGAGGAAGCAGAGCTGGGCTGCCCAACCTTCAGGCCCGGCCCCTGAGATCTGCCTTCTGCCAGCAAGGCCCCGTCTCCACACACACGTGCACACACATGCATGAACACATACCTTCACACATGCCATCTACATGCAAACACACATGCATGCGCCGCATATGAAAGTGAGGGGGAAATTCTGAAAGTAGTTTCTTATTTAAAATTTTATACCTAGATAAAATTTCCTTCATTAGTTCCATATCCATCCATGTGGATATATGAGATCTCTCCCTACACGTGAGGCTCACATACATCCTTTTTCAAGAAACTACTGAAAAAAGTGGCATTGAACCTAAGAAGACGACAACAAGGAATCTACAGTGAAACTTCACTTCAAGGATGGTGGCCAAGATTCAAGGTGACAGGCGCGGTCACAGAGAGAAGGTGCAATAGAGGTCACCTTCAAGGAGGGGCATGTGATTGGCACCTTTCTGGGCACAGCAAATCAGACTGGAGTTGGGGGGCCTCTAGAGAAAGCCAAAGCAATTGCAGGACAGTGTAGGGCCGAGTACTAGGTAAGGTCTCTAAACAGTGTAAATTCCAGCACCCTTCGTGTGTAATGATGTAAGCATAAATGCTAGGTATTCAGACCTTCAAAATGAAGATAAACTACACTGGGGAGGGTGGGTGTCTGTGAGATGGGGTGCCTGTTAGGGTGGGATGTGTGCTGGGAAAGTGTGTGTCAGAGTAGGGTCTGTGATAGGGTGGGACATGTGCTAGGGTTAGGAGTATGTGGGAGCGGAGCATGCTGGGATTGGGATAGCAGGCACACACTAGGGACGGATGAGTCGCATCCTTCTCATTCACACTAAGAGCCAACAGGTGACATCTGGAACTGAAGAGCAAACAGGAGTTCCCAATGGCTGCCAGGGAACGGAGCTGAGAGAGGTCTGGGCTCTGGGGTTTCTGCTTTTTCTTTCCATTTTCATGTGTGTGGGTGTGGGTCCGTGTGTATGCACAGCCTCTCCTGTGAGTGCAATACATAGGCTGATAATAGGAATCGTCTCGGTCGCCCTTCTACTTTATTCTTTTGAGCCTGAGTCATTAATCAAATCCAGGTCTGACTGCCCAGCTTGCTCTGGGGATTCCCAGGCTCCACCTACCTAGGCTGGAATTTCACAAAGGTCACCATACCCACAGGGTATTTTGGAATTTTTTTTAAAATGAAGGTAGATGTATTAGGCTTTCTTTCTGCATTTATTTATTTAGTGTGTGTGTGTGTGTGTGTGTGTGTGTGTGTGTGTGTGTGTGTGTGTATCAGAGGGCACTGTGTGTCCCTGTGGAGGACCAAGAGTGACTTCAGGAATCATCTTGGATTGCTTCTATCTTCTTGCTTGGCTCTGGGATTTCCCAGACTCTGCCCACCAGGGCCAGAAGTATAGGCCGCCACTGTTTCTGCCTGGCAATTTTTATGTGGGACCTGGGTCCTTTGTTTGCGTGGCAAGCGTGTTAACCAGTGAGCCACTTCCCCAGTCTGGGACTGTTTTTCCTAACTCATCTTCAAGAACTATCTGATTCTAAGACCATCCACACTGTGCCCTGAATGAAAGTAGAAAGTGATTTTTGAAAAGGTAAATGAGAGTTGTTGAGACACAACTTGGTGGGTGAAGCACTTGCTCACAAAGCTGGTGACCTTAGTTTGATCCTTGGACTCCATGTGGCAGAAGGGAAAAAACGACTTCTAAAAATGGGCTTTTGAAAGCTATTTTCTGAACTCTACCCATGTGCCACAGCATGTGTGAGTGCCCGTGCTCCCTTCCCCTGCGCCCTACTTCCTTCCTATCTCTTTGTCTCTCACATGCAAACAAATTGTTTGCAAAAAATAATAAAACAGTAATGAGAATCCCTGCATGCAGGGATATGGAACCTTCTACCATAACATGAAGCAGATACATGAAGCTACTCTCACAGGGCGACCAGAAGAGAAAAAGCCGGTAGGCCTGCTCTTGCACACACAAATACAACAAGGAAAGAAAAAGTCACAGCAAAAAGAATAACACTGAATAAGCCAGAATCCACACTTGACTCTAGGGAGGGAGCTGGGGTCCACCACACAAAGGTCAAAGACAAAAGTCAACTATTTTGAGCTTGAATGTATCCCCTTGCCAAAAACAAACCAAGAAGCCCAGAGCAATTTCAAAAGGCAATGTGACTTCATTTACACATGTGCAGATGGGAAGATGTGTTTGTAAATCCTCATCCCTCTTGCCCCTTCTTCCTGAGAGGGTTGGCGTCCTTGTGGGAGGGGCATGAGCTAGGGTAATCTGTGCACCTGCCAGTCTTCCTTCCAGCCCCCTAGGATGGCTCCTCCCAGGCCTGCCACACCCATCCTCGCATCTGCATAGAAGGCACAGCCAGATCGGCTCTTCTCAATCCCCAGTGCAGACCCGTGTCCCCACGGCTGGCTGCCCCGTGGAGGGAGGGATGTGTGCGCCTGCCCTGTGGCAGGAAGCTGGCGCCTGTCACCCACAGTCAGGGTAAGATGCTCCAGGTCACCTTCCTGTCTACAGATCATTGCCAGAGTGCCTCTGAAAAGCTTGGCACCAAAGGGTTTGGGGGATTTTTTTTGGGGGGGGGTTTCTGTTTTTTTAGATTTTGGATTTTTTTTCCAGATTTGGGAATATTTGCCTTTTTCTAATGAGGATCCTGAGTCCAGGAACCACAACTAAATGCCAACAATTCCACTAGCTTCCAGACGCCTCCCGGACATTGTCTGAAGGTGATTTTCCATAACATTTTAAATCATTTTGTGCATAAACAGTTTCGTGCTGCAGAAAACTGAATTTATGGTATGACGTGGGCGGTCGCAATGTTCTAGATTTGGGATAATTTTGGATTCTCAGAATTTCTGTCTACAGGGCTTTTATTGCGTTCTAGCCGCTGCTCTGAGCACACCAGAGACAGAGGTTTGTGTAATTCTCACATCGCATTGACGCTATGAGACAGGGCACAGGTGGGTTTGCGGTCTGTCTGTCATCTATCCACCCACCCACCCATTTCTTCTCTCGTTCATTTTCAAACGTGGCCTGGCTCAGTCACCCAGGCTAGTCTCGACCTTGCGATCCTCTACCCCCCAACCCTAGAGTGGGGCCTGGGAATCCCCAGAACAAATTGGCTAGTCAGACTGGCTCTATCAGGCACGCTCTGGGTTGGGTGGAAGACCCAGCCTCAAAAGAGTAAGATGGAAGAGTGATGGAGCCTTCCTCTCAGGATCAACCCCAGGCCTCCATGAGCACATACGCATATGAGCATGCGTGTGCGCGCACACACACACGCACACACACACACACACACGCACGCACGCACGCACGCTTGTATCACACACGCGCGCACACATACACACACGCTTGTATCTCACACACACGCGGGCTTGTATCACACACACTCGCTTGTATCACACATGCACGCTTGTATCACACACTTGTATCACACACATGCTTGTATCACACACACACTTGTATCACACACATACACACGCTTGTATCACACACTTGCTTGTATCACACACACGCTTGTATCACACACACTTGTATCACACACATGCTTATATCACACACATGCTTGTATCACACACACGCTTGTCACACACATGCTTGTATCACACACACGCTTGTAACACACACGCTTGTAACACATGCTTGTAACACACACATACACACGCTTGTATCACACACACGCTTGTATCACACACACGCTTGTCACACACACGCTTGTATCACACACACGCTTGTAACACACACGCTTGTAACACATGCTTGTAACACACACATACACATGCTTGTATCACACACACGCTTGTATCACACACAAATGGGGGGAAACCATCCAACTGAACAATGGAGACGTAGGGCAGCTCCTTAGTAGGGCAGCAGGTGCACTGAAGAGATAACAATTGGGAAGAAACATGAGAGAACTTTCTAGAACGCTCCACATCTTGGTCTCAAATAATAATCACTCTAATGTAGTCGTGCATAGAGGTTGATTTAATGGTCCTCTTCATGAGCACGCTTCCCCGTCCCATGTGCAGCTACTACTTCGCCTCAAAAGAAAAGTCCCTTCAAGTAGCAGGAACACAGGTTGAGAATCTCTAATCTAAAAATCCAAAGTTGGGAATACTTTGAGCCCTAACGCAAGGCAATAATGGGGAATCCACACTATGGAACTTTGTTTCAAGCACAAAGTGAGTTTTTAAAAAAATACCTAAAAGAACCTTTAGGGCTGGAGAGATGGCTCTGCCTCCCAAGTAGAAGGTCCTGAATTTGGATCACAAGTCTCATGTTAAAAAAAAAAAAAAAACGCCAGGTGGAAAGAGCTGCCACCGGCTGCACTTCTAGCCCTGGTGGGCAGAGCCTGGGAAATCCCAGAGCCAAGCAAAAAGGAGGTAGAAGCAATTCAGGATGATTCCCAAAGTCATCCTTGGTCCTCCACAGGAACAACACGTGCCGTGTGCAAGTGAGCACACGCACGCACACACACACACGCTAAATCAATCAATCAACCTTTAACCTATGCCTATAAAATATAAATGAAACATAAAGGAATTATGAGTATAGACTTGACTCCTATCTTGATGACATCTAATTATACATATATGTAAATCCAAAATCGGAAGGGAGAAAAGGTCTCAAATCTGCAATACTTCTGGTTCCAATCATTTCAAATAAAGGGTCCCAAGCCATCACTCCTAAACTTGGAGTTCATGTGTTGAGGGACTGGTGTGCAGGTGAAGGTGTCTGCACGCAAACCCGGTGACCTGAGGTTCAATCCCCAGAGCCCACACAATGGAAGAGGAGGAGCAACTTCTGATAGTTGTCCTCTAACCTCCACAAGTGTGCCGTAGCATACAGTATATTCTCTCTCTCTCTCTCATAAATAATTTTTAAAGTCTTTAGATTAACGTGCACAAACAGACCTGCCAACATTTCACCATGGAAGCAACAAGATCTCAAGAGCCACCGGGCGTCCCTGAGAGACCATGAGGGTTGATGCCAGATAGGAGAGAGGAAGCCGATTTCCTCCGCATGTGCCCACTGATACATCATCCATTCATGATCCAGCACGTGCCTAGTCACATGCCAACACAGTCCACCCAGATGAAACTCAGTGGGCCACACACGCAAAGAGAAATGAAAGGAGGAGGAAAACTGGTCGGGAAGAGAGAGGTTTCGATGAGAAAATGAGGGGGCAGACATGGTAATGGGATCAGGGAACACGGGGTGCAGATGGCTTAAATTCACTGTAATTGTGGGGCTGGAGAGGTGGCTCAGGGGTTAAGCCTCCGCCTTGAAGGCGGAAGGTCCTGAGTTCAGATTCTAGACCCCATGTATAGACACCGGGCGGAAGCGGGGGCGGCCTGTGTTTCTGGTCCTGGTAGGGCGGAGCCTGTGAATCCCGGGGCAGAGTAAACAAGGAGAAGGCAGTCCATGGTGGTTCCCAAATTCGTCCGTGGTTCTACACACACATACATGCGCACACATACATACACACACATACACGCGCACAATTGAATAAATAATAATAATAATAAAATATATTTAAAAATTCACTGTATTTGTGTATGAAACTGTCAAAGCGCACAACAGAGTAACCTTTAGTTTGGTGAAGTCGAGCCTCGCAACCTGTACCAGAGGAGGTCACAGGGACACTGTGAACCCCACCTCACAGATGAGGAAACTGAGATTGGGGAAGAAGAGACATCTGTCCCTGCCCCCGCGGGGAGGGAGACAGGCAGGTGCCAACCTGGGTCCCCTGGCTCATCTCTGACCTGCCCCCGACCTCTTCCATTCCAGGTGGCTGTGGCCAGGCCAGGGCCTTGGGCCAGACCCAGGAATGCACCCGGGACCAAGCAGGGCCATGCCCGTATTTGCTCAGACCCGCGGCTCCACGCCCCCACCCCAGCTGCGGACAACGCTTTGGCTTTTTCCCTTTTTCAGTCACGGTGCCGCCTGCCAAACTCCACATTCCTGGCAAGGACTCGGCGGGGCTGGCGGACAGCTGGTTGGGGGTTGCGTGGGGAGGGGGTAGGGTAAGGCGGGGGGGGGGGGGGGGGCGCGGAGCCAGCGGTGGCTGGGCGGGCTCACCTTGCAACATGCTCCGGTAGGCGGTGTCCGCAATGGCGTAGATGTGCGGCGGCATCTCGTGCCTCTTCTTGCCCTTGTACATGTCCACGATCTTTTCCGAGTAGATGGGCAGGTACTTGTAGGGGTTGACCACCACGCAGAAGAGTCCTGAGTAGGTCTGCAACGAAAAAGGAACATCGGTTCCAGACTGGCGAGAAGTTGGGGGGGGGCCCTGTAGCTGCGGACCACGGTTTCAGGCTGTGGTGGGGAAATCAAGGCCCAGAGACCAGCAGGACCCCATGGTGTCTCTGGAATTCAGGACAGGGTGGAGAGGGCAAGATGTGTCATCATGGGCTCCCTCACAAATCCCACTGGACAGAATGGAAGACTGAGGCTTAGGGAGGTTGTGTGACCACGTCAGAGGCAGGAGGGAAGTTGGGCTGCTTGCAAGCGGAGACAAGCCCTTGCTTGTCAAAGGACACAGGGGGTCTTACTAATTGCCCGGCCATTCGAGGGACCCCCGAGCTGAGGCTGAACAGATGGAGTCACGAAGGGCCAGAGGACAGGAGTCCCTCGATTTGAAGTGTCCAGGGCAGGCCGACCCACGGGGACAGAAAGCGGACCCATGGTCCCCAAGCTGCAGAGGGGCACCGTGAGGTACGCGGCTCGGGGCGCAAGGCTTTCCTCTTGGATTTCTGAAAACAGGCCCAGCTCAGTGGTAAGTATGTGCCCAGCCTGTCCCAGGCCCTGGCTCCACCCCCAGTACTGAAGAAATGTGACAAAGCTCGTCCAGGCCGCAGTGACAATCACTGACCACACTGAGTGCAGAACATCACTGAAACATCTCCTGAAAATTACATCAAGTGGGGCTGGAGAGATGGCTCAGGGGTTAAGAGTCTGCCTCACAAGCAGAAGGTCCTGAGTTCAGATCCCAGGTGCCATGGTAAAAATGCGGAGTGGAGATGGCAGCGACCTGCACTTCCAGCCCTGGTGGGCAGAGCCTGGGAAACCCCAGAACAAAGCAAAGAGGAGGTAGAAGCAATCCAGGATGATTCCCAAAGTCATACTTGGTTGGGCCTCTGCAGGGACATACAGTGCCCTCTACACACACACACACACACACACACACACACATGACCACATCCGCCCACTGTGGACTGAGCCAGAAGTGCATGGTGTGTGTGGAGATGGGCTGCTCATAGCCAATCACCGCTGTTCCTGAGAGTCTCTGGATCTGAGGGGGAGCCTGGAGCAGGGGAAGTTAAAACACGCAGAGGACTAGAGGAGTTGGGAAGAGAGGGGCCCCTGAGTCGTGTTGGGAGTGTCCAGGGAATTTCAGGAGGACTGAGTCAAAGCACTGGGAAGAGGGAGCCGCAGAGGGGACAGGAAGGCACCGAGGCAGAAAGGCAGGAAAACAAGTTGCAGGCAGTCAAGTGCTAGAGGACCAGGCCCTCTGGGAGACAGCAGGGCCTGGGGCAGCCGCCAGCCTCTCCCACCCCAGTGTCCTGTGAACCCCAGCTATAAGTGCCCTGCTCACTGTGAACCCCAAATCCGCTCTCCACAGTCACAACACAGACAGGGGCACATAGTAGGTGCCAAGTAAATGTTGGCTAAACAAAAGGCTCAGGATTAAAGACTCCCTCAGCAGTGACAGCTTGTCTGTGTGCTCTGGGGAATCCTGCCCTGCGCACAGTAGGCACAGCATACAGTAGGCACTCACGCTGAATATGGGCTCACCCAGCTGTGGCCTGTTTCTTCCCATCCCTCCTGCCTCAGGCCTCCCACAGAGGAAGTGCCAATCAATGATCTCCTGAAAGATGGCCTACTAAGCCACACCTTTTTCGGGTCTCAACTCCGCCCCCAGCTCCTTCAGCCCACACCCCTTCCTGAATAATTATCATTAACGGTCCAACCCACCCCTGCCCAAGCCTCTGATTGAAGACAGTCAAAAAGGCAGATGCTAAGAGGACATGAGTAGGATTTGGATTTGAACCCTCATTCTGCTACTGCCTGGCTGTGTGGCCCTGGGTGAGCCTCCCAGCCAGACGCTCAGGTGCCCATCTGCAGACCAGCCGGGGACACTGCATCACGGACTTGCTCTGCACGGACCCTTACCCAGCGTTTAGTGCCAGGCCCCCCGCGAAGCAGGTACTCGGAGCCATGCTCCCCCAAAACTCCTTAAGCTTCTTGCTCCTTACAGACTTCGCCTGCGCTGTTCCCTCCGTCTCCAACGCTTTCTCCCCGACCTGCCCAGAGCCATTTCCATCTCTGCTGTCAGAGCTCCTCTGCAGCAGCAGCATTTTCAACAGACAGTAGGATGCACACTAGTTCACCTCTAGCACCCAGCACAGCACCTAGCACAGCACCCTAGGCAAATCTGTGAGCTCCAGGTTCAGTGAGAGACCCCGTCTCAAAAAAATAAGGTGGAACATGGGGCAGACGGTTATCAAGCAAGTATCTGCTGAAGAAAATAATCAGGAAATGCTCAGCCCTCCCAACTCCAGCTTCGAAAGGAAGACTAGTACTTCCTCCTCTTGCTTAGTACTCCCACTGAAGCCGCGCATCAGCGAGCACTTAGTGCCATGCTTCAGGTGGACCTGGGTCAGCTCAGTCAGGCAAACCCTCTCTAGCAAACCAGAGTACACTAGAGAAGAGCTGGGCAGGGGAGCTGCTGCTGGCTGAGTCTCTGGGTTGCAGGACTCTCGAATCCAGCTCCTTCACCTCCTTGCTCAAGTCTGGTCTCCCCCCGCCCAGCGACACCACAGTAGGATGTGCTTCTGCCTCCCCTC
Source organism: Typhlomys cinereus (assembly GCA_023101885.1). Taxonomy (NCBI): domain Eukaryota; kingdom Metazoa; phylum Chordata; class Mammalia; order Rodentia; family Platacanthomyidae; genus Typhlomys; species Typhlomys cinereus. The sequence continues at coordinate 744,815 of JALPQD010000550.1, forward strand.
CCCTGAGTCTCTCTCCTGGTGGTTGAGTTCAGAGGTCCCTGCACCCCACCTCCCATGTGTCCCAGCCAGGCATCCCGAGGTCCTGTGCCACCAGCAGGCCCCAGCTGTGGGCAGGATCTCCCTCCTGTGACCGTATTAGGAAGCAGATCCAGCTTCCCAGGGCTTTATATGGTCAGTTACAGAGCCGCAAGCCAAGGCTGCTCCCACGGCCTTGGGAAGAGGGACAAAGAGGGACCCAAGGATGGCGGCTCTCAGCTCAGCTCATTCCCTGCTAGACCCGTGCATGGGGTTTGATCTTCCCACTCCATAAACTGATGGGTAAATGACCTTTGCTGTGAGGTGGTCTGACAGCTTTCAGACCATCTGTGCTAAAACTGGACCTAGCCCATGTGGGATGCATTTCCACTGTGACCCCAGTGTCAAGAGCAATAGAAACAAGCTAAGAGCCATCAAGGGGTGGGGCCGCCCTCCCTTAGCGTGACCATGGAAAGACAGTTGAAACACGCAGACACACAGTGCATGGTCTGAACCCCCTCTTCGGTAGTAGCATGGAGGGATCGGAGCTGATCTACGAAGACATGAAACACTGCCAAGGATTCGTACAGCCATCCCAGCCCTTGGGAAGTCGGGGCTGGTCCAACTGAAGCTTGAGGCCAGCCTAGGCTACACAGCAAGACCCTGTCTCCAAATGAAATCAGTCGTGGGCCACTGACAGAGGAAGGGCAACAAGAAGGTCTCAGGAACGGGAACAAAAGGAAAAGTCCTCATAGGCCATTTTAACATTTGCTATATGCTATTTTAATATCCACATGCTGAGTGTGCCAGGAGATGTCCTGAATCTTGCCAGATACTGAGGAAAAAAAAAAAAAAAGCCGTAAGATGTGGTTAAGCTGAAAGATCAGCTCTATCATCCCCAGGGGGTCACAGTCTCGTTGCACTTGCTGTTCTGTCTTTACAGAGACAGGTACACATGCATGTGTACACACCCACGGAGAGAGAGAGGGAGGGAGAGAGAGAGAGGGAGGGAGAGAGGGAGAGAGAGAGAGAGAGAGAGAGAGAGGGAGAGAATCTTGTTAATCATAATTATATCCCCACAGAGTTGGGAGTTAAAGATGGGAGAGACTCTTACTTTTTGCAATACCTTTGGGGGGATTGCATATGTGTGTGCCAGGACACGTATGCACACATGTAGTAGGCAGAAGCCAAAAGCTGGTGTCTTTAATCTCTCTTCACCTTATTGTTTTGAGCCAGGGTCCTTTGATGAACAAGGAGCTCACCAATTTCCCTAGCTAGCCAGCCTGCCTGCCTGCCTGCCTGCCTCAGGGACACATCCCCCCCCCCCCCCCCCCGTCTCCCCCAGCACTGGCTGGGGTGACGGGCACATGCGGCCACACTCAGCTTTCCACATTAGAGGCTGGGGATCTGAACTTAGGTCCTGATGCTGGTGTGTCAAGCGCTTTTGTCACTGAGCCTTCTCCCCAGCCCAGCCTTGGTTTCACATATTCTCTCTCTCTCCAGCTCTCACAGCCCTGTGCGATCTTTAAAACCTACGTGCCTTAGGATGTCATTCCTAAAACTCCACAGGGGGCAGCCTCGAGCTATCATCACTCTTTCTGTCCAGCCCCCGGGGGCCTTGGGCGATGGCCTCTGCTCCCAGTGTCTGTACTTGGGCCAGTCCCCGGCACATAGTAGGCCTTCTCCCCACCCTACCTTTAGAGTCGACTGCTTCTGCACTCGGCAGACAAACCCTAGATAGAGAAGATCCCCCCACCCGTGGCCTCACCCAGCAGGACCTGGGACAGCCAATCAGGGCTACGCACCCAAGTGTACCCTGAACCCTACAAGCAGCCCTGAGAAGTCAAGATGTTTAATGCTGCTAGATAAGGAGGTGGGCTCCTAAGCTTGGACAGAATCTTCTAGATTCCAGAGGATAAAGAGGTCTTCCAGGGTCTTCTCAAAGGCCCCTTGTTTGGGACGAGTTTTGCAGAAGGGACGGGAAAGCTCTTTGTCACTGAGGATAAGATGAGGCAGGGCCAGCGGCCTGGGGCACAGTGCCATCTGCTACCCCCCCCGTGGACCAGCCCCCCCTTCCTATCACTGCTAGGTGTGGCTTCCCACCCCCTCACCCTGCTCCATCTTCATTCCGGGCTGGAGTTTCTATGAAGCCGCGAGATTGAGCAGAAAGGAACTGCACAGGCAGAGAGCGGCGAGGCCAGAGGACCTGAATCTATGCTGCCCAGAGAAGCCTTGGCAGCAGCTCAAAACTCCAAGTCAGGCTTTAATTGGCTTCTTGTGGTGCTTGGAATCTCAGCTTGAACACCGTGCCAGAGAGTAAAATAGATGCCCAGGCCTGGGTCGGTCCCTGCTGTCCCTGGAGGATGGTGGCACACGCCGGAGGGGAGACTCAAGTCCCAGGGTGGTGCTTTGTGACAAACTAAAGGGCCCGCAGAGCTCAGCAGGAATGCCGGGGGCACAGTCAGGCCATGGGACTCGAACTCAGGACTTCGCACACGCTAGTGGAACACCCTGTGCTACAGCCCTGGCCCCGTCCCCTTGTCTATTAAAAACTACCCTCTAACACTTTCTGAAATACCCTCAAGTGGTCAAGGTGGGTGATGCCCATCTGTATGTGAACAACGCGGCCCATCTCTGGGATTCACCCAGATGCGGGAAATCTCTGGATTGTTTGCCCTGGGCCTTCCTGGACTTCCAGAGCCCCCTGCCTCAGACCCCCTCGGCTAGGGTTACAGGTGTGCGCCCTCGTGACTAGCCAGCCCCTGCTGTGATAGACTTTAAATACGTCAGCATGAGAGACGAGGAACACAGCTCACCCCATCTCCGGGTGGGGACTGAGTTTGCTTTCACTGTGATTTTCTGGGTTTTCCAAGCCTTCCATGGTGAACACGGCTCACTTCCCTAATTTGGAAAGATATTTGCAAGATGTTTTTAGGGATGACAATGGAGCTTTTTGTCCTTCGGTGGTAAATGTGAAGGGCAGGGCCCAAGGGGAGGGGGGAAGCTGGAGGCGTCTGTTTCCATGACCTGCAAAGAACCCACGATCATCCGACCAGTCATCGCAAAGCATCTCAGCCGGGGCTGGCAAGAGGGCTCAGTGGTAAAGGCGACTGCTCACAAACCTGGGGACCTGAGTTCAATCCCCCGAAGCCCACGTGGTAGAAGGAAAAAGAACTGACCCCACAATGTCATCCTCTGACCTCTACCCATGTGCCATGGCATGCATGTTTCTCCTCTCTCTCTCTCCTCTTTAATAAATAGAATATTTTTAAAAGAATGATCCTAACACAAAATCTAGTGATGTGGTTATAAACTATATATGGTTATAAGCTGAAATGTTTGGGGGGGGCTTTTCTGAACTAGGAAGTGTATCATAACTTCTTTCTACAAAAAAAATTCTCCAGCAGCAAGGCTGAGGGGACTCAGAAGGAAAGCGGGTCTCTGGGTGACCAGAAACCTGCGGAGTGGTCCGTGAGAGAGGAGAGGCAGGCGGAGGCTGACCGGCACCTCCGCCCACAGGAAGGGACGCCGTGTTCCTGCCATTCTGAGCAGTTAGTTTGACCCTACAAGGAGCTTTTGTTCCTTGGTCAGCATCCCCCTCTGTAACTCCAGGCTAAATAAACTTCAGAGCTGGACGGCGGGAATGTTCTAGAACTATGACATCTGCTAACATAAATGTCACCCATGGTCACGTTTCAAATGAATGTCAACCTCAGTTTCGGCAGCAGCCTTACTGGCACTCGTCTCATATACGTCCCCCAATTCTAAGTTGGAGGAGGTCAGCCACACCATCCCTGGCATGGGTAGTGTCTGTCACGTGTGATCACATGACCTTTGCAACCTCCCTGTGTGGTGATGGCGTTCATGCCTACTTTACAGATCGGGAAACTGAGGCTGCCAGAGGTTCAATACTTCTGTGCTCTGGACTGGGGGGAGCCAAGGTCTGAGGCACCCCCCCACCTCACCATGCAGCACCCCCTCAAGTCAGATCTGTTCAACCTGTAACCTACGCCCTTATTTTTACACGTTAGCATTTATGTGTCATAGCGTGAGTGTGTCTGTGCGTGTGCATGGACATGTGTGCGCTTATGCCGCGACACGCGAATGGAGGTCAGAGGACAACTTGCAGAAATTGGGTCTCTCCTTTCACCTTGTGAGTTTTGGGGATCAAAGTCAGGTCCTCACGTTTGGTGGGAGTACCTTTGCCTATTGAGCCATCTCACCAGTCTTAAACAGCTTTTCTTTCTTCTCTGTGTGTATATGGGATGTATGCATATGTGTGCTTGCGTGAGGGTGGGTGTGCCTGTGTGTGGTGTATGTACACGAGCATGGTATGGTGTGTGCCCGTGTGTGGTGTATGTACGCAAGCGCAGTATGGTGTGTGCCCATGGAGCTCTCTCACGGTTTGAACACAAGTTGTCTCTGTAGCTGTTGTTCAGAAAGGTCATGGCGCCTTTGGAAGGTGGAGCCTTGCTGGAGGAGGTGGTCCCAGGGGAGGGGCCTTGGGCTTGGGGAGCCCCACCCACTTGCAGTTTTCTCTCTCCGCCTCCATGAGGGACGTGACTTAGGCCGCTTCCAGCTTCTGCCTTTCCCACCACGAAGGACTGTGTCTCCCCTGTAGAGCCGTGACTGCACGAATCTCCCTGTAAGCTGCTTGAGTTTTGCTGTGTCTTACAGCAGCACAAAGAGTAACTGGGACCGGTCGGAGGATGATGTCGGGACTTATCATCCGTGATCGCTCACCCACCTTCCTGTGGGAGCCCCGGTCTCTAATTAAACCACAGCACGCCGGCAGGGCTGGCCTGGCCAATCGGCTTGCTCTGGAGACTCCCAGACTCCGCCTTGCAGAGCTAGAATTAGAGCGAGGCCGACATTTTGCATGGAATCTGGGGATCCGCACTCAGGTCCCATTGCTTGTGAAGCAAAGGCTTTAAGAAACCCTGAGCTTCTCCCCAGACTCACTTTTTTGTTTGTTTTGTTTTGAGACAGAGTCTTGCTATGTAGTCCAGGCTGACCTTGAACTCACTACCTTCCTGCCTTGGTCTCCCAGTCCTGGATGTCATGGATGCTTCCTGCGGCGCATTTCCAGCCCCCTTCCCCCACCCCCATTCCCCAGGTTCCCTTAGAGTCTAAGGAGGCCGGGAGGAAGGGTCCCCCGGATACTCACGTAGATGAGCCCCGAGAAGTACCGCTCCCTCAGGTTGTGCAGGACGGAGGCCTCGTTGAGGCACGTGAGCTCCGCCATGTCCTCCACCTTGGAGAACTTGGGCGGGTTCATCTTCTGGATGTCATCCTTGCCCACCGTGATCTTCTTGCCGTTCTCCACCAGCTCCACCACCACCTCGTCGCCCTTCTCCTCCTTCACGCTGGCTGCCTCGAAGCCCTGCTTCTCCGATGGGACCCACACCAGCTTCTTAGCCACCCAGTCGGCCTGGGCCACGGGGCTGTTGATGAAGTTCTTGTCCACGAAGAGGAACTTCTCGTCCTCGCTGAGCTGACCTTTCTGCGCCATGGTGCCTGGCGGGTCCCCTGTGGAGAGAGGAGACAGGGTAGGCATGAGGCCTTGAAGACGCGTGGACACGCCCCCTTCCTCAGTATCCATGCTCCCTACGATGGCATGTTTGCTTTTAGACACTGTGGCAGTTCCCCTGCATGGTTGCTGATAAATCACCACCAAATGGCTTAAGGGAACAAGGGGTTTATTTTCTCTTACAATTCCTGGTTACAGTTCTCAGTTCAGCTTGACGGGAGAGCTCACACCAACACCAGGGCCGAGGGAACTGGCCACACCATCACCACATAATGGCTGAGAGATGGACGATCTTTACTTGCCAGACCAGCATGTCTGGCCAAGTATACAGAAGGATAGTGACTTCCTCAACTGACTCTCAGTATTTTATTCATCTGTTCAGGGCCTAGTTCCACCCACCATGGGCTGGGCCTTCCTCATCAGCTAGACAATCTCCTGCAGGTTTGCTCTGGGCTTAACCCAACCACTCATTTTCCACAAATGTGCCCAGAGCTCAAAACCTCAACAGTCAAGTTGACACCTGTGCCTAACCATGACAGAGACCCTCCAGCAAAAGGCTTGCTTCACAGTCTATCATAACAGAACACCCCACCCCCACAAAAAAAAAAAAAAAAAAAAAAAACAGCAACCAAAGATCCATCAACATGAAACTTGATCTATAAACCAGGGCATCTTCTTGGAGAGAAATACTACTCAGTGGTTAAAAAGCATATCTGACTCTGGGGAGATGGCTCAAGGGATGAAGCTTTTCCCTTGTAAGCAAAAGGACCTGAGTTCAAATTCCGAAGATCCCACACACACACACACACACACACACACAAAAGAAAGCTACTGATAATGACATGAAAAAAATCTCCAAATCTCACTGTCCAACTGCAAAATAAAACACGGAGCCTCAGTTCATTAAACTCAGAACCGTCGTATGTCCTGAGAAGTACATTCCTAAGAAATGTACCCAAGAGAAAAGAAAGCTTATATCTACAGAAAAAAAAAACTTAAGTTGTGAACATTCATTGCAAAATATTACTTGTAGCCAAGAAGTAGAAGATCGAGAAGCAGAAGCAACCCAAAATGTCCCTGAGCAAATGAACAGTCTCAAAAAAATTGTGGGAGAGCTATATAGTGGAATAGTATTGAACCCTACAAAGGATGCAGTACCGACACAAAGAAGACCGGCCGCCACCGTATTCGCCTGGCGTTTTTACGTGGATCTGCGGATCTGAGCTCTCAGGTTCTTTTACTTGCCAGGCTAAGTCTTAACACCTGAACCCGCTCTCCAGCACAACTTTTTTAAAAATAAAAGAGGGCCGACAAGATGGCACCAGCTGACACTCTAGTTAGCTCCCCAGAACCTCGTGGAGAAGGGGAGAACAGACTCCCTTGGGGTGTCCTTTGACGACTCCTACACGTGGGCTGTGGCGCATGCAGTGACCCCCCCACGTGCATATAAACAAGTATACAAATAAGTCTTTAGAATTTGGCTTGCAAGTGTAGCTCCATCGTGGAGTATTTACCTAGTGCACATCAGACCCTGGACTCCATTACTAGCAAGTGTGCGCGTTGTTTGTATCCTTTTTTCGATTTTTCTTATGTGTGTGTGTTCATGTAGCAGAGGGCACTTGAAGATATGTGCCTATGGAGGCCCAAGAGGGACCTTAGGAATCACCCTGGATTGCTTTGCTTCCTGTTGCTTTGCTGTGGGGTGTCCTAGGCTCTGCCTTCCACAGTCATAATGTCAGGCTGCTGCGGCATGGTTTGATCCAAACATGCTTTGGGAGGCAGAGGTTTCAACCTCTGAGCCATCTCTCCAGCCCCCCTTTTCAATGTTTAAAACGCGATAAAATACACGGAACACGACCCTCCCATTCTAACCATCTGTGAGCACGCAGCGCGTGTACTGTGGACTCAGTGCCGTCCACCTTCAGAACCTGCTCTGTCTTGGACAACTGAAACGCTGCTCCCGTCACCCAGCACCCCTCGTGGCCCCTTCCCTGGCCAGCCCCCTTCCTCTCCTATGACCCTGACCACTGCCGGCCTCCCGTTAGTGGCTCGGCTCATCTCACCGAGCAGCAAGGTACCAGGTGCCAGAATTTCCTTCCTTCCTACATCACTGCCATGCTCTGGCCATTATAAGGACACTGCTATGAATGTGGCTGTATTTCTCATGGAATGTTTTGAGGACTTATTAAATGCATGGTCTGGGCTGGAGAGATGGCTCAGGGGTTAAGACTGTTTCAAAAGCAGAAGGTGCCAAATTTGGATCCCAAGTCCCACATAAAAACGCCAGGTGAAAACGGCAGCGGCCTGAACTTCAGTCCTGGTGGGCGGAGCTTGAGGAATCCCAGAGCAAAGCAAGAAGGAGGCAGAAGCAATCCAGCATGATTCCCGAGGTCGCCCTTGGTCCTCCACAGGGACACACAGTGCCCTCTGACTCCCCCGCCCCACACACACACCTAGAGTAAATTTTTTTTAAAACTATTAAATTTATGGTCAACGAAAGAGGGCATTTCTCCCCCAAAATCCTGCCAATAGTCAGCACAGGCTTCAAAGATGTCCCATGTCATTAGTAACTGAAGACGCACAGCTAAAGTAATGAGATGCTGATCTTCGTGGTCTGCTACGACAGACAGAAGCCAGGTGTAGCAAGTACAGGCAAGAGTGTGGGAGGGGGACGCCAGGTGCAACATCCTCACCGGTGAGACAGCCAAAACACTGTGCACCGTCCTGCCCTCAAAATTCTGTCCAGAAGATGCAGGCATGTGGAAGGCACGTAAGTTGTCTTAAAGGCCTTGTTATGTCATGACACATCGGGGATGGGACATAGGTGTGGCTCATTAGCAGAGGGTGTGGTAACGCCCACAAGGGCCACACAAATATTTTACTCTTTCAACGTGTTCATTATTGCCAGGTGGTTTATGTGACGCAGAATGTTCCCACCGCGGGCCTCAGAGATAGCTCAGCAGGTAAAGGGGCTTGCCAACAACTCTGAAGACCCGAGTTAGATTCCCAGTATCTGTGAGGTAGAAAGAGGAAACTGACTTCTGAAGGTTGACTTTAGACTTTCACACCCACACGCGCACACACACACACACACACACACACACACAATAAAACTCTTCATTAAATACAGAGAATTAAATAATTATCATTATCAAGTTTGGGAACATTTCCATCATCCAAAAGGTGTCCTTGTGTGCTATATGCCCACCTGTCCCACACCAGCCCCTGCTGTGTGGATGGACTCCCTTTCTCTAGGAAGTTATATTTTGTGTACATTTCAGATGAATGGAACAAAGAACTGCTGACCACATAAAGATGCTGCCGCTGATGTCGCAGAAACAGCAATGCACCCAGGCATGGTGGCGCCTGCCTGTAACCCCAGAGCTTGGGATCTGGGGCACGAGGCTCCCAAGATCAAGGCCAGCCTAGGCTACATGGCAAGACGCTACCTCAGAAAACAAAGCTTCATGAGCCAAAGTTCAGATTCCAGATCCCACACACAAAAAAATGTCAGGCGGACGTGGCAGCGGTCTATCATTCCAGCCTGGAAGGCGGAGCCTGGTACATCCCAGAGCAATAAGGAGGTAGAGCAATCCAGGACAATTCCTAGTGTCACCCTTGGGCCTCCACAGGCACACGCACTCAAGTGCCCTCTAGTACAAACACGTAGCGGGCTGGAGAGGTGGCTCAGGGGTTAAGCCTCTGCCTTGCAGGCAGAAGGTCCTGAGTTTGGATCCTAGACCCCACGTATAGACGCCGGGCAGAAGCAGGGGTGGCCTGCGTTTCTGGTCCTGGTAGGGCGGAACCTGTGAATTCTGGGGCAGAGTCAACGGGGAGGAGGTGGAGGCGTCCATGGTGGTTCCCGAATTCGTCTGTACACACATACACACATGCGCACACACACACATACACACACAATTGAATAAATAATAAATAAAAAAATTTAAAAAAACAATGAAAACTCATGGAGGTGCTGCAGCTCAGTGGTCCGGCACATGCCCTGCAAACCCCCTGCCCCCCCCAAAAAAAACCCTATAAGAACTGAACTTTGGATTCATAAGAAAAACAAAGGATGGCATGTGTGAGAAAATTCCATCGTGCACCCCACCACTTTGTACACTGCCTCCGAGTTAGCAGAAATATATGTAAATAAACAATAGAGAAAAATACCTAAGTCCATGTGTTTGCAATGATTTAAGAAGTCACAGGTCGGGCAGGTGCACGCGCACGCACACACACACACACACACACACACACACACACACACACACACCGTCTCTAAAGGCAAGGGGATCGAATGCATTACTTCGAAAGCTGGAAAGAAAACACATTGCTGCCAGACTCAGCCTTTCCTGTTGGAATTGCTCCTTGGGGATAAGTCAGAGGGGGCGGGGAGGGAGGGAGGGAGAGAGAGGTGACCATGCAAACTCCCAAGTAACTGCGGTTCTTTGGATTCAGGGTGCTATACATGGCGTCCTCTGTCCTGCTCCCAGACGTGCCTGTGGACTGGTTCAGTACCTGCTGCCATCTGCACCCTCCTCTACCACAGCCTTGGAGTTGCCCTGGCAACCTTGGCTCCCAGCATGCCCCATCCCTCCATCCACTGCTTTTGTGTCCTTAAAAACCAAGCCCCCCACTGAGAGAGGAAGCCACGGGGACCCACCGTATGGCTGCCATCCCTCTTTGACAAGAAGGAGCTCACATGTCCTTTGAGTTCAACAAGCGTTAAAGCATTAAAGAGCCACAGGTGGGGCCCAACCCCACAGAGAGGGAGGCAAAATAAAACACAGATCCCAAGGGGGCAGAAGGTGTCCAGAGTCCAGGACACAACTCTTATAAAGGAAGTAATGGGGGGGGCATTTTTTTTTTGCATGTGTGTCTATATGTCTCTGCTGTGTCTATGTGCATCAGAGGGCACTGCGGGGGCCCAAGAGTGACTTCGGGAATCACCCTGGATTGCTTCTACCTCCTATTTGCTTTGCTCTGGAGTTTCCCAGACTCTGCCTTCCAGGGCCAGAAGAGTTGGTAGCCACCATTTCTGGCTGGTGTCTTTACGTGGGATCTGGGATCTGAGCTCAGGACCTTCTGGTTGCAAGGCAGAGGTTTATATCTGAGCCATCTCTGTGACCCTGGGGGCCTATGAAATGAAATGGAAGGCAACCTATCCAAAATCTGCTTCTCTTTCAGAGGTGAAATTACAAGAATGGAAACCAGGGGCTGTTTGCTTACAGGGACGATTTCTGCTACAGACCTGGGCTGGCAGAAGGGAAGGGGTGCAGGCAGGAGGAGAGAGACATCTGCAGAGTCATCCTTGAGTCTTGCACCACGTGGAGTCACTCGGAAAGTGAGATCAAGCTGAGGAGATGTGTCACGTGTTTCTACTTTTCTAAATTTTTTTTTTGAGTTTTTGCTCCGTCTATAATTAGCCCCAGAGGACTGTTCTCCCCTCCACTGCCCCATCCCACTGTCTGAAAAATAAAAAATAGTCCTTTCTGCATGGAAGAACTCTAGGGAATAGAGCCAGAAGCAAGAAGACTACAGGTAAGTATTTTATAACTTAAAAAAAAATAACAGGTCTTGCAAAGATTCTTGGGAGTGGCTAAAATGGGTTAAGTGGATAGTTCCCAGAATTCCATGTGCTGGGGCTCAGCGTCAATAGGTCTGCTTGGACCTCAGAATTCCTTTTTCTTGAGTGTGTGTGTGTGTGTGTGTGTGTGTGTGTGTGTGTGTGTATCTGTCTGTCTTTCTGTCTGACTGTCTGTCTGTGTTGGGGTGGGGGGCATCACACACAGGTGGCTAGTGAATGACCTCAGGTGTCCTCTCTTATTTCTTGAGACCAAGTCTCTCTCTGACCCTGGAGTTCATTGGTTTGGCTAGACCGACGGGTCAGTGACCCCGGGAGATCTATGGGTGGTGGTGAGGTGATCTGGGGGTCAACACAGGGCCTCGAGCTTGCGAGCACACACTGCAGTGACGGGTCCGTCTCTACTCTGCCATCATGCCAGAGCATGAACATGCCACACATGTGCACACTCATGCCTGTCTCAAGAGTTTGCGTCTTCAGCCAGTTTCCCCCCCCCAGAGTAGTTAAGATGCTGGTGGTCCAGGGAGCCCATCTGAAGACCCCCATGCTGCTAGCTGAAAAGCAAGTAGTGACTACAGTGGATGTATCGGGAGGGCACCACGTAACCCTTGCGGATGACGCTCACGCTGCAAGAAGGGTGGAGCTGAGGCAAGTGTCATGCAGCCTCAGTCAAGGATGGTGGTCTACGCCTGTGACCCCAGCACTTGGCAGGCTGAGGCAGATGGACCGTAGCCAGCCTTGGCTACGGAGGGAGACCCTACCTCAGCAAATGAAAACAAAATCAGCCTCCAGGTAGGGCGTGAGAGGGACGAGTCCCCCTTGGAGGGGCTCACAGGAAACACAAGAAGTATGCAGGCTAGCCTGGGCTACGATGCGGGAGCGTGTCTCCAAAAGTAATTAATTAATTAATTCGCCACCTTATCTTTGAGCCGGCCAGTCAACAGTGGGAAGAATATTGTCATTATGCAATTGATGATTTTAAATCCAGACGCACTGAGAGGAGCGTGACAAGTCAGTGGGCTCTTTTTAAGCTAATGTGCACACATTGCTTAAATTGGGGGGAGGGGTTAGAATCACACACACAAAAATTCAACTGAAAACACACAAGGGCACAGAAACCTGCATGGCCAGGAACTGCCTCTAATCCGGGATGCCAAAGCACAAACAAGTTCAAGTGCAAAGACCCAGTCTGCTGGCCAAACAAGGAGAGAGCCCAGCCTGTCGCTCGGTGGCCTTGATGCTTCTGACATTCATGAGGTGCGAGAAGGGCTTTGGTCAGACCGGCCGGCTGGAACTGTGGTTCCCAGACTGAGAGTCCCGGAACCCAAGTGTTTGGCGCTCGTAAGCTCTTCCAACACAGCACAATGTCAAAGCCAAGGGGTAGGTGCCTACCTTCCCTGATGGTCCCCAAGACCCAGATCTGGAAATCCCAAAGCCACTTTGCTGTATGAACCCAGAACTTCCAGACCGGAAGTAGCAAGAGCTGCTACATTGTATAGAGTACAGGCTCCTGTAACCCCTGCAAAATGAAAACCTTCCTTGTTGGGTGGGGGAGGCGGCCAGAGGTAAGCCTTGCCTGGGTGCCCCAAGCCCCATGGCGGCTGAGGTGACATTTGGTGCACCGTCCCTGTTCTGACCCTTGCTCTGAGCGCCCCTCCTCAGCCTGTGCTGGGCAGGCGCTGTGTGAGCCGCTGCCCTGCCGCCAAGGGAGCTCAGCAGGGTTGCCATGCTGGAAGCTGCCCATCCCCCAATGGTGCCAATCAAAAAAAACGTACCTAGGGACTGATGTCCCCAGAGATGTCTTTACTGACCCCAGTTGAGCTCAAGGCTGGCCTCAAATTCGCTCAGCCATCCCTGCAGGCTTGCATCTTTTTTTTTTTTTTTTTTTTTTGCATCCGTGGGGGGGGGGTGAATGCACAAGAGAGAGCACTTGAGTGTGTGTGGAGGCCCAAGAGTGACACTGGAAATCATCCTGGATTGCTCTGCCTCCTTACTGCTTTGTTCTGGCATTTTCCAGGCTGTCTAGGGCCAGAACGATAGGCCGCAGCCGTATCTGTCCCACATTTTTGCATGGGATCTGAACTCAGAGCCTTTTGCTTGTGAGGCAAAGGCTGTAACCCCTGGGCCCTCTCCCCAGCCCGCTGCTTGGCTTTTGAACAGCAGAGCACATGTGAGTGCTGAGCTCTCTGATCTTGAGCGATTCTAGCCCAAGGTTGATTTTAGTCCAAGGCTGGGCCTCGGCTTAGGGAACCTCCCGGAAGGAGGAAGACCTGGCAGTCAGGTCCACCTGACCATCAGACCAGGTGTGGAACACCCTGCGCCCCTCCTCATCTGTTCTTGGTCGTCGCTGCTGCACTGGCTGGGCCCCCCTCCCATCTCCAATGACCCACTAGGTTTCCTTCAGGTCCGTTTCATATATCACTTTATCATTAGGATAACAGAGGTCACGAAACATCAGCAACGCCCTTTTAAAATTTGGATTTCGAACCCCACTTCTGATCTGTCTCAGGTCACCTTCCTGCTCCCTACCTTCCTCCCTCCACACCACTGCCCCCTAGGCATAGCTCCACGGTGCCTGCCTCCTCCCAGGAAAAGTGAAGGCCAACCTGCAGCTCCCCTGTGGTCTGGTGACATGTGCCCCCCATTCATGGGAGGGGCAGCAGCTTTTCCACTCCTCATAGAAAGCAATTCTTGTTGCAACTAAAGTGAAACTATTTTCTCCTCCCAACTAAGAGAATCAAATGGTCACGAGAGAAGCTGGTGGGGGCCTTTGGGGAAAAAGAAGGGTGTGCTTATGTGTGCATGGGGAGGGGGGCATATCTGTATACAATGCGTGTGCATGTGTCAGCATATGTGTGCACGTGTGTGGGGGAGGGAGCAGGTGTGTGGGGAAGCCAAGGTCAGCGTATGTGCGTGTGTATGTCCATGGGAGGAACGCATCTCTGCATGTGTCAGCGTAGTGTGCATGTGCGTGTGGGAGGGAGCAGGCGTGTGGCAGCACAAGGTCGACCTCGCCAACCCTTTCTCGGGCACCATCCGCCTTTTTCTCTGAGACAGGGTCGCTCACTAGCTTGCAGCTCACCAAGTGGGCCAGGCTGGCCTGCCAGGGACCCCCAGGAATCTGCCTGTCTCCCCCTCCCCCTCAATCGGATTACAAGCATGTGCTCTCTCATACCTGCCTGGTGTTTTGTTTTGTTTTTTAAATACTTTTTAATTTAGTGTGTGTGTGTGTGTGTGTGTGTGTGTGTGTGTGGCAGGAGCACTGTATGTCCCTGTGGAAGACCAAGGGTGACTTGGGGAATCATCTTAGATTGATTCTACTTCCTTCTTGCGTCACTCTGGGATTTCCCAGGCTCCACCCACCAAGACCAGAAATACAGCCCCAGGCCGCCACCATTTCTGCCTGGCATTTTACGTGGGACCTGGAATCCGAACTCAGGAGCTTCTGCTTACGAGACAGAGTCTTAACCCCTGAGCCATCTCTCCAGCCCCTTATTTTGTTTAACGTAGGTTCTGTGAGTCAAGTCCAGTCCTTACACTTGGAAATCAAGCACTGGCCAAGGTGTGACCCACGGGAAGATGCTCCCTGAAACACTGTTAGTAACACAGGGCGGGATGAACCCATCTGATTCTATAAGAGCTTAACTAAGCTGTCATTATTCCATGCATTAGAATACCATGCAGCAGAGACAAAAGAAAACACAAAAGGGCACAGACACGAGATAAGGCAGAAAAGGGTTTACAGCAGGATGGGATTTGTGTGAAAAAGGGAAATTTGATCTGAAATTCTTTGGGCGTGATCCGCATGTCTACATCCAAGTGACTACGCGTGGAGTGGGCAGCAAGAAGCAGAGGCACAGGTACGGTGACTCTGCTTGGGGGCTGGAGACCTGGTGACCCTGGTGGTCTCAGATGCTGTGGAGCTCTGTAGTGCTGCCTGCCTGCCATCCCAGGACGTGATGGTGGGCATAGCGATTCTCCGGTGGACACCAGGATCCCCTAGGTATCCAATCCTCAGATGCTCAAGTTGGTTCCATGCTACGCTGCAGCATGGTGGGGACCCTCGCTCATCTTCCCACCCACTGCCCGTCAGCTGTCAATCAGCCTCGGCCATGAACCGTGACACTAACAGCATCGCCAGCACCACGCAAGCGGAGGGCTGACAATGACAAGAAGAAGGTCTGCCTGTCCCCTGCAGATGCCATCTGATCCACAGGGCGACCGCACCCACTCGTGTGGAGCCACAGCACAGAGGACGAATTCAAGTCCTCAGAGCCAGGCCACCTGACCTAGTGACTCTGAGGTGGGCGGGTCTCTGAGGCCAGCTTTGTCAGAGAGGCCACGCCCCCTGCCTCTGGACGCCTGGAGGCAAGTGTCCTCCTGCATTGCCCGGTCACACGGTCAAGAGTTCAAATCCACACCTGGCTGTCTCCAAACCCAGTGTGCTTGGTCTACAGACCCAGGTGGATGTGACTCGGGAGGAGAATCAAGCAGCAGAGGGGCCACTGTGAGAGCCAGACAGCCTTCTCCCCAGTACAGGAGCGCTAGAAGATTCCACAAGAAGCATGGGGGTGAGAGCAGGTACTTCTATCACTATCTGAGCCCAACACAGATGGCCCAAGGGCTCAACCAAGATGGAGTTCTGTTTCGTGGAATGACTGTCTTTCACTTCCCATTTCTTTTAGTCCCTGCTGTGCCTCACAGAGCAAATGCCTTAACATCTCTGATCCTGTGGCTAACCATCTGCTTAAGTTTGCCAGGGACCAGGCGTGTTACACTAAGTCCTTTATACCCAATAAGCACCTACCCCCGCCCCCAAAAGCTGACCTTTCTTCAGGCTCTGCAGTGGCAAGAATCTTGGTTTGTAGAATCCTGCCTTTTATTGGATAGTTGAGCCATACAGTGAATTACTGAAAGTTCCCATTTGCGAAACAAGGTAACCAGCCCTATCCACTCCACTGGGCTTCTAGGAAGACTTGCTTTTCTTTTCGCGGTGCTGGGAATCGAACTCAGGACCTCAAGTATATGACACATGTGCTTTTCCACTGAGCTAATCCCCGGCTGCTGTGCAGACTTAATAGAGTCTGCAAAGGCTTTAATTTAAAACAAAAGCCATCCAAAATGCTCAATACATGTTAATTATTTCTCGCCAGTTCCGTGTTGCAGTGGCTGGCCTTGAACCACGTAGCCAAGGATGACCCTTCAGCTCCTGATCCTCCTGCCTCTACCTCCCAAGTGTTGGGGTGATAGTTGGGCGCCACTGTATCACGTTTTGATTCTTTTGAGACAGGGTCTCCCTGTAGCCCAGGCTGGGCTGGCCTTGCCGTGTGGCCTAGACTGGCCTCAAACACACAACAATCCTCCTGCCTCAGCCTCCCCAGTGCCAGGATGATGGATGTGAGGACCAAAAGTGGTAAAACATTGCAGGGGACCTTGTGATCATGAGAGATTTGAAATGGGAAATTCATGTGGATATATATATAATCACCTCTATTGGATTTTAGAATGACTCGGTGGTCCCAGGGTGGGGGTGGGGTGCAAGTCCACCTGTTTGGATGCAATGCATAGGAGCATGGAGACACTTTGCAGCAGAAAATAAAATCTCCAAGTGACAGGGATAAAGAGTCCATTGGACTCCCAAGGACTCCCAGCAGGGGAGGGACGACCCGAGAAATCCCCAGAGCCCCGGCCAGCCGGGCTGCAGCACGAGAGCTGGGAGACTGGTTGGGGGGGCTGGGGATGGCCTAATGGCAAACGCTACCATACATGGGCATGTCTGACTCCATCCCAGCCTCCCACTGAAAGTAATGACAAATCCATAACAACTACCTTGTACGGAAGAGCACGTCTATTTCAGACATGATCATCATAATAAAAAAATATACACGGTGTTTATGAATCGGATCCTGTAGACTTCTCCAAGAAGACCCGGCATGCGCACGCTTGGGGTATATAGGACGATAGCCCACTGGGGTTCATTGATTCCCACTGGATCATTATCCCTCTCCCCAAGGGAACAAACAGTTCGTGTGAATTTCAATTTACCGAAGGTCAGTTTAAGTTTCCTTCAAAGCAATGATGCTAAATATTTACTTAGCTGGAAGTGACTGGTCCCACCAGAAACTTGAGTCAGACAAGAAATCTCGATCCTTAGTAAAGAGCCCAAAGAAACAGGCTCAAAGACGAACTTGGCATCAGACAAACCAGGAAGTGGCGCTGGGGAACAGACTTGACCTCTTTGAGCCTGAGCTGCCTTATGTATTTAAAAAGACTTCGTGATGTCTCCCTGATCATGGCCGGGAAGTGAGGATCAGTATAGGTAGTTGCTACCTCACCTGCCTGAGAAGAGTTTCATCCTGGGGACCACTTTCTCTTGTTTCCCCGACCCACAAGACTTTTCTTTGAGCCAATTTTAAAATAGGATGTTTAAGCAAACCAAACCAAGGGGCCAAGCCCTGCCCCCCCCTCCAAGGAATCCATAGAGATGCAAAGCAGTTTACTAACAGTCGGCCTGACTTCCCTGTCGCCTCTCGCCGGCAAGCAGCAGCTCCGTCTATCCCTATCCATTCTTAGGAGCCAGGGGCTAATAACCCTTCCTGCCCTGACTGTCTGAACATTTGCTTTTGGACATACATGGCTTTGAACGGTGCCTTGACGCAAGCAGCGAATCCCTACCAGCTCTCCGAGCCCCCCAGCAGCAAAGTTTCCTCCTCCAAACACAGTATCGTTCCTACCCAGGGTGCTTTGGGAAACGCTCGAATTCCTTACTCCATGCACCTGTGGGCGGTGGACCTGGGCACGTGCCTGGGTTCTTGGGACCCTCAGAGCCGCCTGGATGAGGTTCTGTTTGTTAATTTGCAGGGACTGGGGTCTGGAAGGAACCAGACTGTAATAACAAAGCTTATCTGGAAATACCCAGTCTTATCTGCCTGGGGTTATCAACATCCCTCTGGGCTGACAGGAAACATTCCCACTCCGAAATGCATGTTGGGGACTTACACATGCTCCACGCATCCCTGCCACCATCCCAAGTCCTCTAATGGGCACATGATTATCCATCCCTAACAAGAACAACCTGGGAGTTTTTTGGTTTTACTCTCAGTTGTGCTAGAGTTCGAATCCAAGACCTCAAGCGTAGCTCTACGGGTCAGGCACACTTCAGAAACTGATTTTTAATTTTTTTTTTCTGGAAATTCTAGCAGACCGGAGTTAGGCTCAGCCACTGGCATCTTTGGTCAACACCCTATGGGTGGTCCTTCATATGAAGTGCTGGGATGGGGGATCCAGGATGACCTATAGGAAGATGGGGCATCTGGCCAGTGCCTGATAGGAGGTTGATTCAGGTAGGCTGCTCTAGAGGGTCAAGCCCATCACCTAGCCTCGCCGGCTCTACTTACAGATCCGTTACTGGGGGCTGGCGAGCGGACGAAGGATGGAGCGTTCAGATCTGGCGCAGGTCCCAGGCCGGGGCAGTCCAAATCTCTCTGTGCACCTCGGACGCCTGGCTTTATAGAGCCCCTCGCGGGCCGCGGGTGGAAAGGGGGGAGGCGGCTCCGGGCGGGGTGAGAGAGTCCCCGGAGCCCTCCACGGCGCCCCCTGCAGGGGAGGCCCCGAGTCGCCAGAGGCCCACCGGGCTGCGCGCAGGGGAGATGCGCACACTGGCCGGGGCTGCTCAGCACTCGCTCCCGCAGCTGCGACCAACTGCGATGCAGTCAGTCCCTGGAGAAGAAAGAAAAGGGGATCCGGCGCGGCGTCTGTAGGGGATTCTCAGGAATGTCTTTCCTGGCTCTTCTCCAGCCACCCTGGCCTTTAATAAACTCTTGCTGCCGTGGCTGGAGACCCTACGCCTCCCTCTCTCATCGCCCAGTGTCGTCGCTAACCAGTGTGCAGACTCGAGGCTGTTTCTGCGTGGAAGGGCAGAGAAGGGGGCTTTCCGGACTCTGCAAAGTTCAAAGTACACACACACACAGAGGAAACATTCCCACAGTTCAAACTGTTGGGAATGGGGGAGGGGGGATGGGAAGTTTTGACTTTTCCCAACTTGTTCATTCCACCTCCATCTCCCGGTGATGAGTAAAATCAAAATGCTCCCCACTGTTGTGACTGCCGACCCCCCAAGCCTCTGCAGGGCGAGGTGACCCTATGACAAGCCATCTTGCTTCTCTGACTTCACAGCTACAAAACTGGGGGTGTGCAGGGAGGGGCCGGTGGTGGGAATCATCACGGGGTTGGTGAAGTGCAACTTTGAGAGAAGGTGGGCAGCCGCTGGCATCTGCAAATGCCCAACTGCCCCCCCAAGAACCCAGTGGACCCATCACAGTGTCACTGGCGTGGTGTCGCTCTCTCCATCGCTTTGCACAGCGGCTCCCTGTGACTCTTCCTCTCTGTCACTTACTTGTCTGTATGTCCCTGAACTCTGTCCACCACTGCCTTGGTTCCTTTCATTGAGTTAGTTCTCTTTCTCTTTCTCTCTTTCTTTCTCTCTCTCTCTCTCTCTCCTCCGTCCCTGTCACATACACACACACACAGGCCATAAAAGGAAGTCGAGGCAGCCGGCTGGCCCCGCGCCCGGCCGGGGACGCCGCGCTCCCCTCGCTCTGCGCCTGGACCCGGCTCCGAGGTCCCCGGGTCTGGGCGGGAGACAACCCAAAAAGGCCAGGCGCGGCTCTCTCCGGTAGGAATTCCCAGCGCCACATACCAGTCGGGACTGCCCGCTCCCCCTGACTAAATATGGTACCGTACGGCAGTCCCCAAAGCTCTTGCCCGCGGGGTGCCAAGGGGACCCCAGAGCTTGAGACCGTGCTCGAGGATGCCCTCCTCAGCCACCTGCGGCTTCCAGTTGGAGGATGGGCAGGTGTCAGAGATGGTCGGTCCCACCGCTAGCCACTGGGGTTCATGAGCAGCCCCATTTTGCAGACCAGAAGACTGGGTGCCCTCTGGGGACCGTGGGACCGCCGTGGGTCACGCGGGGAACCTCTGCGTATCCTGATGTTTCCAGGCAGGAAGCGCTCAAGGGCAGGTCCCTGCGGGCAGCTGTCTGCGTGGGAGTTTGCTCGCACCGCTGGCCAGCAGAGGCCATGGGCAAGCCTTGCCCCGAGCCCCGGGACCCAGTTTCTCTACTGTGAAACAGACATCTGCTGTTTCTTGACTTTTGGCGCACAGACCCCGGGGTGATGGTGGTGAATACACCACCCTCGGGCGTTGTTCCACCAAACACACAGCCCAGGGGAGCCACGGGGGCCCCCCACGCCAACCCCAACCCAAGGGCCCCCTTATATCCCGCATCTCCCCTCCCCCACAACCTCTGACCCTCCCCCATCTCCCAGCAGGTCTGGGGAGGAAGACAGCAGCTTGGCAGCTGGTTGGGGGGCAGGCCTCCCCAAGATGATGAACGAGCAGTTTCTCTGGGCCTCTCAGCAGCTGCACTGTAAAAGGAGTGGAAACTGCTCCAGCAGGGAGCACAGGAAGAATGGAGGGGGAATCCGGGGGCCATCACCACATTCCCATCCCGGAAGGAACCCAGAGCCCGCTTGAAGGGAGCAAGAATGATGTTCCTGCCGCAGGCCTTGTCAGTGCTGCGGTCTCCTGGCCTGCAGCTGCTCCTGACAGTTTGCTGGCAGCCTCAAAATGGAAGTAATTATTAGGAAGGGAAGACTTTGTTTTAGCACGTGGTTCTCATAGGGTAGAGTGGGGTGGGGTCAGAGGTCAATCTCATGTGTCATTTCTCAGAAGCTGCCCGCTAGCTGAAAACTAGGAATGTACCTGTTCTCATGTGTCTAGCCCCACCTGTCCAGAGTCATGTGACTCAATGTGGGCGCTGGGAGCCAAACTCAGGTCCTCAAACTTGCACAGCAAGTGCAGTCCTGACTGAGCCACCTTCCTAGCCCGAGAATCGGGTTTTGCCCTGCCTTCCCTCACGTATCTCTAGAACAAGTCCACGAATCCCTGGCATTCTCCCTTAGAGGCCCAGAGTTACAGAGTCAAATCACCTCGCTAAAAGAACAAGGTGCTTCAGCGGGAAAACAGGAATTCCAATCCCGCCACCTGGCTGACAGACTCCCACGGTAAGCAGAAGGAGGCCTGAGATAACAGTAGATCATAACATACCTAGATAGGTAATACCCCAGAGAGTGATAGATAGGATACATACATGACAATAGCTAAAAGATAGGCAGATAGATTGATAGATGATAAATAGATACGTGATAGATAATAGGAAGGTAATCCATAGATGATAGGTGATCTATAATGTAGATGACAAATTATGATAGATTATAGATAAGTAGCAGATTGACTGATTGATAGATGGATAAGTAGGTGAGAGGTGATAGGTAGATGATAGATATAGATGGTAGATGGCTGAATGATATAGGTAAATGACAGATGACAGGCAGGTGGATAATAATGGATAGATGATGGAGAGATAACAAGTGAAAGATGGAGAGATGTTAGAAAATATAGGCAGCCGATGAGATGGATGATAGAATAGATAATCTGTAGGTATTTTTCTTTGCATTCAGCTCCAGCCCAAAGCCTTGCACACGCTGAGCAAGCACTCTCCTGCTGGGCCCAGAAACCTGAGCTCACCAGTCCCCCAGCCGTGGGGCTCTGGGTGAACCCCCACACGCATCCTCAGGCAGCACAGATCGGGCTCTCTGCCGTCACTGCCTCCCCTCCGGGTTGTTAAAATCGCAGAGCGAAGCAAGAAGGAGGTAGAAGCATCCAGGATGATTCCTGAAGTCACCCTTGGTCCTCCATAGGGACACACAGTGCTCTCTCTCTCTCTCTCTCTCTCTCACACACACACACACACACACACACATGCGCACGCACATGCACACGAACATGCAAAATAAAGTTTAAAAAACCACCATGGTGCTGCGGCCTCTCGTGAACTCCCCTCCTGGCTCGCTCCAGCTGCGCCCTGGGACGGTACATTCACTTAACACATGCTCCATAATATCTGTGGAAGGCGATGTTGAGCTGTCTGAACGTTTCAACTGGGCATTGTTCTGGGATGGGGTCAGCAGCCCGCTTTGCTTCTCAGGGCTAAGTGTGTGACGCCAGGTGTCAGCCTCATTCTGGGAGGAGTTAATGGGGGTTTTCCAGTAACTGGTGAGACAAGATGGCAGAGGGAAAATTTCTCTTTGGGCCCCTTTCAATCAAATGACTGTGCCTGCTTCTGGCTTCTGAAAGTCCCATGCATGATCAAAACCTGCAGATCAGCCCCAAGCATGACTTACTCGTGTGTGTGTGTGTGTGTGTGTGTGTGTGTGTGTGTGTGTGTGTTGAGATGGAATTACTTAAAGGTGGGGGGGGGGGGAGAAAACTGTCAGTAAAATACTAGATGCACAAGCACAATGCCAACTCATCTCCAGAACCCACGGAGGCAGAGACGGGGACCCCTGAGGTTCCCTTAGAGTTCCAGACCAATGAAGATAATGCCCCAAGCAAAGTGGGTGCGTCCTGAAGAAGAAAGATATCAAAAGGTTGGTATGATATACAGATCTGTAAGCAAGCACATAGGCATGCGTATGCATAAATGCATCTCTGCCCCATGCGTGTACATGAACACACAAACATCCACACATATGCATACAACATACACAAAATAAAAATGAAAACTTAGGGCTGAAGAGATGGCTCGGGGGTTCAGGTTCTGCCTCCCAAGCAGAAAGACCTGAGTTTGGATCCTAGATCTTGCATAAAAATGCCAGGCAGAAATGGTGGTGGCCTGCATTTCTAGCTCTGAAAGGCAGAGCCTGGGAAATCCAAAAACAAAGCAAAAAAGAGGCAGAGGCAATCCAGGATGGTGCCCGGAATCACCCTGGGTCCTCCACAGGGACATACATTGCCCTGTGAGACATACACATAACTGGGTGATTCCGGGCATCATCCTGGATTGCTTCTACCTCCTTTTTCCTTTGCTCTGGGATTTCCCAGGCTCCACCCACCAGGACTGGAAGTGCAGACTACCGCCATTTCTGCCTGGCATTTTTTTACCTGGGACCTAGGATCCAAATTCAGGACCTTCTGCTTATGAGACAGAATCTTAACTCCTCAGCTCTCTCTCTCTCCAGCCCAAATAAAACTTTTTTTAAAAAATGAAAACTTAGAGGTGCATCAGCCCAAGTCAATGCAACCCAAAAGCTGTTGACCCCACCCCCCACTCCCACCCCAGCTTAGCTGCAGCATCCTGCGCATGCGTACTTGGCTCTTCATGGCGGCTCCTCACCTCCAGGTGGGAGCCAGCACCTACATGGTCACCTGCCAACCTGTTTCCTTCCCGCCTATTTTCTCTGGTCTCACAGCAACTGTGGATGCTCTCGCTCTACCGGGAGGACCCCATAGTGCTCACAAACAGATATACATGGAGATCTCAAATCTGACAGATTCTTGGGGATTTGCCCAGGAAGTGAATACATATCTGCACACCGGCACGTGTTTATAGCAGCTTTCTTCGTTCTTATTTTTGCATTTATCATGTTTGTGTGCACACGTGTCATGGCATGCATGCTCTCCTTCCATTGTGCGCATGTGTGATGGCATGCATGCTCTCCTTCCATTGTGAGGTGCTTGAAAGACGGAACTCAGGTCGTCAAGCTTGGCAGCAAACGCCTTCACCTGCTGAAATGGGCCCTGTTGCTTGGATTTTGAAATGTATTGAAACTGACAATCCTCCCACCTCAGTTTCCTCAGCACTGCGTAGCAGCTTTATTCTTAATTGCCAAGACCTGGAGGCAAGTGTGTGTGCTCCAGGAAGTGTGTAAAGATGGGAGGCAAGTGTGTGTACTCCAGAAATATGTAATGATGGGAGGCAAGTGTGTGTGCTCCAGGAAGTGTGTAATGATGGGAGGCAAGCGTGTGTGCTCCAGGAAGTGTGTAAAGATGGGGTCTGACTGGGCAGAGAAAAGAACCAAGGAACTGTGGGGACCTGGAGGAAATGCCCCCAAATCCAGGCAGCCAAGCGACAATGCTGAGCTCTGGCCAGCGGCCAGGGGGCAGGAGACGGTGGCTACAGGTGTAGCCTTAGTGATACCTGCAGCGGACATCTATGATCATGTGGTGTCCCCGACAGACAGCCCTGTCACCTCGACTCCAGGTGACAGTGTGCCGGTGTGGACTCATCCTTAGTAACAATGCACCCCAGTGCAGGTTGGGGGCCAGTGGGAGAGGTTGGGTGTGTGGGGGGGGGGGGCTCTGTTCTCTCCACTGTTACATTAGCTATCTTGCTCAAACTTCTCAAACGATGAGCTGCAAACAGCAGTTTTGTCTGGTTTTCCTTTGAAAAAAAAACAGCTGTCATAGTTAGGCAGTCGAGGGTTTGAGCTCTGGGCACATTTGCAGAGAACCAGTGGTTAAGTGCAGAGCAAACCTGCAGATTGTCAAGCTGATGGGAGGGCTCAGCCCATGGTGGGCCAAGGCACTCTTTGTAGACAGCTTTGAATCTCCACCCCTCGGCCGGCCGTCTTCAGTCCCCATGCTGCGCCCGAGACTTCTCACTCATGTTTCTAGAAGAGAACTCCCCCCCCCCCGCAAGAACTACCAGCAAGGTGCTCGCCCCGTTTCTGAGAGCGGACAGGCCTTCCAGTCACGTTCTCAAAAGCCGTCTGCTAAAAGTGCCAATAGCCCAGCAGTGGCATCTCAGGTGAGCTGAAGCTCACTGTGTGTGCAAGGACCGCGTGCAAGGAGTATGCACGAGCCTCGCACTTGGCGGGATGAAGTGTGCTGCCCGGCTCCTTTCTTGGCTGTTTACCGTGAGGCCTTTTGGCTCCAAAAATGAAATTACTTTGAGAACAGACGATTTCCTCTTTTGCTTCAATGCCACTGCCCCCTGGGGGCCTGACAGTTCCAACCAGGGCCACTGTGAAGGAGACCTCCCGATGCCAGGCGCATTCCACGACAGTAGGGCCATAGGAAGCCCTCTCCCAGTTTTAACGACACAGGCACCCTCTGCAGCTGAAGGAACTGCCTGGCTTGTTTATTAAGTAGTTCTGAAAGTTAAGCTACCCGGTCGAACAACACAGAATACACAAACACACCGTTTTTAACTCGCCTCGTCCGCGTGATTACCACTCCTGAGGTAAACTTAGTGTCCACAGGCCACATCTCCGGACGTACACCAAGGGCTGTGGGAGATTCAGCTACGTCCCGCCCACCTACGATGGAATTCAAAGTGCAACTGGACAGTGCAGATTTCCATGAAGTGGGCCCTCGCCAGGCTCCGGCTGCGCATCCAGCTTCACACCAACGGGTCCTCTGCCTGTGAAGTTCGCCTCACGGCCTTCAGCTGTCACTTCCCGTGGAGGGGACACAGACCGGCCCAGTGACAGGGCAGCTTCAGGTGCTTTCCGAGTGAGCGCACACCCTCCTGGAGTCCTGGGGTCCTGACAGTGTAGACTCCCCCTTCCCGCCCCGTGCTGCAGGCTGAGCGCCCTGCAGACATCCTGGCAGCTGTGTTCATTGGCATCCGAGAGGAGCGGCAGGGGCGCCAGCGCTGGCTCCGCGGGAGCTCTGACCGCTGCCCCAGCTCCAGAATAAAAACCGATGCTGTCAGTGTGTCGGGCCTCGGAAGCAGGGGCTGAGCCGAGCCAGTGCAGCGCCGAGGCCTCAGGGACAGCGGCCAGGGAGACTAGTGAGGTTCCTGTAAAACCAGCTCCTTGCCGGCTCACAGCAAAACTGCAAGAATCATTTCCCTTTTCCCCTGCAGTCAAACCTTCAGTAGAAGGCCCGCTCTAAAAGTTCAATGACAGGCAATAACACGTGCACTTAAAAAAAACATTACAGTAACTAGTTTTCTGGTTTAATTCAGTGTGCGTGCTCCCAAGCCAGGGGCTGGTGCTCCTGGGATGCGCTTATTTCCAGCCAAAGGGCTTGATGCACATGCGTGTCAGACAGCAGACGTGTCCTTTCTTGTCCTTTCCATGGGGGTGGAGCCAGGGTGCCACACACGCCAGGCAGGCGCTCTGCCACCCAGCCACCTCCCAACCCTCAG
The DNA here is from genome assembly GCA_023101885.1 of Typhlomys cinereus. Classification (NCBI taxonomy): domain Eukaryota; kingdom Metazoa; phylum Chordata; class Mammalia; order Rodentia; family Platacanthomyidae; genus Typhlomys; species Typhlomys cinereus. Next base: position 770,939 of record JALPQD010000550.1, read on the forward strand.
AGCTGTGTTTCTTAAGAGCGTGCGAAGCACTAGAAAGCCTCTTCAGTTATGAAACGAAAGAACCCTTCACGTGCGTCCTTTCCCGTGGCATCCCGTGCCTGTGGGAGCCAGAGGATGGCGTCGGCTTTTATTCAAGAAGGCACAGTATGGGGTGCGCGCTGCTGCGGCCCACAGCCGGGGCAACACGTGTGCACCTTCAGCCCGGGACACGGGCACCAGGCATGTCATCTCTTCTCGGTCTGCGTGGTGTGACAGGCCTCGGCCGTGGCGCTCGCTGTCCTGTCCTTCCCCGGGGGATCATCTGGGGAGAAGAGAGATGTTAGTGCCTATTCCGGGCCAGCACAGCCCCCCACACTGAAGGTGCTTTGTACTTAATACCCCAGAGGAAGGACAGGTGGTCCAGCACGGCTGGCCTTCAAAACCAGTCCTTCGACAAACACCTTCCGGCAGCACCCTCTCGTGGCAGGAAAAAGGAGCCCGCGACGCTGCTCCTTGGGAGGCTGTCAGGAGCGGCGCAAGCTCAGGCCATCAGCCTGCTTCGCACCTGGAGTTTCCGCCCAGCCACGTACACTTGTCAAAAAAAAAAAAAAAACCTAAACTAGGAGGCAAAGACCCTCGACCCGGGTGACCAGACCCCACTCGTGGCAACCCTGATCTCTGCAGAAAAGCACAAGGGCAGTGTCAGCACCCACAACAGAGTCTACTCCTGAAGGCTCTGCCCCGCCCACAGCCCCGCCCACAGCAGCCTCAGCCTCAGCTTGGCCCCTCATCTTCCAACAGATGAACACCCCCATATGCAGCAGTTTTGCTGGACTGAACAAAATTAAGACTTTCCTTAGAGCACAATCAATTCAGATTTCCTTAAAAAGTATTGTTTTATGTTATCTTGCCTGCATGGGGTGCACACGGTCTGTGAGTCCCAGGCAGTCTTACGCTGCTCTCTCCCTTTCTTAAGGCTCTTACTGACACTACAACCCCCACTTGGCTGGCAGGCCAGTGGTACCCAGGATTGACCTCTCAGTAATGCTGAATCACACACACGGCTCTGTCTTGCTTTTATGTGCATGGCAATATTTGAACTCAGACCCTTTTGCTTCCCAGCAAGCACTTTTCCTTCTCCACTGAGCCCTAGAAGAGTATTTTTAATAGATGTCTGAGCCAGGAGAGGGAGCATGCGCCTTTAATCTCCGTTGAGGCTGAGGAAGACAGCCACACCTGTGAGGCCAGCCCAGTTTCACAGAAAGACTCCTGTCTTAATAGATACATCAAGAATGAATACCAGACGTGTTATTTTCAGGCTTGACGTGTGTGAAGGCTTTGCTGCCATTCAAGCCTCAACTGTTATTCAGAGCAAAAGCTAATCTGCTTCCACAATCACCCACGCTGAGACTAACCCCCCCCAATGGCCTAGCCTGAGGTCCTAGGCCTCTGGGTGAGGGGTGTGCACTTTGGATGTACTTCCTGGTCAGAAAACAGCAATATGGGGGGGGGGGGCTGGAGAGATAGATGGCTCGGGAGTTAAAACTCTGCCACACAAGCTGAAGGAGCTGAGTTCAGATCCCAGATTCCACATAAAAATGCCAGGCAGATATGGTGCAAGAAGGCAGAGCCTCTGGGAAACCCCAGAGCAAAACAAAAAGGAGATAGAGGATAGTTCCTGAAGTCATCCTTGGGCCTTCACAGGCGCGTGCACCAGCACACGCGTGCACGTACACACAGTTACTTTACAGTCTTAGCGTCATCAACAAGAACATGAAAGAGGCAGATGAAGCAGCTTGCCCAGCAGACAAGGACTTCTGGAAGGTGCTTCTCTCACTCACAGGCCCCAGCCCCAGCCCCAGGGAGGCTGAGTCAGAGGTGGTCCGGCAAGTGTCCTTAGGCAGCGAGGTGGCCCTGGCCCTCCTGCCTCAGCACCGCTTGCAGGACGACAGACTGGCACCACCTGGCCAGGGCTGAGCCCTTACTTCCAAGCGAGCTGTCTGAGCAGGCCGAGGGAATCGCATGACCTGGAGCTCAGGGGCTGAGGCAGGAGAAGACCGGCTGGGGCTACAGGCCGGCTGAGACTACTCAAAACCCTGTCTCAAAAAAAAAACAAAAAAAATCAAAGCAAGGGCTGGAGAGGTGGCTCAGCGGTTAAGCCTCCACCTTGCAGGCGGAAGGTCCTGAGTTCAGATCCCAGTTCCCACGTATAGACGCCAGGCGGAAGCGGGGGCGGCCTGCGCTTCTGGTCCTGGTAGGGCGGAGCCTGTGAATCCCAGGGCAGAAGGAGGAGGAGGCGTCCATGGTGGTTCGCGAATTCATCCGTGGTTCTACACAAACACAGACACACACACATACACACACACACACACACACACACACACACACACACACACACACGGGCACATACAAACGCACATGTGCACAGTTGAATAAATAAAAAAAATCAAAGCAAGCCCCGGAGAAGTAAGTGCGCAGGGAGTCTGCACAGCAACCTGCTGTCTGCAGGCAACAGCCATCAATACCAAAGGGTCTTCAAAAGGCAAAGACCATGGTCTCAACTCCTACCTTTGCCTTCCAGGGGGTTGGGGGGCTGCACAGCACGCTAAGGCTCTGAGCTGTTCCCAAGACAAACAGAAGTGAAGATCAGGGATTCTCCATCCCCGTCACTCAAGAGGCTTTGATTTCCAGACACCAAGTCATGTGGCTACCTATGCTAGACAGAAGAGGAATGACGACTCAAAGCTCAGAACCCCAGGGGAGCCAGAACACACTTGCCAGAGGTAAAAGAGGAACCTCGGAAAACTTACCCACGGGCCTTCTTCCGCTGGCCTGCCAGCCAAGCCGCGGGCTTGGAGGCTGGAGTGGCAACTGTGTGCGAAGAGCAGGCAGGGCGCCGTCCTGAGGGCTGTGCAGAAAGTGCGCTAAGATGCTGTAGAGCAGGGGGCTGCAGCGAGGACAGAGTGGGCATGCGTCAGCTCGCTGTAGCAGGACACGACCAAACACTCACTTCAAAAGGAGGCGCAGGCAGTGAAATGACGAAGGAGCCCACCACAGCCTGCCCACTGCCCACGCACATTGCCCACACATCCCCACTGTACACGCATGCCCACTGCCCAGGCCTGCCCACTCACACCTGCCCACTGCCCAGGCCTGCTCATTGCCCACATATGTCCACTGCCCAGGCCTGCCCCCTGCTCACGCCTGCCCTGCCCACGCCTGCCCACACCTGCCCACTGCCTAGGCCTGCCCACACTGTCCAGGTCTGCCCACACCTGCGCATTGCCCGCGCCTGCCCACTGCCCGCGCCTTAACCATGCCTCACACGCTCACAGACTTCAATCATTTTCGGAAGCTTCAGAGCTTATGGAGACCCAGGCTCTCCCGGGCACTGGCCCCGGCCCGCCTAGCACTGACTGCAGTAAGACCATTGGAGACACAGCGCTGGCGGACATAAGCCTTATGTTCTCCTAGTTCTCGTCGAGCGATGCTGGACACCTGAGGCTCTAGCACTGTAGGATTCCTGGGGGCAGCTAGACCTCCGCACATCATGAGTGGCCACGCATGCTCCAGGGCCTCCCGTGATCAGCCCACAGAACGAGCCTGTCCAGGTCACTCTGGGACTCTGGGATGTTGCAGAACAGCACCTGCTACCGCACATCTGGGGCCAACACCACACCACAGCAGGGCCGTGTAAAAGCACGACAGCCTCGAAGTCCACTGTAGGGACCGACGACCCAACCCCAGCACGCGCAGAGGTGCCCAAGTGCTGCGCCAGGGAGGGGCCTGGAACAGGACAGGGGCCTGGAAGATGTCCTCACACTTGGGCAGTTAAAAACTCTTAAGAGGAACTTGTGTTTGCTTCACATCACACTGTACTTACTTTATCTAAAGTAACACAATCATCAAAAGAAAAAAAATGAAGATTTAAATGCTGGTCTGAATGCATGAAAAGGTGATCTCTTGCGTGAGGAGAACACGCGCGAGCTTTCAGTAGCGGCCATCACTGTTGGTGCCACCAACATGGCTCACAGTGACCAGTGAGTGCCACCACCACAACCACACGAACTCCACCGCTCTCCTCCAAGAGATTCGTCCAAACACTGCCCTGGCTCTCGACATGGGGTCTGGCGTCCCACGTGTGCACATGAGCTCCGCTCTCCTGGCGAGCCCAGGTCTCGGCCTTCAGCTCCCAGCACGCAGCTGGCTGGACCAGGACCCTCGCTGCACGTTAGTGACGCAGCACGTTCTGAACCGGTGCTGGGCAAACATGCGACACTGACCGGCACTATGGTCACCCGCTAGCCAGTCGGCCTCACCTGGAGAACCTAGATGGTTTAGACAAGGAACACGAGCCAGCACCATGAAGCCGTGTCTTCCTTCTCCAGTCACCCCACTTTTACACACACGACCAGCACTCACGTCCCTGACCCAGAAGCCTGGGCTTCCTTCCCTCCTGCCTTCGGGGCAGCTGCAAGGCAGGAAGATGAAGGTTGCTGAGGGAAGCAGAGACGTGGTTCAAGCCAGGACCCTCCATGAAACGGGAAGCCACTTGGTCTGCAGGGAAATGAACAGACCAGGAAATGAACGCGCGGCAGAACCGAGCCACTGAGGGATTGGAGAAAGAGGGCCCGAGCCCCCGTTAGAGAGAGCGGATGGGGCTGAGCCCCGGTTGGAGAGAGCGGCCTGAGCCCCCGTTGGAGTGGGCCTGAGCCCCCATTACAGAGAGTGGGGCACCGAGCCCTCGATAGAGAGAGTGGGTGGGGCCGAGCTCCCGTTGGAGAGAGTGGGCCTGAGTCCCCCCTCTCTCCCATTGGAGAGAGCGGGCCCGAGCCCTGCTGAGGATGGGCTGGTGGGCTCGGGGGCACCAGGGGAAGTTGAGGACACTTGAACAACGCAGTAGAGCCTTCGGGAAGCCAAGGGCAGGACGCAAGCAGAGGGCAAGGAGACTGGAGAGAAGCAGCAGGAGGCCCCCGGCCAGCACGGGCAGCGGTGAGCAGGTGACATGGAATCAGCACTAGGGGAAAACCCACGGGACTTGCAAAGAGAACAAGCGACAACGTCAGTGGGCCCCCGACCTTCCCCGACCCTTAAGATTGAGCGGCCTGACGGAAGCTGAGAGGAAGAGAGGTCTGTTTGAGCCGGCACAGTGAACCCAGTCAGTGAGCTGCCTGTCCGTTTCAAGCACCGCCAGCACAGGCTGCAGATGCACAGGACCCCGGCAAGAAGACAGAAAAGGGGAACAGAGCCGGGGTGTCCGTGGCTTAAAGAACCCCTCCAGGAGTCGATGCAGATGCATCAGGGATGCATCAGGATAGTAGAGGCAAGGAGACCAGTGACAAAGGCTGCGTTACACAGCACCGTAGAAACCTAGAAAACTGAGCTTCTGAACGCAAATACGCAACACACACGCACACACACAAACACACACACTTAGTGTGAGAGAGGCATGTTACAAAGTGCCAGATGAGACAGCTTTTTATTTTGGAACATTAATTGTATGCAAGGACTGTGGAAATTTATCTGACATATAATTTAAAACAGTTCATGGGGGAAAACCCACAATTATACCATGGAGGAAAATGAAAACTTCAACTTAGAAAGAGGAAGTGAGCTTTCCAGGAAATATCCAGCAGGGGGCTGTGTGCGCAGATCTCTTGAAACCTTTTTTTTCATCAATTAGGGACTCTCCGGGAAAAATGGAAAAAAAACACTAAAACACGGGTGAAGGGCTAAGAAACTACAAGGGAGCGGCCAGTGTAAGCGGGCAGAGAGGGCAGGAGGCAGGACAAGAACAAAGTGAAAGCAGAGGGCAGACCTGGCGGCGGCGAAGGGTGTGGAGATGACAGCAGGTTGATTGGGGACCCGAGTTTGCCCCTAAGTTGAAGTAACAGCAGCCAGGGGAGGAAGAGTTACCCCGAGACAGCAATGGAAGGCCAAAGATGGAGCTGGGGGCAGCGAGCTTGCCTCACACGCATGAGCCCCCTGCTCTGTTCTGGGGAGAACCAACGAAGCCCAAGAACTAAGCTGGTAGGATGCGGGTGCAAAGAAGGAAAGGGGGAGAAGCGCTTCCCCTCTGTGGCCACAGCAACAGCAGCTGCGCCGGAGGCCGCGTGGGGCCTGCTCGCTACAGCCACATCCTGGGCTGCGCACGATGCACAACACAGCAGTGTGCGCAGTTCCTGCTGCAGCGAAGGAGAGACACCCGCTGCGCATCAGCGTCCACACACGGCATCTGCAAAGCATAACGAGTCTTACATTGTGCTGTCCTTTGATTCTTCAAAGGCGTTTAGTTCACGGATGAGAAACTGTCTGTCCAAGGGAACCACAGGTTGACCAGACTCTGGGGAGAAAAAAGTCATGAGAACAAGAGTGCATTTATCTAAAATGCAAATATGACTTCCATAGCAACCATACTCTGCAAGTAAATATATTTTTCAGACTTTGGAAGAACGATAACAGTGTATACCCAGAATGATTTTGTGACTTTAAAATAGATTCACTTTGTAAAATGCTTGCCTCATCACAGTTTAGCACAAATTCACTTCTGTAATCCCCCAATTCTGATTAGAAATATGGCTTCTCAGTTTAAAACTACAATGCTGGACTTGAGCATGTTTTCTGGGAGCCTGGAGGTAAGTACTAAACTACTCATCTTTTTAAAATGTATCCATTCAGGGCCAGTAATTCTAAAAGTAAGATTTCTTTTTTTAAGACAGGGCCTCCCCTGGAACCCAGGCTGGGCCTGAAATGGTGATTTTCCCGCCTCGGCCTCTCGAATGAACTATAGGTACAACATCAACTTGAAATGGACCGGCTGCCAAGGGTGGCAGCTACCGAAACCCACACTTCACTGGGGGGCAAAGCAAAACAGAAAGCGGGTCTGCACTTCCCAGGCAGCTGCCAGTCCTCCTCCTTTGCCATCTATGGAAAATAAAATCTATATTCTCCAAAACTTACACCCAACTGCCAAAGACAATGAAAACAACAAAACCCCACAATGTTGAGGAGAGTGGAGGAAATGGCAGTCATGCCACTCCTGCCCACGGAATGATTGACACCAATGGACTGACGCTAAGCGACGCTAAGGTGTTTTCAAAGGCCCAACGCCCTGGAAAATGCAACTACAGCAGCGGACAGCAGATCAGCGACTCGGAAACTGTGAGGATGGGGAAGCCCGCAGACACGCGCCAGGCCACCCCGGGAGGCAACGGATGCTCAGTGTCTTGGTTCTGATTCGGGTGGGTCAGCAACGGGACACAGGACAAAGGCCATGGAACTATACACAGCCAGAGACAACTTCTGTCATCTGACTTTTTTTGAAAAGCTGAAGTGTGCATGCGTGTATTTTCACTATGTGTGTGAGCGTGTGTGTGGTGCTGTTTTCGTGTCTCTGGTGACTGGTCGCAGGTTCTCACCTGTGCTAGGGAAGAGCTGCACCCTGAACTGCTTCACCAGGCCTTCCTCGCTTTACTAGAGTGTCCTGCTCCTCAGAATCAAGTACATGGATTCCAGGCAATGGCAGCCACACCAAGCTAAAAAGCCACACTAGCCCAATGGAGCGCTTCCCCATGGAGGGAAGCCCAAGTCAAGAGCAGCAGATGGCATCTGCAAACATTTCTTCTTTCCAGTGTTCCAGCTACAACCAACTGAGTGAGACAGAGACTGCCAGTAAGAACCCTAAGACACTCACTCGTCAGTCCTTGGGGCTGTGGGCCCCTCCCTAGAGCAGCAGCCTGCAGTATAGTCTCGCAGCAGTGTGAGCTGAGAACCTGCTCACACTATGACAACATGCTCATGACACAGATGCCCGGGTTTGGTCGCTGCAGGATAACGTCGGTGATGACATCGGATTCTGAAACGTGGGGATGGTGAGGCCGACTCGACTCAGATCACAACAATAAGCACTCACCAGCTGTGAGGACAGAGGCTGTGTACTTGTATTTGTTGAATTCCAAGTACTCCCGAATCAATTCGTTGATCAGCAGGTTTTCGTGGGACAAGGACGGTCGAGGCTCTCGGTCATCATCCAGGGCGTTGAAAACCTCAGCTCGGATCCTGGCTTTCAGATGCCCTAACACCCCCTTTTTCTCCAAGGTGTCCTTTAAAACTGTTAAAATAAAACAGCAGTGCTTCTGCAATTGTCATCCTCAGGCATGCGCTCAAGACACATGCCTACACACAGCTCTTGGTTAAACAGTGGTGAGATGAACACAGACGTGGCCATCCCAAGCCAGGCTCTCAGCACGCTGGTGCAAATTCAAGTTTATCCCTGCTGTACCTGTCGGGGACCTTTTCTTAGGTGGGAAAAGGGGTGGGCAGAATAACATCCAGCTTACTGGTCCTCAGTCTACTTCCCAGTCTGTCAGCCCTGAGAAATCTGGACATCAGTCTATTCTACAAATATACCAGAAAACTACCGCCTCTACAACAAGGAATGTCTTTACTGATACCATAACCCTTAAGGAACGGCTAACTGTAAAAAACATGCCTCAGGTTTCTGTTTTCCTTTACTAAGGCATTTCTATTCAGGCACATGGAACACGGGGGTACTTCCAGGACTTAGGATGCTGAGAAGTTCAAAGCCAACCTGGGCTACACATCTTAGGTAGGCCAAGCATGTCTTGAATTTCTGATCCTCCAGCCTCCACCTCCCAAGCGCTGGAATTACAGGCACGTGCCAATCATCATGCCTAGTATATGTGGTACTGGGGATGGATGGCTTCATGTGTGCTAGGCAAGCACGTTATCCAATGACCCAAAACCCCATCTGGCTAGAAATGCAACATGTGACTATGGGACAAGTACTAACCTAAGGAGTCAGAAATTTATATGTTCAATGTAGCCTAACAACATGATGAACAGGAACAGGGGACAATCCAAAGTGTGACAAGAAGCTTTAAATCAAAGTACTTGGTAATGATCATGAGGGCCTGGAGCTAAACTGCAGGGATCCCATAACAGGGACCCAGCCCCCTCTCCCACACACATATCCCTTTCTTTTTTCCCAAACAGCTAAATAGCCCTTTGTGGTTAAACAGCAATTCCAGAGAATTCACAATGCCTAGAACATCCAGGAGCTCACTAGATGTTACTTACAAACACATGGTTCAGTGCCGTGCGCATCTTGTGGATACAAACGTATTAATTCAACAGCTCAGAGCATCAGTACGCCACAATAATGAAGCTTACCCACATATGTATGGGTGGCCAGGTTTTTGAGCTTTGATAAGTAACAGCAATCTTGGCTCCATGGCTGGAGAGAGGGAAGATCTTTAGGCTTTGCCCTCTCTCATGCCCTCATTTCTGAAGCGCTCTTCAACCTTTTGCAGGTATGCTAATTGTAGCTGTCAACCCATCAGACTTGGTAACAGGCCCATAAAAGGAAAGGGAGGCTTTATCATGCTCAGGATCGCAACGGAGCCCCTGTTCTCTAGTTCCATCTTTGGAAATTAGATGAAGGGATTCTTCGCCACTGGCAAGCATCCTGTGCCCAACAGTCCTGAGCAAACTCAGCACAGCCTCAGACTCCGCAGAACATGAGAAGGGAGCTGAGATGAGGAAAGGAAGCGGGTCCATCATGACCTTGGCAGCAGGCTGCCCGCCCTTCCGCTGCTTCCTCCAAACAATCCTAGCTCTCAGGGAAGGAGCCGGGAGACACACAGCACATGAATACTTCATTGATTTTGTGTGTGTGCACGTGTGTGTGTTACTGTGTGTCCCTATGGAGGACCAAGGGTGACTTTAGGAATCATCCTGGATTGTTTCTACCTCCTTTTTGCTTCAGCTGAGATTCCCAGGCTCCGCCCACCAGGGCTAGAAGTGCAGAGACCATACTGTGAACTCAGTACCTTCCGCTTGTAAGGCAGAGCCTTAACCCCTGAGCCACCTCTCCATCCCACATGAATGCTTTTTAAAAAGGCAAACAGCTATATACAAGTAAAAACATAAGAGACTGGGCAGCCAACCAGTTTTCAGTGTGTGCAGAAAAGCATACGCACAGGGTCCCCTAAGTCTATGCAGCACACCCCAAATCTCTCTAAACTTCCAACACTTTAGCCCTCTGTTTCGATTACAATGAGGTTACCATAAAAACTGTTTCAGGAAGGCGTCTGAACCTGACTCCTTTCCTACTGCATACCTTTAAAATTAAATCAAATTTAAATACCTTTAAAAGTTTATACAGTATGGCACGGGGCAGGGATTCCTCTGGGAAGATCCACAGAAAGTTTGTTCTTGCGGACCAAGGCACGCCCGTCTCAGGACTGTTCCCCTCACGACCCCCAAGGCGCAGGAGATCAGTGGCCGCTCAATGTCACCTCCAGACTGTCACACTTTCTCGGCTCCACGTCTAACCACCACCTTGCTTAGCCCCAGAAACCCAGCACTGCTTCCACTCCTTGCGCAGCGGTGCGGCCCAGCGGGGCTCCTAGAATTCTTACTTATTTCTCGCTACTTTACTTGGGGCAGGATCGTTCACCAAGTCTTGGCACCTCGACTCCCCAAATCTATGCCAGGGGACGGGGCTGGGCCCTCGCTGAGCCCCGACTCTAATTCCCACCGAAGGGAACCCGCCACAGCCCCTGTGCTACCCTCCCACAGACAACTGCTACTGATGATTATTGGGGTATCGAGTCAGTTCCCGGGATGGGGCGCAGCTCCGACCGATCGACCAGGAGAACGGCCAGCGCGGGCAGCGCTCGTCCCGGCGGCCCCGGGGGGCCCCGACGGCCCGGGGGGGCCCCGTCCGCAGCGGATCGCGGGGCCCCGGTGAGCCGGCCGCGCCCACCACCCGGCGCCGCGGCGGGACTGCCGTGCTCGGTCTGTCCTCCGCCCCGCGGGGTCGCCCGGCGCACCGGCCCGCAGCCCGCTCTGCGACCCGGTGCAAGGGGCTCCCTCCTGGAGCGACCCCGGAAAAGACAACCCGGGATGCAGGCCCCGCGCGCTCCCCCGACCCACCCCTCGCCCGGGCGGAGGTCGCGACCTCCCCGCGGGGAGCCTCCCCCAGCGCCTCTCACCGGCCTTCAGCTCCGTCACCGTCGCCATTTTTCAACGGCCGCTGGGGGCACGCCTCGGCCGTGCGCACGCGCGGCTCCGCCCCACCCTCCCCGGCGTGGTTTATAGCCAATAGTAGCACAGTACTCACCTCACAAGGCTCCACCCACTTCTGAGTACAAGGCGTCCAGGTGATTGGCGGGAGGCTCCACCAATCAGAAGGCATGAGGGGGCGGGCTGTACTGCAACCGGCGGAGCTTCGCTTCTCTTGCAGCCGGGCGCTGCAGGTCAATGGCAGCACGACGGCAGCCCGCGAATTTCAACTTCAAACCGGCCTCAGGAGCGTCTCCGAAGGCTCGTTTCGAGTATAGCGTTCAGTCCCACCCTGGAGTGTTCTGACTCAGCACATTCTAGGAGACAGTCGATAAGTTCCGGGACTAAGGGTGACCGTTGCTACTTTGGGGGAGTCGAAGAGCCACCTTATTCACCACGAGCATGATAAGCCAGACATGGGGGAACCCTTCACACGCCGTGCGCATCCTCCGGAGGAGGGAGTTCCAGCAGCAGCAGAGGCTTCCCCAAGATCTCCCCCTGCCTAGGGTGAAAGCTGCACGTGGATCCCGCCCTCTTCCTTCCGTGCCCACCCGCTGGACCAGCCACATTCAGAGAGACCTGGAACCGTCCGTGGAGAATACTTAGGAAGCGATCGCTGCTAGCGTTTCCCAAGAACAATGAAGAAAGGAGAAAAAGAAAAGAAAACACACCATGACTCGAGCTGGAGCTCCGAGGAGGTCTAAAGACATGGTTAAATAAGCCGCCACTTGACCAAGCTTCTAGACTTGAGTTCTTTAAAGACACCGGTGGATCCACCGAGTCCATTGCCAGGAAATGAAGTGTAACACGAAATGAATTTTTTTTTCTTTTTTTGACACAGGGCCTCACACTGTAGCCCAGGCTAACCAGGAGCTCAGGATGTAGCCCAGGCTAATACTCAACTCACAGAGATCCTGCCCCCTCAGCCTTTTGAGGGTGCATGCTACCTGTCAGGTCAGTGGGGGGAAGGAATTAGGAGCATAAGATCAACATGCAGGAAGCTAACACAGAGACCAGAAATTTTTGAGTTTCAGTGACTGGAGAGGTGGCTCAGGGTTTAAAGTCTTTTGTCTTAAAAGCAAAAGGACCTAAGTTCAGATCCCACTTCAAAACTCCCAAATGGAAATGACAGCAGCCTGCATTTCAGGTCCTAGAAGGCAAAGCCTGAGAAATCCCAGAGCAATGCAATAAGGAGGTTGAGCAATCCAGGGTAATTTCGATGTCACCCTTGAGCCTATACAGGCGCACACTCTTAAGTGCCACAGACACACCCACTCCCCCCCCACACACACACAAAGAAATATGAGTTCAATTAGGGCTAAGGGTCTGGGAGTCAGGAGAACTATAGTTTGGCCTTAGAGAGAGAGTATTAGAAAAGAAGAGAGCTCAGTCAGAGAGAATGAGGACGGCAGATGGTATGGCATGCGGGGAGAGAGGTGTCATGGGGGGGTAGCTGAGGAGTCCCGGAAACAAAAGGTACTTCTTTGGCAGCTTCCAGACTTTGCTAAGGGGTAGTCAGGCGAATGACAGTCATGTCTAGAGGTCAGGATGACTGATATTAGGAGATAAGTTACTGGAGTTTGGAGCGTAGCTATTGTAAAGCGATAAGAACTGCCACCTTCCAGGTGGGGCGGGTGGCATTACAAAATGGCTTGGCTAATGTGCAACACCACTGGATATGCTGCCGAAGACCCCAAGAAGCAAAGGAGACTGTGCGTGGTGGGTTAGTGGCTGGCTCACGATCTTGGCCTCAAGCTGTAACTGACACCGTCCCTAGGCTGCTGCCACTCACTAGAAACACACGTACAGCAGTCATCTCGGATGAACTCTTTGAAAGCATGCGTTGGCTGGATGCTGGATGTGGGTCGCCCAGGTAGGTAGTGATGGCTACTCTGCAGGTTGAGGCAGGAGGCCTATTTGAACCGAGGAGTTTGGGGTCGCCATAGTTTTCTCTGGAAAATAACTGTTGCCTTCATGAGTCGGAGGAGCTATGGTAGCCTATGGAAGCCAGCTGTTGGCCTGTAGCCCGTAGTCATGGCAATGGTATAATTAAACAGCAGCTGAGTATATCTACAGCATTTAGGCTGTTGACATTCTCCTCTGGAGAAGAGAGGAAAGGAAAAGCCCTAAGACTCTAAGATTCTAGTCTCCACTCCTTGCTTGAGCTACACCGAATCCTAGAAATGTTAAAGTATACCCAAAGTTTAAAAAAAATGATGGGGGGCTGGAGAGATGGGTCAGGGGCTAAGTCTCTGCCTCACAAGCAGAAGGTCCTGAGTTCAGATGCGAGGACCCCTGTAAAAATGTCAGGTGGAGATGGCAGTGGCCTGCACTTCCAGGCCTAGAAGGCGGAGCCTGGGAAATTCCAAAGCAAAACAAATAGGAGGCAGAAGCAATCCAGGGTGATTCCCGAAGTCATCCTTGGACCTCCACAGGCACACACAGTGCCTACTGATACACACACACACATACACAGAGTGGGTGGGTAGATAGATAGATAGATAGATAGATAGATAGATAGATAGATAGATAGATAGATAGATAAAATAATGGAAGAGTGGGGTGTTTCAATCATGCTGCTGCGGGTAAGTCACCCATGTTCCTAATAAACTCATTTATTCTCCACGCTGTCTTCCGTCTACCTATTTCTTCCCTATTGCAATGAACAGGCTTTACTTCTGCCCCTGAAATTACACAACAGCAGCATAGCAAGGTCCTGCCTCGAACATAAACAGGAATCAAAAAGCAAATAAGCAAAACAGGCATCTGTGGGGGAGTAACTGTTGGTGAGGATGTGGTAAGACAGACAGCACAAAAGATAGCTGGTAGGCGGACAGATTGACGCCACCACCCAGAGGCCCTTTGAGAAGAGCAAATCAAGGTCATACCCTTTAAAAACCATTGGTGCTCACAAAGGATGTTACTCATGGAGATATTCGAAATAGTGACTCAAGTAAAAACTGAGTTTTAAGTGCTGAGGAGCATGCCATTGTGACTGGTGGGAACACAGGGAAGTTCCTTGGGAAAGAATTTGACAATTGCTTATTCAATCACTTTACATACTTATGACCTAGTAATCCCTTCCTGGGAGTTTTCACAAGATAGAACAAAACTTATGTTCCCCAGGCTGGAAAGATAGTTTCGTGGTGAAAGCCTTTGCCTCACAAGCAAAAGGACCTGAGTGCAGATTCCCAGATCCCACATAAAAATACCACGTAGAAATAGTCGATAATGCAGAGGCTGAGAAACCCCAGAGCAAAGCAATAAGGAAGTAGAGCAATCCGGGATGATTCCTGATGTCACCCTTGGGCCTCTACAGGCGCATGCACTCAAGTGTCGTCTTGTACACACACACAAACACACTCATGCCAGGAGGGACCTTATATCCCCAACAAAAACTAGTGTCCAATAAGAGTTTCATACTTGCCCCAGAATGCAAACAGCTCAACATCTTAAGACTACTGAAGGATAATCTTAACCGCTGTACAGATACATCCTGGAGTATTGGACTCAAAGGACCCGACCATTTCAGAGAAGGAGAGATGCAGAGCAAAGCTCTCTCTCTCTCTCTCTTTCTCTCTCTCTCTCTCTGTCTCTGTCTCTCTCTCTCTCTGCTATGCCACATACTCCAGACTAACTATTAGTCCAGCCAATCCTGCTATCTCTGCTTTTCATTTCACCGAAAGGAATGCTGGGATTACAGCTCTGGGCTTCATCTGGCGTTTACATGGCTTCCAGGAATCAAGCGCTTGGAGCAACAAGATGGCTCAGCAGGAAGAGGCGCTTGCCACCAAGATTGATATCTGAGTTTGATGCCTGGAACCACATGATGGAAAGAAGAAAAGCAGCTTTCCGAAAACTGTCTTCTTACCTACGCGCGCGCGCACACACACACACACACACCACACATGCACATACACACACACACACACACACACACACACACACACACACCACGCATGCACACGCACACGCACTTGCCTTTTGGGAGAAGGACTAGTAGGCAACAGGCCAACTGTCAGGATAGACTTTTGTCCTTTGACACATTGTGATTTACAGTTATTTTAAGCCAAAGTCTCTTGCGACCCAAGCAGGGCTGCCAATGTACCATGTAGCCTTGGATGGCCTTGAACTTCTGATTCTCCTGCCTCCCCCTCCCAAGTGCTGGTTTGGTTGGCAGTTTTGATTGTGCAAGGGAGTGGCTGTGCACAGCCCACCCTATCCTCCGCTGGAGTAGCTGTTCACTGAATCCTCACAGCCCTGCATACACACGTGACGGGTTAACATGTCCCTTCACCAAGGAGTGGTGGGGGTGACCAGACAATCCAGGCGTGACCCACAGGACATATTCTGCACAGCCCCGAGAGGGTCCTCATGGGGCTGAGTCCCAGTTACCCCAAATGACACCGGGCGCCATGACCGTCTCCACACCGTGATGAGGCCAACTTCCTCCTTTCCCTTTCCTTAGAGTCTCCATCCCAGTTGCCAGGAATTCCCAAAATGACCCATGAAAATCCTGCTCTTGAGACCTGCCCCACGGGTAGACAAAGTTGAGAGACTTAGAGTACCATGTCCCCAAGTCTCCTCCAGAAGCCACTTTGTGGATGTCCAGAAGTAGCAGCCAAAGATTCTCAAGTCTCTTATATCAAATGACACAGCACACAGCTTTCACTTTCCAACCTTTGTGTGTGTGTGTGGAAGGAAGCCAGAGGACCACTGGGTGTCTCTCCTCAAGAACTGTCCAGCTTGGTTTTCTTTAATATTTATTTATTTACTCTGCATGTGTGTGTGCGCGTGTGCGTGTGCGTGTGTGCGTGTGTGTGTGTGTGTGTGTGTGTGTGTGTGTGTGTGTGTGTGTCTCTATGGAAGACTAAGGGTGACTTTGGGAATCATCCTGGATTGCTTCTGTCTCCTTTCTTTGTTCTGAAATTTCCTGGGCTCCTCCTACCAAGGCAGAAGTGCAGGCCATTGCTGTTTCTGCCTGGCGTTTTTACACGGGACCTAGGATCTGAACTTGGGACCTTCTGCTTGCAAATCAGAGCCTTAACCCCTGAGTCATCTTTCCAGTCCCTAGCTTACTTTTTATAAAACTTTTTATTATATGCATGCGTGTATCAGAGTGCACAGTGTATGCCTGTGGTAGCCCAAGGGTGACTTCAGGACTCACTCTGGATTGGACCACCTCCTCTTTGCCTTTGCTCTGGAGTTTCCCAGGCTCCGCCTTCCATGGAAGTACAGGCCACCACCATCTCTGCCTGGTGTTTTTGTTTTGTTTTTTTTTTTTTTAGTGCATGGCTTACTTTTCTGCCTGGTGTTTTTAATGTGCGATTTGGGATCTGAACTCAATACCTTCTGCTTGTGAGGCAGAGGTTTAACCCTTGAGCCATCTCTCCAATCCTACAGGTTGCTTTTTGAGACAGTCTCCCATTGGCCCAGACTCGACAGTTAGCCAGAGCTGGACAGACTGTATTGATAGCATCATCTCCTGGGCCTGGCCGACCTTTAGACACTGTAGCATGACCCTATCTATCTCGGCCACACCAGATCTGTCCTAGGGATGCCTGGAGTCCTCCGGCTACAGTTTGGACCCTGCCACAGACAGAGTCGTGGCCTCGAGACCAGGGCTCCCCAGGACCTGGTGAACAGAACACACACGGCTCCCTCTCGTCCGAGTGAATACTGAACCCGTTTATTGAAACTTTCGTGACAACTTTTTTTTTTATTTAAATTTTTATTATTTATTCAATCATGCGTGTGTGTGTGTGTGTGTGTGTGTGTGTGTGTGTGTGTGTGTAGAACCACGGACGAATTCGGGAACCACCATGGACGCCTCCACCTCCTCCTTGTTTACTCTGCCCCGGGATTCACAGGCTCCGCCCTACCAGGACCAGAAACGCAGGCCGCCCCCGCTTCCGCCCAGCGTCTATACGTGGAGTCTAGGATCCGAACTCAGGACCTTCTGCCTGCAAGGCAGAGGCTTAACCCCTGAGCCACCTCTCCAGCCCTTGTGACAACTTTTATACAGAAAATTTTGGGGTAAAGAATGTTGCACCTACATACAGTTCTCTAGTCAGCAAAAATCACCGTCAGGGTGGACATTTTTTCAAGAACCTAACCCATTGCTTCAGGGAAAAGGCACTTAACAGAAACATTCTCTCAGTATTTCCAAACTTATCTAATCTATAATGCTTCACCGGATAGCTATGGGGCTGATCCTACATAGTTGGCAATTTTAACAGAGACTGCTTTCTTTTAAAATACAGAGGCAGAATGTTCTCCTATTGATTTTAGCAAGGAACATATTTTACAATTAACTATAGGAGTCCTCAACACCCCATAAGTCCCAGTATGAGCTTTTGCTGTTGTCCTCTCCAGGTTGATACTCTCAGTCAGGCAGGTTGACATAGGCACCAGGCATGGCAGCAGGTTCTAACTTGGGAAAATGTATGCAGCTCATATAGTCTCTACTATCCAAGCTTAAACCACATCTCTAAGGGGGGCCTTGACTTGGATACTCAAGGCCCATAAGCTATAGCTGGTTCTGTCGATGGAACACTACTGAGGTATGCACTGAAGAAAACACTTAAGCAATATAATTATTAAAAGAATAACTTCTATAATAGCATCTTTTATTCCTTTAATAGTAAGGTTGCTTATGTCTTCCTTCGAGGAAGTCCAGAAGCGTATTGCCAGTTAGATGACCCATCTGTGAACCATGCATACTCCAAACCTGGGGTCCAGTCAGGCCTCATATGCCAAGGGTGTCTCTTTTGGGGCGGAGGCGATCATTGGTGGGAGCGCACTCGAATGGTCCATCTCTGTAATTTCTCATAAGAGTGCTGTTTGGGATAGGAAAGACACGGCCCCCTTTGCTTCTGACATGGATTCTCCCAGTTTGGATTGCAAATACCATCTCCAGGGGCAGTCTTGGCATCTAGACTTTCTGGCATGATGGTCTCTTCCTTGGCCTTCAGCCAGGGTAAGAGGGTATCACAGTTTCTTTTAAGGTTCTAGTGGACTGATAGCATAGTCTTGTACTTCTGGAATTTCTGAGTTAGTACATAGGTGGGAATCTTACCCAACCTATGTTTTAAGACTCTAGAAGTTATTCTCTAATTTTCTTAAAATCAGTGCACACATTCTGGCTAACAAGTCTACTTATTGTAAATGACTAGACATGAAATCTCTATTTAGTATTTGACTAAAACTTAAAAAGCAGGCTTCTTCTCTAGAACAGAGAGTAGGAAGGTAGTTCCAAAAAATCCTAAGAGGAGGTAAAGGGCACTCCTAATTCCCAGAAGAATTCTTCCTGCCAGAGGCAAAACTTGAATTATCCCCCCCCCCAAAAAAAACCTAGGTAAGGGGCATTCCTAATTCCCAGAATTCTTCCTGCCCGAGGCAGAACCCGAATTATCTAGGAGAGAGTGTCCAGCCCCTGTTCATGGGCCTTACTGTGGCCTTCCTCAGGGAGGAAGCCTTTTAGGCCTGAGCTGGGAAGAAACACCAAGACCTGACAATTCCCATATTTTTCCTTATTTCTCTTAAATAAAGCCATGTCCTTATCCCAAAACATGTTACTTTGTATCCATCGTTTCCAAACTGAGATATATTCTACCAGATTAGTTGGATAGGAGCGCGGCAGGACCCTCCTCCTTAAACCCCATCCAGACTCACAGTACCCACTAGAGCGTCAGTGCTATGTAAGTGGTTGTTAGAGCACGTTGTCTAGCAGAAAACAATAAGAAGTTCATCTGTACACAGTTGGTGCAGGCAAGATTATATTTTCCAGCATTTTCTTTTTTTTATTTATGTGCGTGTGCTTGTATGTCAGAAAGCCCTGTGTGTCCCTGTGGGGGACAGAAGGTGACTTCGGGAATCATCCTGGACTGCTTCTAACTCTATTGCTTCGCTCAGGGATTTTCTAGACTCCACCCACCAAGGTCTGAAATGCAGGCCACTACCATTTCTGCCTTACTTTTTTTTTTTTTTTTTTATGTGGGATCTGGGATCTGAACTCAGGTCCTTTTGCTTGCAAGGCAGAGCTTTAACCCCTGAGCCCTCTCTCCAGCTCCTTTTCCAATATTTATAATCAGTTGAACCCATAGCTATAAATTATACTGCAGAGTGCTGACTGTATACACAGACACTCCATGTCAAGCCAATTTAAGCAAGTCAGAGGTGGGATGGAAATACAGGCTGAGTCTCACGTGACTCCATAAGATGCCACTGTAACCTTCAGCCACTAGACAAGCTCTCATGGCCATGGGTGAGTTCAGGCGGAAAAAATGAACTCTGAGGTATTCTCTGGGAATCGGAACCCCGGGCAGCCCTCACCTTTTGTTTAGCAGTCATGCAATAGCCTAAGCTGCAGCAGACATGCAGAGAGCCCGGTGCACAGACGCTGCAAGCGTGGGAGAGAAAGTCTAGACATATAGAACCCACACCGGCTCTGACACTTTAAGAAAAAAAATTTTAAAAACTTCCGTTGGCTCCTGAATGCTGTTTCCGTATTTTTTTTTTTTTCCTAGAAAGGGGATGTCGGATCGGCAGTGTGGCTGCCATGTTCTGAACCGCGCCCAAAAATAAAAAAGAGGACCGTGGTTGTGGCGTGGCGCCCTCTCTGGGGAGTGGATGCCCAGGTCATCCGGAAACCAGCTGAGAGGTAGGTGTGGTCCACTGGTGCCCTGGGTGTGGTCCACTGGTGCCCCGGGTGAGGACAGTTTTCAGACCCTGAGCCAGGCTTCAGTGACCCCGCTTGGCCACCCCAACAGCATCTCCCCCTCCCTCCTACTCTTTTCCTCTCTCTCTGTCCACCGTCACTCCACTTTCCTCCATTATTACCTCTTCAACATTCTGTGGTTTCCCTTCTTCATCACCCCTTTAGCCTGGAATCCCGCCCCTAGCTCTAGTTCCTGTCCACCTAGCTGCTTCATAAACCCTCCCGGCTGGGTCAGATCCCTCCTGTCCCGTCTGCTTTGGGGACGAGAAGGATTAACAATGGGGAAGGCTCAAGCTGAAGAGCTTCCCGGGACAGTCTGCCTCACCCCTCACCCTTCACCCCCCCCCAATCCCCAGCCCTGCTGGTCTGGCATCAGCGGCCCCACTGGAGCCCCAAGCCCCCTCACCCAGGTTTGTGTTAGCCCTGTAGGAGCCCCTCCACAGTCAGGGCGCTCAGAGGGGAGCCGAGACTATGTGGACACGGTGGAGAAGCTTTCTGTTTCCTCTCAAGAACCTTCCCCGAGCCTCCTGCACACCCCACGAGCCCCTTCTCCAGCTTCCCAAGAGACCCGGGACTCCACCCCAGAGACCAGTGACAGGCGACAGATCAGCTGCCTCTGATCCCCCACCTGCTGCGTTCCCCAGGGGCGCAGCAGTGACTCATGCCTGGAACACGCGGTGCGGTGCGAGGGCAATGTTCCTACAATCAGCAGGAAGCGGGAGGCTTCACCTGAGAGCCACATGGGCTGCAGGGGCAAGTCAGGGTGGGGTCCTTTATTTCCCATCAGACGGCCAGACTCGTCTAACTCTCCTAGGTCTAGTAGAGCCGATGGTTGCAGAGTGACTCAGCAAAAACCCACAAAGCTTAGCAGATAAAACACTTCCTATGGAGACAGGGTGGCAGAGTAGGATTCAAACCCAGATTCAGGTGGAGCCCAAAGGCCAGCCTTCCCCTATACTGAAATCATTGGAATTATGAGGATTAGAGCCAAGGACATCGAGTAGCCGCAGAATTCTTCTGCTTCAGTGTGGGCTAGAGGGAAATTTTTTGCTTTTGTTTTTTAGTTTTACAAGCATACTGAGTACTTATCCCTGCTTCCTTCCATCCCTCCTCTCTTCCATCTCCCTCCCCTCCCTTCATCAATCCATCCCACTCCCTCCCACCCTCTTGCCTGGCCGCTTCTATGGACTCCAGGTTTCCCTCTGACTTGTCTACTCTTGTGGAGATTCAGGCCTCTGTGGCACCCCAAGTTGCCCTTCCTCGGGCCACCCTACTGATGGGGGCATTTCCCTTCATTCATCCAGCTCTAGTCCCGAAGGTTTTCACTGTGTGTTCTTATCTCTCTTGAGATCCTGGATAGTTTAAGGGGCATGGTGTGTCAGTCATTATGCAGGTCTGGTAAGGACAAGTCCCACTGCAGTGAGTTCCTGGATGCAGGAGGGGGATGTTTTAGAGAACCGTTTTGGGGGCGGTGGAAAAAGCAAAAAAACCAGGTCCTCCCAGGAACAAAAGACACTATGTGCCTCTTCCACTGGCCATTTTTAGACCCATGAGGAGGGAATTCATTCTGTGCCTTGTTTATCAGGAGGATTAGAGATTAAGGGATTCCCAAAAGAACTCGCTGAAATTGTAGTTGTCAGTGAAAAACAGCCCAACCAAGCTGCGGGTCAGGTTCAAGAGGGTTCAACGTCTTTTGTACCAAGATTTAGTGGTTTCTTTTCCAGGGCGAGCTTTACCTTTTCTGCGGGGAAAGTTCCCTCGTGGATGGAAATTCACAAATTGGCAACAGCTGCTTTATGGAAATAGCCATTTCAAGGCAAGTCCAAAGGCAAAGGTTCAAGGCAACAGGGCACAGAAGGGTGGGCGCTCAGTGGGTAAAGCGCTTGCTGTGCCAGCCAGAGGGGCCTGAGTTCAGCGAGGCTGCGAGAGCCTGCACCCCAAGAGCTGGGACACACAGATCTCTGGGGTTCACTGGGCAGACAGCTAGCTGAAGCAGTGAACTCCAGGTGCAATTAAGATGAAGCGCCTCAAAAAATAAGGAGCACAGTGATCGAGGAAGACATCTGGCTTTCAGCCCACAAGCATGCATGTGCATGTGTACCTGTGAGACACACACACACACACACACACACACACACACACACACACACACACGACCAGTCATCCACAGGCCTCTAGACCACGGCAAGTGACCGGATTGCCCTGCTGATTCCAAGGGATCAGCTGAATTCCTGAGGATTTCAAATTCTTCCTGGATTTATTCAGGACACAAAACAGTCCCTGTCTTCATCTGCAATATCAGGGCATCATGTTTAGAGACTCTGCATAAGGAACAGATCACATTCCACTTCCTTCTCACCAGATCCCAAGAACCAGGGGTCACTGCTGTCCCATGAAGACCCTAGAGAGCAAAGTGACCCAGCCCAAAGCCACTCAGCTAGGGACAGAGTCAAGGAGTGGTGTAAGGATCCTAAGCCGAGGGACTGGTCTGCCAGGTAGATGGCCCCAAGCAGCTTAAGGTGGATGGAATGAACCACAGAACAAGGAGCATCTCACAGAAACCCCATCTCTCCCCTCTAGGACTGGCAGCCTCCTTCCCCCACTACCCAGGTCAGGATCTATGTCACCCAGCAATATCTGTGTCATGCCACATGAAATTTCCCATCACACTGGAAAGGCTGTAAAGGTTATAGTGTCTGTCCTGGAGGCTTTCTGCAGAGATTCCCCTTCCCCACTCTGCCCCCCCTCCCCCCAGCCCTCCAGGAAGTTTTCACTCCTGTCGGATGCTCTCGCCTTGAGACCGAATCACGGGCCCCAGAGCTCCTTGTTCTAATAGACTCCCTCGATGGCCGACTCCTGCCTTCACTTTTTCTAGCATTTTTCCATATTGGGACAATATCCAGTAAAACTTCTTCAAGAAGCCTGCAACATTCTGTGCAGAGCTATTCTTGAACCCAGCCAGACAACCAATGGGGTGGTCCTGGCTCCCTGGAGCAATCTTTAAACACATCCCTGATGCCCTTTGGGGTCTGACTCCTCCCGCCACCTCACCCACCACCCAACTTCGTGAGTATCTTTGCCCAAACTAGGCCTTGTGATCACTCTGCTTGGTAAGGTTCGGACCATTCCTGCCTTCTTTCAAAGGGATCTGCGGAGCATCTAAGTGCAGGCCTGTGGCTGAGTGCTAAGAAGTTTGGGGAGAACAGTCAAGCTCTCTACCCACGCGAAACTCACACCCCGTGGGGAGGGCAGCACTAAGTCGAATACTGAAGTTCCACTTGAGATAAGGGTTATAATAAAAAATTGCAGTCGTGTTGGGATGTAACTGAGTAGTGGAGCACGTGCCTCGCGTGTAGAAGGCCCTGGGTTCCATCCCCAGCTTTGTGGTAAAAACAAAAAAACAAAGTTATAAATCCCAGGAATCCTGACCCAAACTCTCTTAGTGGCTCCATGGTCCTCCTCACCCACATTTGTGGTTCTGTAACGAACCACTTGAAAACTTCATCACCCCAGAGAACATCACCACCCGGTTCACGCCCAAATCTATAAATCTGGGCAACACGTGATCTGGACCCCAGCGGCTAGGGGCAGCTTGAGACCCCGGGGCTGGAGGCCCACTTGCAAAATGTCCACGGACGTACCTGCTGCTGAGATGGCTCGGTGTTACGCCTTTGCCTCCCCAGCAAAAGGAACCGAGCTCGGATCCCCAGATCCCACACAAAAAACGTTAGGTAGAAACGGTCTGTAATTCCAGCCCTGGGAAGCATCGCCTGGGAAATTCCAGAGCAAAGCAATAAGGAGGCAGAGTAATCCAGGATGATTCCCAGGGTCAGCCTTGAGGTCTCCCCATGATGTCTTCACATGTACACATACACCAAATGTACACATCTCTTTCACATAACACTTAAGCTACACAGTGTAGTGGACGCCAGTGTGTTCTCCAGGTTGCACAGCATCTCGGATTCCAGGTCTCTCCACCTCCTAGGAAAGAAACCTACCCTGTGAGCCCCTTGCTCCTCGTCCCTGTCTGTTCCAGCGTCTCCAGCTTCCCCGTGACTCTGGAGATCTGTCACTCAGCCCTGCGCACAAGTGGAGATCTGGGATGTAAACCAGGGCGCGCTCTCCTGGTCATGGAGCACCATGTTGCCAGGTTGTGCTGGGTCCACTTGGTGAAGGGTGGGCCACGGGATTGGCAAGTGGGTGCCATCCTGGGGGGCTGGGAATCCCGCTGGGACCAGGGGAGGGGTCCCAAGAACACCCTGGACCTCTGCAGCCTGCTGGCTCCATCCTACAATGAGGGGCTGAAGAGATCCACGAAGAAGCTTTTACCTCTCGGGACTTGAGTCTCCTGCCGATTTCCTTGCTGGTCCTCTGTCTGTCCAGACGCTTCTGTTGTCATCCTGCTGACTCTGTTGAGGGAGGGGCAGAGGTGGAGCATCGTGAGACTTGCCGGCTTCCCGCCAGATCCCAGGCTCAGGGATACCCTGCTTCTGTCAGAAAAGATGGAGGAGGCCTCTTCTGACTCCTTTCTTTAAATATCGTGTTGATCTAAGAGAGAGCGGGAGAAGGACAGCAATCAGCCAGCGAGAGAAAGAGAGACAGACAGGATGGAGGTGGAAGGACAACGTTCAGAAGTCAGTTCCCCTCTTCTACCATGTGGGCTTCAGAGACTTGAACTCAGGACACCAGGTCTGAGAGTGGGCACCTTCTTCTGATTTCTGCACATCCCTTCATAGGCGCATATGCTCACACACATATGTACGTGTGTATATAGACACACATGTGTGCATACACTCAGAGACACAGACACACAAATGTGTACACTTAGACACAGCAGACACACACGTGCATATACTCAGACACATTCACATATATGTGTACACTCAAGGACACACATGTGTGTAGACTCAAATGAATACACAGGTGTGTACACCGACAGAGACACACATGCATACACTCAGACAAGCACACACGTGTGTACAATCATGCACAAAAGACACACACATGTGTAGACATAGATACACATGTGTGTACATGCAGGCACACACACACAAACATAATTAAGTAAATATTTTATTTTTTAACTTTATTTTGCATGTGTGTCTGTTGTGTGTGTGAGTGTGTGTGTGTGTGTATGTGTGTGTGTGTGTCAGAGGGCACTGTGTATTCCTGTGGAGGACCCAGGGTAACTTGAGAATCCTGGATGGCTTCTGCCTCCTTTTTGCTTCACTCTGAGATTTCCCAGTTTTCTGTCCACCAGGGCCAGAAAGTGCAGGCCACCAACCAGCCATTTGCACCTGGGATTTTTTTGTGGGACCTGGGATCAGAACTCAGGACCTTCTGCTTGTGAGGCAGAGTCTTAACTCCTTCTCTCCAGCCTCTAAGTAAATTAAAAAAAAAAAAAAAAAACAGATGTAGAAGGGAAAAGATCGGCCCCCCACACCCCACTGAGAGCCTGTTGAGGGGATGCTCATGCCATCAAAAAAACAGATGTAACTCAGTGGGGGCACACATATGGAAAGACATGAAAGCCAGAGGGAGATAAGAAAGAGAGAAGGGCTGCACTGGAAAGGAAGGGGGTATTGGGGATTAAGGTGTGTGAATAGCATAGAGTCATTATGTCCACATATGAAACACTAAGAATAAAAACATAAATTAAAAAAAGAACTGAGGAGCTGGAGAGATGGCTCAGGGGTTAAGACTGTTTCTCAAGTAGAAGGTCCTGAGTTCAGATTCCAGGCCCCAGGTAAAAATGCCAGGAGAAAAACGGCTGCAGCCCACACTTCTGGCCCTGGTGGGTGGAACTTGGGAAATCCCAGAGTTGAAACAAGAAGGACATAGAAGCAATCCAGGATGATTCCTGAAGTCACTCTGGGTCCTCCACAGGGACACACAGTGCCCCTTACACACACACACACACACACACACACACACACATTCACACAAATAAATAAATAAATAAATAAATGAAAAGAAAAAAGAACTGGGAGAGGGCAGATCTGTTAGCGGCCAGACAAGTGCCTGGAGGAGAGCTTGCATTTTCTGCTGGAGAGTCTGCGAGAGAGAAGGTTTAAGCCATGTCCTCTCTGATCAGAAAGGTGATCAGCACCGCGGAGGCCCCAGGGGCCATTGGTCCCTACAGTCAGGCTCTGTTAGTGGACAGGACCGTTTACATTTCCGGACAGCTAGGCATGGATCCTTCCAGTGGACAACTTGTGCCAGGAGGGGTAGCAGAAGAAGCTAACCAAGCTCTTATAAACATGGGTGAAATTCTGAAAGCTGCAGGCTGCGACTTCACTAATGTGGTGAAGACAACTGTTCTGCTGGCTGATATAAATGACTTCGGAACTGTTAATGAAGTCTACAAAAAGTATTTCAAGAGTAATTTTCCTGCTAGAGCTGCTTACCAGGTCGCTGCTTTGCCCAGAAGCAGTAGCTGTTCAGGGACCTACCTCTCACAGCAGCAGCACTCTAGGGGACCTTACTGTTTTCTTTGGAATTTTAGTTATGTGTTTAAATTAACATCTTAATTTTTACAACTGACGTTGGAAAGTTACTAAATGATGTTTGAAATGTTACTAAAATATCAGATTATCATGAAAACACTATGTGTAGTAACATTTGACATGAATTGAAGAGTAAAGATCCAGCTACTGATACTGTTAATTATACTTATATGCACTTACATTACTGAATGTGAGAAAAAACTCATTACATAGTTATTCAAATAAATGGAAGTAAAAGGAAAGGTGGATTTTAGGATAGATGAGATACTGTCTCTGAGACACAATAAAGACAATAATGTGAAATATTAATAAATTAATCCAATTAATGTGAAAATTTTAGTTCTCATATTTGATATGCAAAACTAAATCATAATATTCAAGCTTGAATGGTATAGGTAAAGGAGAATAAAATGGACTACATTTTTATATAGATATTTTTCTAATGGAAATAAATGATATGCAGCTTAAAAAAAAAAAAAAAAAAGAACTGAAATGCCAGACAGACAAGAGCAGAATCAGATGACAGACTGTTGAGCCTCTAGACCCAGACCAAAGTCAAATCCAGCACGGAACAGTTTGGATCCAAGGGATGATAAGTGAGGCTGATTTGCATTTCTATTTCTTGCAGCCAAGAAGGTCTTTGTGTCCCGGGTGAGGACTTGCATCTTGAAGGATCTGGAGTCTGGTCCCCTGAGGCAGGGTCTCTCCCCGACCTAGAACTAGGCTGGCAGCCAGCAAGCCCCCCCCCTTCATCTTCCTGTCTCCACCCACCTGTGTTTGTGTAAACTAGTGGATTACGTGGGTGCTGGCATCCAAACTCCCATCCTGATGGTGGAGGAAACATCGCTCTTGAGCAGTGAGCCATCTTTCCAGCCCTGCGCCTACTTCTTGCATGCTTGAGTAGGATGTGGCCTTTGTGAATATGCCCTGAATTCTTGCTGAAGAATTTCATTCTGGGGCTGGAGAGAGATGGCTCAGGGGTTTAGACTCTGTCTCACAAGCAGAAGGACCTGAGTTCAAATCCTGCATTCCATGTAAACAAACAAACAAACAAACAACAGAAATGGTGACAATTTGAACTTCTTTCTGGCTCTGGAAGGCAGACCTTGGGAAACTCCAGAGCAAAGCAAAAAGGACATAGAAGCTGTAACCTTAATCATTGCTATGAGAGAATA
Source organism: Typhlomys cinereus (assembly GCA_023101885.1). Classification (NCBI taxonomy): domain Eukaryota; kingdom Metazoa; phylum Chordata; class Mammalia; order Rodentia; family Platacanthomyidae; genus Typhlomys; species Typhlomys cinereus. The sequence continues at coordinate 798,406 of JALPQD010000550.1, forward strand.
TCCAAAGTCAATCAATTTAAGGGAGAAAGGAGGATTTATTCAGCTTACGGTTCTAGAAAGGAGATACAGTCTTTCATGACGGAGGCCACATGGCTGGTGGCTGAAGCTGGAAGCAGCTACGTCACTGCAGATATCCTGCAGGCTCAGAGCTGCTCAGTCCAGCAGGCCAGTGGGTGACGGCTGAAGGCTGGAGGATTCCTGGAGAGTCGAAGAAGCGAAACGGCCGGGCAGCAGGAGGGAAGAGAGTTTTCTAGCATAGCTTAGGAGAGTCTCTCTTCAAAGTCTTCCCTTCTATGGTTCCTTTTATCTGGTCCACTACTGGGAGGTTCCAATCAGATCTAGGGCTGGTCTTTGTATTGTAAATGTGTTGATCGGTATCATCTCTTCAGGTGGTCTGACAGCTGATCTTGGTTAATGCCGGGTGTGGTCAAGTTGACACCCAGGATTAACCATTACAGAAGCAATCTAAGATGATTCCTGAAGTCACCTGAGGGCCTCCACAGGCACACACAGTGTCTTCTCATGCACATGGACACATATGCACACAGACACACAAAGAAAGGAAGGAAAGAAAGAAAGAAAGAAGGAAAGAAGGAAAGAAAGAAGGAAAGAAAGAAAGAAAGAAAGAAAGAAAGAAAGAAAGAAAGAAAAAGAAAGAAAGATAGGAAGGAAGGAAGGAAGGAAAGAGACAGAGAGAGAGAGAAAGAAAGAAAGAAAGATAGGAAGGAAGGAAGGAAAGAGAGAGAAAGAAAGAAAGAAAGAAAGAAAGAAAGAAAGAAAGAAAGAGAAAGAAAGATAGGAAGGAAGGAAGGAAGGAAGGAAGGAAAGAGACAGAGAGAGAGAAAGAAAGAAAGAAAGAAAAGGAAGGAAGGAAAGAGAGAGAAAGAAAGAAAGAAAGAAAGAAAGAAAGAAAGAAAGAAAGAAAGAAAGAAAGAAAGAGAAAGAACGAAAGAGAAAGAAAGAAAGGAGAGGGAGGGAGGGAAGGAAGGAAGGAAGGAGGGAAGGAAGGAAGGAAGGAAGGAAGGAAAGAAGGAAGGAAGGCAGGAAGGAAGGAAGGAAGGAAGGAAGGAAGGAAGGAAGGAAGGAAGGAAGGAAAAGAAAAGAATATAACTTTTATAAGAATTTCCTTCCGGGGCTGGAGAGGTAGCTCAGGGGTTAAGCCTCTGCCTTACAGGTGGAAGGTCCTGAGTTCGGATCCTAGACCCCATGCATAGACGTGGGGTGGAAACGGGGGCGGCCTGCGTTTCTGGTCCTGGTAGGGCAGAGCCTGTGAATCCCGGGGCAGAGTAAACAAGGAGGAGGTGGAGGCGTCCATGGTGGTTCCCGAATTTGTCCATGGTTCTACACAAAACACACACACATACACACACATACAAACACACTCGCGCACACGCGCATACACAGACAATTGAATAAAATAATAAATAATAAAAAAATTTTTTTAAAATTTCCTTCCAACCTCAGTTGTCGTGCTGATTTCTTAAGAAGGCAGTTGGAGTTTCAGGTAGTTTTCAAGTTCCTTAGCATGCTGGGTCCATCTGATGGGATCCAGGCTCTGGGAGACAAGCCCGTTGAGGACGATTCTAGATTAGGTCAGCTTCTAGGCTCAAGTATAAGATTATCTAGATTTGATTCATTAAGGTGAGAAGGTCTGCTTTGACAGTTTGCCTGCATGTTGCCAAAAATTCACCGCCAAAGAGCTCAGGGGAATGAATGGGGGGGGGTAGCCCTTCTTTAGGATTGTGGTTACAGTTCTTAGTCCAGCTGACAAGAGATCTCACATTGACGCCAGGAGCCAAGACAACTAATCACACCATATCCACACAGCTTCCTCAGAGAGGGACAAACCTCACTTGCCAGGCTGAGAGTCTGTCAAAGTATACTGAAGAAGGCCGAACTACTACACCAGTTCCCCATCTTCTAGAGACCGTCTGTGGGGGTTGCTAGGCCCAGAAGCCTGCCCTCTGGATGACACATTAGCAAGTGAATGGGCCATTGAGTGACTCCTCCCTTGGGTGGTTGAGTTTGCCTCTTGTCTGCAAGACAATGATAGGCGGGAACTCCCTCCTTGGAAGTTGAGAAAACTCCCAGGTCTTTTGGAACGCTTTTGTTTCTCTAAGAAACTGGCTGGGCTGTTCCTACCTCCCTATCAGTTCTTTCCTGCCTATCTAAAGAGATGTTAATGCACGGACCAGGTAACTGTTTTGAGGCATACATTGTCCATTCCCTTCTAGCAATGAGGTAACAGGCATGTTTAGCTTACCTGGCAACATGTCTGCCCCAGGGCAATTGGGTGTCACTCCTGACTTCTCTTTGTTAACTAGAATGCATATGTTTTACGTAGTCCTGTAAAGAATTTGGCCCTGCTTCTTGATTATAAAAACCCTGTACTTTTACAATAAAGTGGGCTTGGATGATAAGGGACATCCAAGGCCCCCTCTGACCCAAAGCCTACCGCTCCCACTTCAGATTTCCACGTTTGTAGATTTGGGTTCATGCTGGTTCGTGGGCCCAGACAAACGTCCCACCCACGGTGGGTAGATCTTCCCACATTAGTGGATCTCCTGCAGGATCTCCTACTCAGGGCTTATGTCAACGACTAATTCTGTGCCTAGAATTCAGGCTTCAATTGTGAAGTTGACACCCACCCTGAATGTGGGGACCACTGTTCTCTGGGTTGGGGTGCTGGACTGAACCAAAGGAAGAAAACAAGCTAAGTGGATACTATTCATCTCTGGACATATTGTGACCAGCCGCTGTATACTTCTGCCACCACGACGGGCTGTCACAATGGATTATCTCCTCCCCTCAAGCTTTGAGCCAAAATAAACCCTTTCTCTTTTAAGCTACTTTGTCGACTGTTTCATCACAGCAACAGGAAGTCACAATATCATGTAGTTTGAATCAACCTGGATTGCTCTACCTTATTGCTTTGCTCTGGGGTTTCCAAGGCTCTCCCTTCCAGAGCTAGAAATGCTGGCTGCTGCCATTTTGGCCAGCATTTTTGTGTGGGATCTAGGATTCAAACTCAGGTCCTTCTGCTTGCAAAGCAAAGGCTTAACCCTCGAACTGTTGGAACCGAAGTTCCCTTTGGGCCCCTTACCCAGATCCCCGAAGGAGACACGAGAACCGCTGGGTTGCTGTAAAGGCACGAGGCAAGATTTATTAATCTAGCGCGCTAGGACCGCCTCCCTGCTCAGGCATAGGAGAACGGCCCCAACTGAATTTGGGGCAAGGTTTTTATAGGAAAGCAACTGCCTTGAGCAAATACATTTCACTATACACAAGGAAGTTGAGTCAGTTTACAGATGTTCTGGCCGATAACCTTGCCCTGGGCAGTTCCCGGCACCCAGTGAGTTGGCGCCGGCGGGAGAGTTTGGCGCCGGCGGGAGATTTGAATTTTGCGCCGGCGGGAACTTGGGCTTCACAGCGGGAACCTGGGTTCCACATTCCCCCCTTTTCTTTAGGCACACTCCAATCATGGAGTGTCAGTTACAGTTCTTGTGGTAAATTTCTGGGAGGATTGGAGTCAGTTCCTCAGCAGGGGTGTTCCTTCCAGGTGATTCCAGCAGTAGAGGACGTCTCTTCAGAATTCTAAAGACCTTGAGAGACCCATCCCAGCATAGCTGCTCTAATCCTGCCTCACTTTCCCATAAACCTATATGAGAATCAGACTGCTCTGGGGATAAAGGGCGATGATTCGATCTGGCTGCTTCCTGCTGAATCGGGGTGAAGGAAATAAGAGCAGTCTGACATTCTCATCTATGAAATGCTGGGTTGGTCTAGAGGTCTTTGATAGATGGCTTTATTACCTCAAGGTTGGTCTAAAAGACAAAATACAGGCAAATTGAGTCTCCAGAATCCATAGAAGGACCAGATCATTGTAATTGGGAAGGCACATGAGATAAACCGAACAAGCTCAGCAGTCTTGCTGTGGGTAAGTCCCTGCGTGAGCTTAAGCAATATAATTATTAAAAGAATAATTTCTCCTATGATAGCATCTTTTCATCCAAATATGCCCTGAATGGATGGCCTTCATCTGATTCCTGGATTGCTTGGATCATACCCTTCTAAAGCTGATAGTCACAGAGAGCAGGGCCAAGGCAATGTAGGCCATCACACTCACGATGCTGAATACTGACAAGGAAAGCAGCAGGAACAAGCTGGCGTCAAACACCACTCCAGTTTTCTTAATCTCTCTAGTAGAGGAGGTCAACAACCATGGAGCCCAAACCCCTGTGGCCAGGTTACAGTGACCTTCCCCCAGGGAACAGGCTTTAGGCCTGAACTGGGAAGAAACACCAAGACCTGACAATTTTTATATTTATTTTTCCTAGATAAAGCCATGTCTTTTCTCCAGAAAATGTTTCCTTGAAATAATATCTTATCAGGTTGGAATCTTATCCATCAGAGTGGTTGGATAAGGATGCAGCATTTAGGGTCTTTAAACTGCAGACTTTTGTTACATGCTATCTGGCATTTTCTGTAATCCATGATTTTCTTTTCTAATACCTTTGGTGCGTCTAAAACCAGAGCCACATGGATGACTTTATAACAGTGCTAAACTATTTTATTCTATTAAGCCTAAACCTTGAATATTCCGGCACTCAGGCATGTAAACAAAGGAATGCCTAAAAAGCATCACTATTAAGCACATAAGGAATCTCAGTAGTTACTTTGTGAGTGCAATGAGCCTGTCATTTTCTTGATCTTAAACATTTTAGTAAAATCAAAAGTTGACAAAAGCCTAGGAAGTTGAGCACTAGAATTTTGTGCTCCCTTGTCTATTAACATAGGTACAAAGAGGCTTCCCATTTGCACGTTAAACCCAAGATTTCTCACGAGATGCTCAACCTGGCACTTTTGGGCTTCCTTTTGCTGGATATCAGTGGCAAACTCCTTTTTCCCATCGGAGGGAAGCTAAGAGCTTCAGGCCATTTCATTGGTCTCAACCAGAGAACTCGCTCGACCCCTGGGCCCTGAGGTTCAGGGGGCAATCATCCTCCAGTAGAAATTCCCATAGTTGGGACATAGGCCACATGAAAGCTTTCTGTGCTCACAACAGTCTCAAAGCGCCCAGTCTGGTCATATTCGAAGCATCTTTTTCCACCTTTCCCCTGTCGGGAGGGGTCCTGGGTTGATCCTGTTTAACCTACCCCCTAAGGCCAATGTCAAGTTCTGATTTCTTTGCTTTCTGGTTCTTTCTCTTTCTTTTCTTTTTTTATACTAAGTCCTAGGTCACTTGTCCTATTTTTAAAGTCCTAGGACAAACAGAAACAAAGGATTCTACTTCCAAGACAGAAATTAAAGCTTCCTGATGGTGCCAATCTCTCCCTTACAGATGATGGGGACCTATTTCCCTCAACAGATGAGAGCCCTGTTGTCCTCCACATGAGAGTTTACTTCCCCCTGACAGATGAGGACTTTGGCTGACATGGAAGCTAAATGAAATTCCTGTCCGTTTCACCTTAGTCTTGAGGGCATTGGGAGGCAAAGCTTTTCCTGAGTTACTAGCTGGTACTTTTGGTCCAGCTCTATAGTCTCTCAACTTTCTGGCATTTGTTTGTCTAGTTGGATGGTAGTATAACTTAAAGATCTTCCTGGGATCATCTCTTGTCTAAGATGTATACAGGGCATGTCTGAGAATATGCTATGACTTGACCCTCTTTTAGGTTGGTAGAACTAAGCATTCACAATTTCTAGATAGTCCCTGGACACAGGAAGGGGAAATCTCTCTCTTTTGGCTTCAATTAATGAACCTGGACTTGAGGAAAGGACGTGTGGCTTAGCAGAGTTCTGATAATCACTATACACAGTGTTGTCAGCAAAGACATCCACTGACACTGCCCGTGGTGTGGTCCGGGGAGGCCAGCACTCCACCCAACGCCACCAGAGCCCCACCCTGACACTAAAAGGGAAGAGTCCATGGTCCACACATGCCTGAAGCTTCCTGTATTCCCTATGCTATTTAAACAGCATAGTCATTGTCTCAGACTTGAAACACTTTCCTTCAGGGCAAACATTTTTAGGAATTCCCTTCCATTGACTAACAAAAGCTAAAGTTACATTGATCCCCACTGTACTACGTAGACCAAGAGCTAGGGTCACATTGATCCCCACCACACGACGCAGACAGACAAAGGTTGGGAATCCCTCCAGGAGAGATCATTCAAGTACCAGTCTGGCCACACTCTTTGCAGAGTCATGGGTAATAATTTGGCCATAGTGGGTTCAGCGGTTTCGTGACTTGCGATCGGATTCTAATCCGATCCCACCCTAGACCGTATGTTATCACCATGGAAATGCAGAACTGGCCCAATCGAATCCCGTGGCTTTAAGAGATCTTAGGGATCTCGCCATGGGACTACAAACTCGAGCACAGAGGTGTTGCAGGTTTCCCACCTCAGGCCGACACTCACTCACACATTCATACAGAGGTTAAAACATTCCCTCCCCCATTTTGCAGGTGCCCTTTTCCTCCCCCTCCAAGAGAGGCCTGCTCCAAAAGGTGAGCAGGGGTTGGTTTAGCACATTCTCTTTTACCGTAAAGTCCAAGATTTAGAGAAACTCCCTAGTTGGCCTTGAGTCTGTTCCAAGCTGAAGCTGAGGCGGGGCCTCAGTTTCTCCTGCTGGCCACCTCCCTGGGGGCAGGGAGGGCCCTGGTCTCAGACTTCTCATTTATGACCCCACTGTTAAGATTCCTACTGTCCTTGAGAAGTTGGGATTTTAGAAGTAACCAATTTTCTGCTTTAAACAGACAACTGAAATACATTTGAATACATGAAGCTTAATTCTTAATTTCTAATTTCTGAGGCTCAATATCTTTTGTTTTATAACATGGAAGAAACATAACAAATAATATTTTCTTTAACCATCATCTCTTATTTTCAGTCTTCTCATAACTCTAACATCCCACAAACCTTCATGACATACTTTAACATTTTGTTTACCCTTAAAAAAATGTCCTTTAAAAGAGGCAATAACAGTAGACCTCATCTTAAAAATCATTATATCCCAATTAAGTTAGCAAGATTGTAACAGAACACAGGAGTACACCTGGAAACAGGAAATTAGCATACATACCAGGAGAATGAAGAAATTCCAATGAATTTCTCAGAAATCAGTTTTCCTTTCTGGTTGCTAGATATGTTGGTATTACATATGGAAAAACAAACTTTTAAAGGAATTACAAAAGTGATGTTATTAGATCCTAGGTAAAAACACAATATCATCTTTTGTGAAGCTTCATAGAAATCAAGATAAAACAAAATATTTTAATCAGTACGTACTCAGGCCTTTTATGTTGTTCTTAAGTGTGCACGTGCATTTAAATTGAGCATGCCAAATAATAAAAAGTCAAAAAAACCAAGATGTAATCATAAGCGCGCAATAATTTGAAATGGCCATAGCTGTGTTATTTTGAAACATAAAACACACCTATTATGGAAAACCCAGATAACTAAGCAAATCAAAACACTTAAAGTAACTCTTAAAATGAGATCATCATAAACACAGCACAAAAAAAACGACAGACAGTTCCCCGTCTTCCCTAGTCAGATCTTTCCCCCAGGGTTAGCACTCAAGAGGAGTTACCTGGCAGGCGTTTGTGGAACGGGGGCTTCTTGGGGCAGTCCCTCGCCCAATGCCCCTTTTCTCTACAATAGCGGCATTGGTCTCGGTCAGCTCTCTTGTTACCTTTATTGTTCAGGTATCCCTTTCTCTCTTCCTGCCTGTTTTGCCCGTCCTGCTTGTCCTGTACTATTGTAGCCAGGATTTGAGTAAGCCTCCGTTAATTCCTTCCTTCCCTAACGTCCGTCCGATGGTTGATAATCTGGGGCGTTGATCGAGTCTGTCCCATTATATATTGAATTTCTTGAACACAGAAATACCCCAGAAACACAGAGAATGACACAAAGACGAACCCAACAAATATTTGCAGCACCCGGTCCTTAAGCGCTCGCTCGAGCGGCTTCTCTCCCGGGAAGAAAGTGAAAGTAAAAGAAGCCGGCAACAGAGGAGTTCGGAGACCCGCTGCCCCGGGTATGCCCTCCTTCTCCGACTGCTGCAGCTTACCGAACAGGGTTGGGCACAATTGGGAATACCGTCCAATTGCCCAAGCCTTATAGGGGAGTTCAGCTGGGAATACCGTCCAACTGAACCTAGTTGGGAATACCATCCAACTGCGGCTTACCCCCTGTCGACAGGGTTGGGTTCAATTGGGAATACCGTCCAATTGCCCAAGCCTTACGGGGGAGTTCAGCTGGGAATACCGTCCAACTGAGCCTAGTTGGGAATACCATCCAACTGCGGCTTACCCCCTGCTGCCCCCCTGCGAGGTCGCGGACACGTCTGTCCACGCCCGGAGAAGAAACTGACACGAGAGAACACAGACACAATACACAATGCACAATGCACAAGACACAAGACAATTCAGGAGCTCCACTTACCTCCAACCCTGGTCGTCGGCTCCTCCGAGTTGGGTCAGGGGCATCCCGGACGAGCCCCCACATGTTGGAACCGAAGTTCCCTTTGGGCCCCTTACCCAGATCCCCGAAGGAGACACGAGAACCGCTGGGTTGCTGTAAAGGCACGAGGCAAGATTTATTAATCTAGCTAGCTAGGACCGCCTCCCTGCTCAGGCATAGGAGAACGGCCCCAATTGAATTTGGGGCAAGGTTTTTATAGGAAAGCAACTGCCTTGAGCAAATACATTTCACTATACACAAGGAAGTTGAGTCAGTTTACAGATGTTCTGGCCGATAACCTTGCCCTGGGCAGTTCCCGGCACCCAGTGAGTTGGCGCCGGCGGGAGAGTTTGGCGCCGGCGGGAGATTTGAATTTTGCGCCGGCGGGAACTTGGGCTTCACAGCGGGAACCTGGGTTCCACAGAACCATCTCTGGAGCCCTGGTATGTGACATTGTATGACAGACAGTTCATTTCAGGTACAGGTATTCTCTTGAGTGGATGGAGGGGCACCCCCAGTGACTGGTGAGACACTGTTCCTACTATGTCCACTGATAGACTTTTCCAGACAAGACTGGCTGGGGAAGAGCTAGAAATACAGTTGAGTGGTAGAGCACTTGCCTGGCATGCCCAGTGCCCTAGATTTCACCCCCAACACCACCAATGGGAGTTGGTAAAGAAGGGAAGGCCCACTTTTACTGTACTGGACACCGTCCATCCAATCACTGCCCTTGTGGTCCCATAGAAAACATACTGTGCCATGGTGGCTCCACTCGGGCAAAACACCTTTCTGCTTTTGCCCATGGACATTAGAAGTTCAGGTTCATTGACATTTAGACTTTGGGGCCCGCACCAGCCGGTACCAGCCCACACCAGCATCCACCAGAGAGCCGCTGGACCTTCGACCAGTGAACCTTCTGCTTGCTTGGGTCTGAGCCTTCTGACCTGGGCCAGGCCACAGCCCCTAATTCTCTGGCTCTGTGACTTACCCGACTTATCTGTCAGGCGTATCTGTCCTACCAGATCCTCGGTCATGAATCTCACCTGAGTCAATTCCTTCTAATAGTCCATTCTCACACATCACATTGGTCCCCTCTCTCTAGGGATGCAGTGGCCGATTCGCTTTACCTTTTGCACCGTTGGTTTCCTGAGAATTAAACCTCATTGAATTTGCTGAAATTTCATTGAGGACTTTTGCATTTGTATTTATGAAAAACATGGGCCCATAATCTTCTCTCCCTTTGATACCAAGGTAAGACTGATCTCCTAATATGGGCTAGAAGTTTCTCTTTCTATAATGTGAGAGGAGTTTGGTAAGCATTGGGGTTAGCTTTTTTTTTAATTTTTAAATTTTATTATTTTTGCTTGTGTGTGTGTGTGTGTGTCTGTGTGCCTGTGTGTGTGTCTGTGTGCCTGTGTGCCTGTGTGTGTGTGTGTGTGCCTGTGTCTGTTGAGGCCCAAGAGAAATCATCCTGGATGGTTTCTACCTCCTATTTGCTTTGCTCTGGACTTTCCCAGGCTCTGCCTTCCAGGACTAGAAATGCAAACTGCCAGCATTTCCGCCTGGCATGTTTACTTGGAATCTGGGATGTCAACTAGAACTTTCGAGGTAGGGGCTTCACCCCTGAGCCATCTCTCTGGCCTAGGGGTTAGTTGTTTAAATCTTTGTTAGAATTCACCAAAGAAGCTATCCAACCCTCTGTTTTTCTTTATTGGAATTTACTTGTTTGTTTTTAATTTTATTGTTATTTCACCATAACTAATTCAGTCTCATAGATTAATCACAATTTCTATTCTTTCGTGGTAATTTTGTCTCTAAGAATTTGTCCTAGAAATCTTTTTTAAGAATTTGTCCTGGGGCTGGAGAGGTGGCTCAGGGGTTAAGCCTTCGCCTTGCAGGCGGAAGGTCCTGAGTTCGGATCCCAGATCCCATGTATAGACGCCAAGCGGAAGCGGGGGCGGCCTGCACTTCTGGTCCTGGTAGGGCGGAGCTTGTGAATCCCCGGGCAGAAGGAGGTGGAGGCGTCCATGGTGGTTTGCGAATTCGTCCGTGGTTCTACACATACACAGACACACACACACACAGACACACACACGCACGCGCACATACACACGCACATGCACACAGTTGAATAAAAAAAATAAATATGAATGATGGGTGATTCTCTTTAAAAAAAAAAAAAAAAAAAAAAAAAAGAATTTGTCCTAAAGAATTTTTGTGAGGTTGTCAACTTTGTTGATATACCCTTGTTTGTAACATCCTCTCTTGGGCCTCTAATATTTTTCTGATAAATGTAATACCCTTGCATTTCTGGGTTTTATAACTTCTCTAGTTTGCTCTTTTGTTCACTCTAGTTAAAGGTTTATCGATTCTGATGTCATCAAAGAACCAATTTTTGCATTTCTTCATTTTGCATGCTGCCTACCCATTGTCTCTTCAGTTCATCTCCTTCTGATTTTTTATTTATTTATTTATTTCTCTTTCATTATTTTCTTCTGCACTGGTTTTGGAGGTAGACTGACTTTTATTTCTCTAATTCCTTAATGGGAAGGGATAGATTATTACTTGCTTGCTGGAGACTAGGTGTTGTTACGCAGCCCAAGCCAGCCTTGAACTCTGCTAACTTGATGACAGGTAGGAGCCACCCTGGGTGACTCATTTCGTGTTTTGCTGTAGGAGTTTTTCAACACTGAACTCACCTCTCAATGTTGTCTTTGCTGCTTTGGGTGAGTTGCGTTTGGTTTTGTTTAAATAAATCTGTTTTACTCATTTGTGTGTGTGTGTGTGTGTGTGAGAGAGAGAGAGACAGACACAGACAGAGACAGAGAGATAACAGGCATGCATGCACATGCCCTGGCATATGTGTGATCAGCAGATAGCTTTCAAAAGTCAATTCATCTACCACGTGGGCACCAGGGAGCCAACTCAGCTTGCCAGATTTATAGACACCGTTCCCTGCTGAACTATCTGGCCTGTCTATAATTAACATCTTAGTTTATAAATAATCTTGCTCAAACTAATACCAACACCCTTGCCATGATATGTGAACATCTTAGGTTATATGGTTCCAGGATCCCTCATATGTGGCTATTGTGAAAACTTTCATGTTTATATGTAATGTAAATGTGTAATTATTATTTTATATAATTGTTAAATGATAGAGGGGAAAGAAAAATTTAAAAAATGAAAATACAGGCTGGCAAGAAAGTTCAGTAGGGAAAAGTTCTGCTTGGAAATGTGATCACCTGACTTTTAGCCCCAGAAGCCCACATGGGAGAAGAAGAGAACTTCCAAAAGTTGTTCTCGGTCATGGTTGGGCCCAGGTGTCAACTTAACAGTTGAGGGTTTGAGCTCCGGGAACATTTGTAAAGAATTAGTGGTTGAGTTAAGTCCAGAGCAAACCTGCAGGAGATTGTCTAGCTGATGGGGAAGGCCTGGTCCATGGGGAAGGTGGATGGGACTAAGCCCTGGAATAAATACAGAGAGCTGGTTTAGAGAGTCGGCATCCTTCTGTTCACTTGGCCAGACATGCTGGTCTGACAAGTAAGGATCATCCCTTTCTCAGACATTGTACAGAGATGGAGTGGCCAGTTTCCTCGGCCTTGGTATTGGTGTGAGCTCTCCTGTCAAGTTGGACTGAGAACTGAAACTGGAAAATCATTAAGAGAAAATAAACGCCTTGTTCCCTTAAGCCATTTGACAGTGATTTATCAGCAACCATGCAGGAGAACTGCAACATTCTCTGACCTTCACCTGTGGCTCATGGCCTGTGTATTTTCATGTACTCTCTCTCTCTTTCTCCCTATCGATCACCTATTTCTTCTTCTTCCATCTCTCAAATACGTTTAGAAAATAAAAATACATCAGCAACAAGGTAATTGTTTCCCAAAATACTTGCACATTTAGTTCTTTTTACCACGGCTCCTTCTTCCTGTCGATGTTGGCCTTCTAGGTCAACCTCAACCTCAAAGATTCCTTCCATCACTGAAGGTCAGGTCTAGCTAGTGGCAAGATCTCAGTTTTGGTTTCTCTGGAACTGTCTTAATTTTGCTTTTACTTATGAGGGATAGTTTGGAGGTGGGGTGGGTCAAAGGATTCTTGGTTTTACTTTGTTTTTCTTTGCACTTGGCATATGATGACCTGATGCCTCTGGCCTTGTGGTGTCTGATGGAGAAAAAAATCAAAGGTGACTGTAAAGGAGAGTCTTCCGTGCTGCTAGACTTTGGGTCCCAGTCTGCGCCTCAGGATAGGTCTGAACTGGACGGAGCTTGCTGAGGAACTTGGATATGTAGATTCATGTCTTCCAGAAACTTGGGGTCTTTTGATTTTTTGGGGGGCGGAGGAGTAAGGCAGAGTTCATATAGAGGAGAGAAAGAAGGGAACCCAAGGGGCAAGACAGTCCTGGAGAACTCATGGACTCCAGATGTACAGTCTCATGAGGGGCAAGGGAGACTCTTCAAAATTCTTTGTGCACTTTCCACTCCTTCTGGGTCGCCCGGTGTATGTGGCCCGCCTGCTGTTGCCCTTGGTGTTATCATAGACCCTGTTCATTTCCTGTATCCATTTAGCTCCTTAGCTCAAGTGACCTCACTTTAATTAAGCGCAATAGAATTAATTGACTTTCTTCGCACGCCTGTCCTCTGCTGAAAGTCTCGGATCGGGTTGTGATTTCCCTGGTGACACTTTCCTCTCTGGGATTTCTATTTGCAATGCTTTAAAGATCCCTTTCTCGGCATCGCTTCTCGGCCTTTTGTCTAAGATCAAGTGTAAAGATCCGTTTCTCGTCGTTTTCTGTTCTGCAAGACCTCATTTCCTCTGTGGAATGAGGCTTCCTAGACTCTTCAAGCGTAGCTTCAAGAGCCGTTTTAAAGTCTTTTCTTCTTTCGTGTATGCATGTATAGTGTGCACATGTATGTGTGTGTGTGTGTGTACATGTGTGTGCAGGTGTGTGAACGTGAGTACATTGAGTGTGTGTGCCTGAGCAGGCCCGAGTGACATCAGAAACCATCTATTGTAGTCCACCTGCATGGTTGCAGATAAATGACTATCAAACAGCTTAAGGAACAAGGAGTTTATTTTCTTAGCATAGTCTGGTTACAGTTCTCAGTCCAACTTGACAGGAGAGCATGCACCAACACCAGGGCTAAGGGAACTGGCCACACTGTCACCACATAACAGCTGAGAAAGGGACGATCCTTACTTACTAGACCAGCATGTCTGGCCAAGTGAACAGAAGGATGCTGACTCTCTCAACCAGCTCTCTATATTTTATTCCAGGGCCTAGTCCCTCCCACCATGGACTGGACCTTCCCCATCAGCTAGACAATCTCCTGTGGGTTTGCTTTGGGCTTAACTCAACCATTAATTCTCTACAAATGTGCCCAGAGCTCAAACCCTCAACTGTCAAGTTGACAGCCGTGCCTGACTATGACACCCTCCTTGATCACTCTTCTACCTTATCGTTGTGAGTCTGGGTCTTTAATTAGACCTTTACCCACGCACCGCGAATGCATATTCTCGCTCTTTCTTTCTCCTCTCTGATCAGAGGATAATTTCTTTTTAAATTTTTTTCCCTAGTTTTACAAGCATATTGAGTACTTATCCCTGCCTCCCTGCCTTCTTCTCCCTCCTTCCCAAACCTCCTCCTTTCTCTTCATCACTCCATCCCATTCCCTCCCACACTCCTGCCTGTCCACTTCTAAGGGCTCCAGGGTTCCCTCTGGCTTGTCTACTCTTGTGGGGGTTCAGGCTCTGTGGCATACCAAGTGGTCCCTCCTTGGCCTCCCCACCTCACTGATAGGGGCATTTCCTTTCACTTGTCCAGCTCTAGTCCCCAACGTTTCCACTGCATATAACTATCTCTCCTAAAATCCTTGCTGGTCTATGGGGATGTTGGTATGTCAGACTTTATGCAGGTCTGGTAAGGACATGAAGTGAGTTCCCGCTTGCAGCATTGGCTTCAAGGAAGTTTTTAATTTCTTGTTTTATTTCATCTTTGACCTTTTCCTTATTAAAAAATGTATTATTTAGGCCATGAGTTTGTGTGTGTTGCAGTTTGCTTGCATGGTTGCTAATAAATGACCATCAAACGGCTTAAGGGAATAAGAGTTTATTCTCTCTTACGATTCCTGGTTACAGTTCTCAGTCCAGCTTGACGGGAGAGCACATACCAACACCAGGGCTGAGGGAACTGGCCACACCATCACCACATAATGGCTGAGAGATGGACAATCCTTACTTGCCAGACCAGCATGTCTGGCCAAGTGAACAGAAGGATGCCGACTTCTTCAACCAGCTCTCAGTATTTTATTCATCTTTTCAGGGCCTAGTCCCACCCACCATGGGCTGGGCCTTCCCCATCCACTAGACAATCTCCTGCAGGTTTGCTCTGGGTTTAACCCAACCACTAGTTTTCCACAAATGTGCCCAGAGCTCAAACCCTCAACAGTCAAGTTGACACCTGTGCCTAACCATGACAGTGTGGTTTCTATTGTTTCCATTGTTGTAGATGTCTACCTTTATTCCACGATGGTCAGACAATATGCAGGGAATGATTTCAATTTTTCTGTATACGTGGAGGTTTGATTTGTGTCCTAGCTTATGATCTATTTTTGAGAATGTTCCATGGTTGGCTGAGAATAATGTGTATTTTTTAGTGTTTGGGTGAAATGTCCTGTACATAATATCTGTAAGGTCCATTTTATTTATGGTTTCATTTAAGTCCAATGTGTCTCTGCTTAGTTTTTGACCGTTTGACCTGTCCAGTGGTGTGAGTAGGGTATTGAAGTCTCCTACTATCGCTGTGTTTGGATTGATTGATTATTTTGCCTCCTGTAGTGTGTGTTTGATGAATTTGGGTGCTCTATGTTTGGTACATATATGTTTAAGATTGTAAGATCCTCTTGCTGAAGTTTTCCCTCTACTAAGATGTAATATTCATTTGCATCTCATATGGTTTGCTTTGGTTTGAAGTCTGTTTTGTCTGATATTAAGATGGCAACTCCTGCTTGTTTCCTCTTTCCTTTCCCCTGACAAAGTGTCTGTCTTTCATAGTGAGGTGTGTTTCCTGGAGGCAGAGAATGAATGGCTCATGATGTTTGATCCAAGTTACAAGCCTGTGTCTCTCAATTGGGGAATTGAGCCCCTTGACATTTAAAGTTATTATTGAAAGGTGTTTAGTGCTTCTTGACATTTTGTTGATCTTGGCCCCTTATTCAGCTCTCGCGCTGGTATTATTTATTCCCTTTAGCTTCTTTGATGCATTTATCTTTCTCTTCCATGTTGTGCGTTTTTTTTTTTCTTCCAGTATTCTCTATAACCCTGACTTAATGGCCATAGAGTCTTTTAATGTTTCCGTTACGGAATAATGTTCCTTTCACTTTCTATTATGACCAACCGTTTTGCTGGATATAATAGTCAGAGTTGGCATTCGTGTTAGTTCAGAACTTGTATCGTGTCTTCAAGTCCTTCTGGCTTTTACTGTTTGTATTGGGAAGTCAGTTGTTATTTTGATGGGTTTGCCTCTGTGTGTGACTTGCTTCTTCTGTCTGACAGCTCTTAAGATCTTGTCTTTAATGTGTTCATTGGTGTGCGGCCTTTTGTATGCCGGGGCATGTTTCTTCTTTGTCCTGTGTATTTGGTGTTTCATGTGTTCTGGGCAGCAACCAGGGTGCCAGATTTGTTAGCAGGTACCCTGCTGGTAGAGCTCTCTTGCCAGCCCAATTAATTTTTTTACTTATGTCTTTCCTTTCACCATGTGGGCTCTGAGAATTGAACTCTGGTCTTTGGGCTTGACTGCAAGCGCCTTTACCAACTGAACCATCTCTCTAGCCCTGCTGATTTCCTTGTGCCCGCCTTTTGTTTTACTATCAATTCAGGGTTCGGTCCAAGACGCTGAACTATAATTGATTGGCACCATCTTTCATCTGTCTCAGTGGGGAATGATTCTCTCCACCCCTCTACTTTTTTAAGGGACATTTATTATTATTTTATTTTTCTATTTTCACAAGCATATTGAGTACTTATCCCTGCTTCCCTCCCTCCCATCTTCCTCCCTTCCTTTCATCGATCCATCCCACTCCCTCTCACCCTGTCTGCTTCCATGGACCTCAGGGTTCCCTCTGATTTGTCTACTATTGTGGGCATTCAGGCTTCTTGTGGCATATCAAGTTGCCTCTCTTCAGGACACCCCACTGATGGGGCATTTCCATCACCAGCTCTAGTCCCCAAGGTTGCCACTGTATGTTCTAAGGAACATTTTTAAGTGGAGAGCTTTGCCACAGTGTCCAGTGGACTCTTCTATCCTCTGGCTGGTCCCTGCTTCTCTAGAATTAGGTTGAGGTTAAACGCGTGCAGTTTTACGAGACGGGGTCTCACCGTGGCCGTCAGGCTGGCCTTGAACAACCTTCTGGATTACTTGGCTTGGACACTTGGCTCAGGGTGACACGAGATGATACGTAGGTGGTATGAACCAAGACATCATGAAATGACATGTAGATGGTAGGGTCCACGTAAGGTCTTGTCAGGGTCAGGGTAAGGGAAAGAACTTATTCGTAGGAACAGTTCTTGATGAGCAGTCACACTTTAGGGGGAGACCCTCCGGTCAGCTGACCAGCCCCGCTCACAAGCTTCCTCACTGGCCAGAATGCTGGGGGCATCTCTGACTGACTATTCGTAGGAACGTTGTGGCTGAGTCCACAGACACACTGCGACACTTCTCCCAGAAGCCCTGGAGCCTGTGTAAGTAACAATGACCAGCGTCTGTTTCTCTCTGGCTTCCAGTGTTTGACGTGAGCCATTCTCCCACCTTCTGCCCACGCTGTTTGAACGACTGTCAAAATAAAGCCGACTTCTCATTTCCAGAGCTTGCTCTGAGACCACACCCCGCACTGAATCTCCCCTTGAGGAGCACAAAGCTTTTTAATTTATTCATGTTATTACTTTGTGTGTGTGTGTGTGTGTGTGTGTGTGTGCATGAGCACATGTGTAGATGTATATGTGCCTGCAAAGGTTCAAGGGGAACTTCAGGAATCATCCTGGATTGCTCTTTCTAATATTTTATCTATCTATCTATCTATCTATCTATCTATCTATCTATCTATCTATCTATCTATCTATCTATTTAGTGTGTGTGTATGTGTCAGAGGCCACCGTGTGCCCCATAGAGGACCAAGGGTGACTTTGGGATTCATCCTCGATTGCTTCTACCTCCTTCTTGCTTTGCTCTGGGATTTCCCAGGCTCCACCCACCAGAGTCAGAAGTGCAGGTCACGGGGGCTGGAGAGGTGGCTCAGGGGTTAAGCCTCTGCCTTGCAGGCCGAAGGTCCTGAGTTCGGATCCTAGACCCCACGAATAGGTGCCGGGCGGAAGTGGGGGCGGCCTGCATTTCTGGTCCTGGTAGGATGGAGCCTGTGAATCCCGGGGCAGAGTAAACAAGGAGGAGGTGGAGGTGGCCCATGGTGGTTCCCAAATTCGTCCGTGGTTCTACACACACATACACACACACACACACACACACACACACACACACACACACACACACACACATACATGCACCCACCCACAATTGAATAAAAGAAAAAAAAAGAAGTGCAGGTCACCCCAATTGCACCTGGTGTTTTTACATGGGTCTTGGGATCTGAACTCAGGACCTTCTACTTTTGAGACAGACTTTTAATCCCTGAGCCATCTCTCCAGCCCTGGATTGCTCCTTCTACTTTTTACTTTACTCTGAGGTTTCCCAGGTTCTGCCTCCCAGAGCCGGAAGTACAGACTGCCACTGTCATTTCTGCCTGGCATTTTTACCTGTGATGCAGGATCTGAACTCAGATCCTTCTGCCTGTGAGGCAGGAGCTTTAATCCCTGTGCCATCTCTCAGTGCCAAGTATCATAAAACTCCAAGTCCATCCCTCTTGCCGCCCCACCCCAGATTAATTGAATTTGTTCTCTTCTACCCTGGGACCAAAGGCCAAATTCCTGGGTGGTTGTACCCTGTCCAGTGGACCCTGTTTTAATGATACATTTTGATGTTATTTCTTGCATCTCCTTAAACTTTGCCCACAAATGTTACTGATAACAAGGAGAAACACTCTCAGACCAGGCAAGCTCGGAGACCAGTGGGAGAAGCAAACTGCTTCTCGACTAAGCCAGTGGATTTTGGAAGAAGTAGATATTTTTAAGAAAATGATAATAGAGGACTGGAGAGATGGCTCAGGGGTTAAGACTTTGTCTCACAAGCAGAAGGTTCTGAGTTCGGATCTCAGATCCCATGTTATGGCCGGCACTTTTGGCCCTGGTGGGCAGAGGCTAGGAAATCTCAGAGTGAAGCAAAAAGGAGGTAGAAGAATCTAGGATGATTCCCATGGTCTCCCTTGGGTCTCCACAGGCACATGTACACACACGAAAAAATCACAACGAGTCTCAGCTCTGTGTAGTCACTCAGGCCAGTCATTCAGCACTCAGCAGGCCGAAGTACAAGGTCAAGGGTCCTGTGGTCACCATAAGCACTTTAAGCCAGCCAGTGCCACATAGCAGCCCCTTTTTCAAAATAATAACAATGATAATTTTCTATATATAGAAAAGTTCTAAGAACTTCAAAATGGATTTCCATTGTCTTTCATCTATATTAAGTATTTAACATTTAAAAAAATTTTTCCATATGAATATGAGTGTGTATATGTGTGTCAGAGGCACGGTGTGCACCCGTGGAGACCCAAGGGTGACTTCAGGAATCATCCTGGATTGCTCCACCTCTTCTTTGCTCCACTCTGGAGTTTCCCAGATTCCATCTTCCAGGTCCTGAAGTACAGGGTATTGTCATTTCCATCTGGCATTTTAAAAAATTATTTTATTTATTTACTGTGTGCGTGTGTGTGCGTGTGTGTGTGTGTGTGTGTGTGTGTGTGTGTGTGTGTGTATATCAGAAGGCACTGTGTGTCCCTGTGGAGGGCCAAGGGTGATTTCGGGAATCATCCCAGATCACTTCCACCTCCTTTTTGCTTCACTCTGGGATTTCCCAGGCTCCGCCCAGCAGGGCCAGAAGTGCAGGACGCTGCCATTTCCACCTGGCATTTTTACGTGGGACCTGGGATCTGAACTCAGGACCTTCTGCTTGCAAGGCAAAGGCTTAACCCTTGAGCCATCTCTCCAGCCCAATAAGAAGTAATTAACATTTGCGCACTCTACGTGTGTACAAACTAGGCTATATTAAGAAAATGATAATAGAGGACTGGAGAGATATGGGCAAGTGTGTAGTCATCCCTAGGCAGGAGAGCTTTTCCTGGGCAGATCAAAGTCATGATTCTGCTTAAGTCCAGTTTGAGGAACCAGTGAGTTTATTAGGTTTACTTACAGGAGTCTAGGTGAGGGGGGACACCGCTGAAAAGTCACACCCCTAACATGGATGACAATCTTCCTCCAGTTGCACAGATGGAACCCCCCAAACCTCATACCCCAGTATCTCTTCAGACCACAAAAGCACATGCAACTGGAACCCAGTGACATATAACTCGGAGAGAGGTCTTTGAAGATCTTTGAAGGTCATCCCTTACTGCTGGTATTATCAGGAAGGAACTCACTTTACTAGTCTGGAGAAACTGGTTCTAATCCTCTACAAAGATAAGGTCGCCAACTCTTCCCAACGTTGTGTTTATAAAAGATTATGGAGATGAGCTCTCCATTGTAGATAAGCACTAGGACAAGTCAGCCGGATCGACTGGGCTTCGCCCCAATATAAACAGACCAATGAGATGTAGAGGACCAAAAGCTCCAATCGGGTTTGCAGAAACTGGAGCTAACCAATGAGGAAAAGCCACTTTTCCTGGGCTTGCCTAAGCCTATAAATACCTATGACCCTGGTAGCTGCCTTTGCTCCCTTGACCCTCCTAGATTCCATGTCTGGTGTCCATGAATTCTTTTCTGGCTTCCTTGCCCCTCACAGACTCCAAGTCTGTGAGTTCTTCCTCTCTTCTAATAAAATCTGCCTTATTCCTTTCACACTGCTTTCCCACTTCAATCCCTGGACACAAGAAGCACCACTGGGCTTAATACACCAGACACTCTCTTGTTCCTGTTGGAATCCATGCCAGTGAGTTCTGTTCTTTCTCACCTCTAAAAAAAAAATCCACTTCATCTTCTACTTGTTCTGGTTTCAATCTTCAACTCCTGAATACAAGAACATGGACATAACTCCCCCCCCACACACACACTAGCTCCCCTCCCCACAACATAATGACTGTCTGCTCTTCCTATCAGGGAATATCCATAGTCAATGGGCCTTGTTGCAATTCGCCTGCATGGTTGCTGATAAATCACCATCAAACAGCTTAAGGGAGCAAGGGGCTTATTCTCTTATGATTGTCCGGTTACAGTTCTTGCTATAGTTGGGCAGGAGAGTATGCACCGATACCAGGGCCGAGGAAACTGACCACAGCATATCCACATAACAGCTGAGAGAGGGATGATCCTTACTGGCCAGACCAGCACATCTGGCCAAGTGTACACAAGGATGTCGACTCTTGTTAAACAGTGCCCTCCATTTTATTCACCTGTCTGGAGACCATCCCACCCACCATGGGCTGGGCCTTCCCCATCCACTGGACAATCTCCTGCAGATTTGCTCTGGGCTTCGCTCAATTATTAGTTCTCTATAAACGTGCCCAGAGCTCAAACCCTCAACTGTCATGTATATCTAACTATGACAGACCTGATCTCAAGAGTCTCTGGCAAATAGTCACAGACACTCCGATGAAGAGGTTGATGGCTGTTTCGCTCAGAGGACAGCACTTACATGTATGTATATATATGTGTGTGTGTATATATATGTATATATGTGTGTATGTATGTATATGTATGTATATATGTATGTATATTTTCTATAAGCATAATTATTGCTGAATGGTTAAGAACAACTTGTACATACTATCTCCCAAAGGGTGGGGGTGGGAGTAAGAAGGGGTGGGGACAAGAGGGTCTCAGGGACTCATTGGCTACCATCCAAGCTCCAGGTTCAAGGCGAGAAATGACCACAGTCCAGGGAGGAATTTGACAAAATGGCCTGGTCACGCCTAACATAGAGCAGGACACCCAATGTCCTTTTCTGGTATGTATATATATATATTCTACAAACATGAGAGAGAGAGAGAGAGAGAGAGAGAGAGAGAGAGAGAGAAGGCTGGGCTGTGGCTCTCTGGCCCTGCACTTGTCTAGCATGTATGAAGCCCTTGGTTGATCCCCCAGAACCCCGACAATGCAGGCACTTGAGAAATGGAGTCTTGAGGATCTGAAGTTCAGGGCCATCTGGACTACAAGAGAATAGAAGGAAGAAGGACATGGGGAGGGAGGGAGGCACTCAACCAGCGGTGACTTGGGCCTAAGTAAATGTACACGTATTGTTTGGGCAGCTTTTGAAGTTCTCCTTTCCCACGGTGTAATCTACTTCATCTCTAAAAGATGAAGCTAGGGGGAGAGTGCTCAGCGGTTCCAGCTTTTATCTGAAGTCAGGAGCTAGAGGAGGTGATAACAGGTCTGCCGAGGTGTGGTACAGGATGGGAGGCTCACAGGTACACAAGCAATGCTGATAAGATAAAATGGGGCGCAAGGTCACAGGAATACCCCTCCCCCATGGGGCAGCAGAGGTCAAGAGATCTGTCTGGACTATAAACCTGGTTCAGAAGCGGGAATATCTTTCGGAAAAGGGAATACTGTCTTCGTACAGACGGTCTCCACGTGGTGTGTGGAGTCCTGTGGACCATCCTGATTGTTAGCCAGGGCCGCACCATTTTGTAAGGCCTCCTTCACTTTGGGCCGCAGCGTGGTGACTCTGGAGCAGCTACATCAGCTGCTCCAGATTTAATCTCTCTAGATCCCTGAGCTCCCCACCACGAATGAAGTTGGGAGATGGAATTTTAATCACCTTCTTTACCCTACAATTCCCGTAGCTTGTATCAATAGCAGCTGTACAGTCTGAGAATCTTTGTTCCTCCCCCCATCTTCCTCCATATTAGGCGGCTTTAGAACAGAGTAGTCCGCCCGGGGAAGGTCTTTGAAGGTCACCCCCCCCCCACCACACACACACACACACACACACACACTGCTGGGATTATCCACAAGGAACAAACCCTGCCAATCTGGTTCCTCCTGGTGGAGGAACTGGTTCTAATCCCTCACAGAGGCAAGGTCACCAAAGCCCCCCAACCCTGTGTTTCTGAAAGTATATGGAGATGAGCTCTTCTTTGCAGATAAATTATGTTCCTCAAAACCAGCTGGACCTTGGGCTGGAGAGGTGGCTCAGGGGTTAAGCCTCCGCCTTGCAGGCGGAAGGTCCTGAGTTTGGATCCCATATCCCACGTATAGACGCCAGACGGAAGCGGAGGCTGCCTGTGCTTCTGGTCCTGGTAGGGCGGAGCCTGTGAATCCTGGGGCAGAAGGAGGTGGAGGCATCCATGGTGGTTCGCAGGTTCGTCCGTGGTTCTATACATACACAGACACACACACATACGCGCACATGCACACGGTTGAATAAATAATAATAAAAAATTAAAAAAAAAAAAACAGCTGGACCATTTGAGGTGGGCTGCTAGGTAAACTCAGCCAGGCCCTAATATAGTTGCAGGAACAGTCAGTCTTTCCTCTGTTTATCAAATATCCCTTCCAGTTGCCGAATGTTGGGGGACCAACTGTCCCAATGTTGTGGGGTTCTTGTGTTCCAGAGTCCAATGTCCAAGCCCAAGACCCAGTATAAACCCAGACTTCCATGCAGGAAACAAGGGGGAGCGGTAGGAATTGATCAGGCATCGGGTCAGAGGGAGCCTAGGATGTCCATCATCTAAGCCAACTTTATTGTAGCATATATGAGTATTTATAGGAAAACAGTCAAGGAGCAGGCCAAATTAGGAATACATCAAAGAAGAGCAGGACCAAATTCTTTCCAGGATTATGTAAAACTTATCCATTCCAGTTAACAAAGAAAAGGCAGGAGTGACATCTACCTGCTGCGGGACCAGACGTGATGTCCCCAGGTAGAGTTAAAAGCGGGCATGATACTTAGTTGCTAAAAGGGAATGGACAATGAATGTCTCAAAGCAGTTACCTGGTCCATGCAGTAACATATCTCGAATGCATAGGGAAGGAACTGTAGGGGGAGGTTATAACCTAGCCAGTCCTGAGAAGAACAAAATCTAAGAACAGACAGGAGGTAAACTCAACTCCCAGAGGAAGGAATTCACCTGCCATTGTCTATGCAGACAAGAGGCAAAACTCAACTTCCAAGAGAGGAATACACCTAACAACGGTCCATTTTAGATGCTAATGTGTCATTCTCTAGAGAGCAGGCTTTAGGCCTGACGACCCCCACAGTCCAAGACTGAAACCAGAATACGTGTAGAGGATTGAGGTAGAGTTTATAAGAGGAGAGAAAGGTTGGAACTCATGGACTCCAGATGTGGAGTGCCATGAAGGGCTAGGGCGTCCCGGAGAACTCATGGACCCCAGGCATGGAATCCATGAAGGGCGAGGAACTGGAAAAGAACTCATGACACTTTGGCTGTCAGGGTCAGGCATATTTGTACACTTAGGCAAGCCAGGGAGACTGGGATTGGCATTTTCTAACTGGTTACTCCCATTAGGGCCCAACCCAGTTGCTCCTGGGCCGCATGGAACTAGAGATCAAGTTGTTTGGTGGATATGGAGAGCTCATTTCCATAATCCCTTCATAGGGAAGTTGACCGTCTTATCTCTGGGAGGACTGGAGTCTTTTCCTCAGCAGGGGTGCTCCTTCAGGGTGGTCCCAGCAGTGGGGGGTGGCCTTCAGGAATTCCAAAGACCGGGCTGGAGAGGTGGCTCAGGGGTTAAGCCTCCGCCTTGCAGGCGGAAGGTCCTGAGTTCGGATCCCAGATCCCACGTATAGACGCCAGGCGGAAGCGGGGGCGGCCTGTGCTTCTGGTCCTGGTAGGGCGGAGCCTGTGAATCCTGGGGCAGAAGGAGGTGGAGGCGGCCATGGTGGTTCCCGATTCGTCCGTGGTTCTACACATATACAGACACACACACACACACACACACACACACACACACACACACACAGATGTGCGCGCACATACACACGCACATGCGCACAGTTGAATAAATAATAATAATAAAAAAATTAAAAAAAAAAAAAAAAGGAATTCCAAAGACCTTAAGAGACCCATCCAGCATAGCTGTTCTAATCCTGCCTTAATATGAACAGACCAATGAGATGTAGTGGACCAAAAGCCCCAATCAGGTTTGCAGACACTGGAACTAACCAACAAGGAAAAGCCACTCTCTCCCACTCCCAACACCTAACCCTATAATACCCCTGGCCATGCCAGCCATCTTTGCTCATAGACTTCATGTGTTCCAATGTCCATGAGTTCTTTTTTTTTTTTAATTTTTTATTATTTATTCAATTGTGCGTGTATGCGTGTGTGCGCATGCATGTGTGTGTACGTATGTGTGTGTGTGTGTAGAACCACGTACGAATCTGGGAACCACCATGGACCCCCTCCACCTCCTCCTTGTTTACTCTGCCACGGGATTCACAAGCTCCGCCCTACCAGGACGCAGGACGCCCCCGCTTCTGCCTGGCATCTATATGTGGGGTCTAGGATTCAAACTCAGGACCTTCCGCCTGCAAGGCAGAGGGTTAATCCCTGAGCCACCTCTTCAGCCCTGTCTGTGAGTTCTTTTCAGCTCTCTTGCTCCTCTTGGATTTCATGTCTGTGAGTTCGGTTCTTCCCTCTAATAAAATCTGCCTTAATCCTCTACTCGTGTCCTTGTCTCAATCGTGGACTCTGGAACACAAGAACCTGGACATAAATCCTGCAACACATGCTGTGAACTGTGATAGTTGACTTGGGTGTCAATTTGACCACACCTGGCATTAACTACGATCAGCTGTTAGACTTCCTGGAGAGATACTTGTGATAGTTAATCCTGGTTGTCAACTTGACCATACCTGGCATTAACTAAGATCAGCTGAAGAGATTATCTGGATCAATACATTTATGATATGAAAACCAGCCCTAGATCTAATTGGAACCTCCCAGTAGCGGACTAGAGAAAAGGAACCAAGAACAGAAGACTGAGAAGAGAGACTCCAGGATGTTTGCAGTGATCTAGCTGCCTCCAGTTTTAGCCACCAGCTATGTCACCTCCACCATGAAAGACTGTTTCTCTTCTCTGGAATTGTAAGCTGAATAAATCTTCCTTTCTCCTTTAAGTTGTTCGACTTTGGATGTTCTCTCACAGCAATAGTTAAGAGTAAACTTATCTAGGGGGGAGGAGGAGGGAGAGAAGGAACTGGTCTACCTATTAAGTTTGTATGAGCGGAAATAAAAAATGTATAAAAAAAAAGAGTAAACTTATCTAATATTGTAGGCCAGTGTGAAATGCAAACTAGATCCCAAGGGTGAGGGGCTCCTTCCCTTCCCATGCACCCTAAGTTTTTCCCTCATTGTGGGGTCACTTTCAGCCTGGTAAAATATGCATAATGCAAAGCTTATCATTCCCATGTTTTTATGCATCTTTAAATGGATCTGCCCACGCCCTCTTCTGCTGTGTGACTTCCTGGGGAGACCTCTACTCACCCCAAGAGGACCAAAGAAATGACCCCCACCAAGCCTAGCTGGAGGAGGGTAACCTGTGAGTTGACTGGAGTTGTTTATAGAATCATGAGCAGCAGAAGGGCATCTGCCTCACCCAGGAAAAGTCTCTCCCCCAGCAGTGCTTACCGGCTTATCTACCCTGGGAAAGAGGTCCTCGTTCCTCACTTCGAGTGCCTCCTGGGCCCTCTCCTGATTTTATGGGAATCAGGAAACCCACTCTTCTGAGAGTCTGCTGCAGTTTGCCTGCATGATACTCCTAAGTGCACAACCCAAGAACCTGGGGAATGAGGGGAACTGATCCTTTCTTAATGATTCTCTTTCGGGGACATGTCCTGGACAGGTGGTATTCCTATTCCATAAAGCTGATTCCACAGGATAGAGGCAGCTGATTCAGGAAGTTGGCATCCTTCACATATTTGGACAGACTTTCAGTCCCAAGTGAGGATTACCCCTCTCTCAGTAATCTCAGTAATGGGGCCTGGTGTTGGTGTGAACTCTTCTGCCCAGCTGGACTAAGAACGGTGAGAGCTGTAAGAAAGAATAAAACCCTTTGGGCTGGAGCGATGGCTCAGGAGTTAAGCCTCTGCTTCTCCAAGCAGAAAGATCTGAATTCAGATCCCAGATTCCATGTAAAAATGCCAGGTGGAAATGGCAGTAGTCTGCAATTCTGACCCTGGAAGGCAGAACCTGGGAAACTCCAGAGCAAAGCAATAAGAGAGTAGAGGAATCCAGGATGATTCCCAGAGTCACCCTCGGGCTTCCACAGGGACACACAGTACCCACTGATATATGTGTCATGAGTTTATCAGTGACTTGCTAACTGTGGGTACCAGTTAAGCTGTGTCACTGGCCAATAATCTTACTTCATAGCTTAGACTGGCTCGCTATGGAGCAGGTTAGCCCCAGTCTGCAATGAGCCTCCCGCCTGTGCCTCCTGAGTGCTGGGTTTGCAGGTGTGTGAGTTCATGACATGTATAGAACATGCTTTCAGGACCCTTGGTCAGATTCACACAGTCACTATACCCCACCCACCTTCCCACAGCCCCTTTTGACATTGTCTCATGGATAAAATCAAATAAGATAAAATAAAATAGGCTCCGAATGGGTTGTCTGAGTCTGGCTTATTTTGCTCAGTGTGATGATGTCGGGTTCAGTCATTTGCTTGCAGATACAAGCAGAAGCCTTCACGGTTCGCCCTGCAGCATCTCTTCTCTTGTGAGTCCTTCCGCAGCGTGGCAGATGCTGCATTTAGTTCATGTATTCACTGCCTCGGGCGCTTGGCTGTTTTCCCCCTTCCGGCTCTAGAGACTAAGCGGACCAAAGGGTGAGCACGCCCGATGCTCCTGCGTGCCCCGGGCTCCGGGCTCTTTTGCTGCTGGGTGTGGTCCTTCCAGTGGAATGGCTGAGTCATTTCCAGGAGGGTTTACCCTGAGGATCAGGGATGTCCTGCAGGCCAGAAGCTGGGACCCCTCACACGCACGGCTGTAAGCAGGAGGTGGGGAACCTGGGGGAAACCCAGGGGGAGGCAGGCACAGATCCAGGTGGCAGAGGCGAGAGCTAGAAGCCTGGAGCTGCTGCCCTGTGACTGGCACACTCTTGGGACCAATAAAGGGCCCTATGCAGGTCTGCAGCGGGCACTGTGCACACGCCTCGGAGCCAGGAGATGAGTGACAGGAAAAGAGGACAGACCACTGGCTTCCTTTGCTCCTCCTCCTCCTGATCCTCCTCCTCTTGCTCCCCCTTTTTTTTAATCCCCCTTCCTTTTCCTATTCTTCCTCCTTTCCAGGGAGCCCAGGGATTGAACTCAGGCTACCAATCTTTGTGGCAAGCACCACCCCACCAAGCCATATTGTCAGCCCCTTTACTACTGTGTGTTCTTTATCATGACAGAGAGCTTGGCTCAAAACAGACTCTGCAGCCAGCGGCCAGCCTCACAGCCTGTTGTGGGCTTCCTCTCCCACACGCGATTGTCTGGTACACTGCTGGGACTCCCCTGGGTCGAAGTCCCAACAATTTCTTATCTGGTTCCTTCCTCATCCTCACCTGCATCCTCGGTTGACACACAGCTCCATCATCAGCAGCATCATTTGAGAGGGCTGCCCTCTCAAACCTGGCAGCCTCCATTCTGGCCGGGAGGACCTGTGTTCAGGTCCCAGGGCTCAGCATGGAGCAGGGTGGGCTGGGCCAGCATGTGTCTGCGCAGCTGAAATCACGTGGTGCCCTGAGCCTGGCAGATGGTCGCTGGGCAGCAGGTGCTGGAGCCAGGCTCTGGAGACCTCCTCTCCACGCTATAGATCCCCAATCTCTTCTCGAAGGTTCTTCAAGCTCGCCTATCTCCCCTCCGCCTTCTCCTTCCCTCCTCCTTTTGCTCCCCCTTATGCCTGCCCTGCCCTATGCATAGCCAAGACCCTGCTCACTGCTTTCCTCTCTGCTTCTGGAGTCAATCAGAATCGCTCTCTAGCTGATTCTCTCATCCATCCATCCATCCATTTATCCACCTACCCATTCATCAGTTTTCCTTTTTATTTCTGTTGCTGATAAAATATACTACACTTCTTGTTCTTGCTTTCCCTGTCTTCTCTCTTCTGTCTCTTTAGTTTTTCTCTCTCTCTCTGTCAGAGGACAACTTTCCAAAGTCAGTTCGCTCCTTCTACCCTGTGAACTTCTGGGGATTGAACTCAGATCACCAGGTCTGCATACCGATGCCTTTGCCCACTGGGCCATCTTGCCGGTCCCTGTCTTTCTGCTGCGGTCAGCTTAACACCTTCGAGGGCATTGGCGTGGCAGCAGCCTGAGTCAGCCTGTTCTTCGTCCGAGAGGTGGAGACGGTTCCCTCACACACACGCTTCCGCCGTGCACAGCCCGGGTCGGCTCTGGGGCATGAGGCTCGTGTGAGATGGGTGTGCACGTGTCTGCACAGCCCCCGCTCTGTCTTCTGGGTACACCCTGCCAGGGGAGCTGCTGAGTCACTCCCAGAGGGTTTCGCCCCAAGGATCATGGGAGGTCACCCAGCTGTCCCGGGGTGTGGTGCTCTTGTTGGCCTAGGACTCCTCTGGTTGCTCTGAGGTTGCTGCGGAGACAGAAAGGGGGACGGGAGACCCAGAGAAAGCAGGAACGGGGGTCCAGGTGGGAGAAGGTGGAAGCCTAAAGCTGGAAGTGTGCAGGAGAAACCTGGGCAAAGGCATGAATGGATAAGTGAGTGTAGGAGTGAAAAGTACGGAGACCGTGCTGGTGATGGGGATACACCAGGGGTCTCTCTGGCTGTCCCCTCCTCTTCCTCCTCTCCACTTGGCCTTTCTTCCTCTTTGCTTCTTTTCTCCTCCTCTCCCTTACCTTTTCCTCTTCCTCTCCCCTTTCTCCTGTCCCCTCTTCCTTCTCCTCTTCCTTCCCCCTCTCTCCCCTTCCTCTCCTCTTTCTTGCCCTCTTGCTCCCTGCCCTTTCCTCCTCTTCCTCTTCCCACTCCTCTCTCCCCATTGAAATGGGGTCTCACTGTGTCCGGCAGGCGGCCGCCAGCTCTGCCTCACGCTTTTTGCCGTTTACCCGACTCTCCGTCTCCAGGCCGCTGGCCTCGGGTAGCAAATCCCAAATTAGTCTGTCGTCCACTGGGAATGTGGCCCAGGGCCCAGAGCCTCTTGGCGAGAGCATGATGATTCTTGTTAAGGAAGCGGAGGAGGAGGCAGGGAGGAGGAGCAGGGAGTGCGGGGGGGGGGGGGGCGGGGGGGGGGGGGTGCGGGGGAGTACAAGGCTGGAGCCAGAGCTGACCCCCCCATCAGATCCAGGCTTCAGTGCTTGCCCACGTCTCTCCAACCTCACTTTCTGCCCCTGGAAAATGGTAGACTCACTTGTTTGCTCTCTCATCCCCTCCTCCTCCTCCTCCCGCTTGCTCCTCTCCCTCCTGTTTTTCTTCCTCCTCCTCCTCTTCTTCCTGTCGTTTTTCATTTCTGTTCTGCGCATGTGTGCGTCCTCGTGGGGGTCAGAGGTCGACATGGCAGGATGTCTTCATCCACTGTTTTTCCACCTTCTGTTCTTTTTTTCCCCCCATTCACCCAAGCTCCAGTGCTGGGGACCAAACTCAGGGCGTTGCGCTTGCTAGGCAAGCGTTCTGTCACTGGACTATGTCCCCAACCCCATCCACCTTATTTTCTGACAGTCTCTCGGTGAAATTGGAGCCAGTAGTGACCCCCAAGGCCTCCCGGTGCTGGGGTTCCACACATCTCAGGGGAGCCCGGCTTTCTATCCCTGGGTGCTGGAGAGCCCATCAGTCCTGGTGCTTGCATAGCAAGTATGGTCCGGTCAAAGCCTCTCCCCCAGAGGCAGTGCTGGCCATGGGAACCAGGGTAACCTCAAGAGTCATCCCGGATTGCTTGCTCTACCTCCTTATTGCTTTGCCCTGGAGTTCCCCAGGTTCTACCTTCCAGGGCCAGAAGCAAAGGCCACCACCATTTCTGACCTGAGGTTTTTTTTTTAATGTGGGATCTGGGATTCAAGCTCAGGTCCTTCTATTTCTGAGGCAGAGGCTTAACCCCTGAGTCATCTCTCCAGGTCCTCCCTATTTTTTTTAAACAGTATTTTATTTATTAGTGAGAAGGGAGAGATAGTGAGACAGTAAGAGAGAAAGAGAGAAAGTTGGACAATTTTGGAAACTCAGTTTTTAGTTCTACCATGTGCGAGTCAAGAGGATCGAACTCAGTTCATGTGATTTAGGTGCAGGCTCCTTACCCACTGAGCCGCTTTGCCTGCCCACTGTTTGCTATTCCTGAACATTTCTGCTGACAGCATCCCAGAGCCCTGCCTTCTCTGGTTCCTCACTAGGCGTCTTGGTCCAGCCATGTCGCTCTGAGGCACTCTCTGCAGAAGTCTCTGGGGACAAAACCGTCTTCTCTCGGACACTGGGAACTGCTGTGTCATGGTGAACAGCACCTTTAGAAGCTCAGCTGCAGGGAAATCGCTAGGCTGGACCCAGGAGCTCTGTGTGGGCATTTCCCAGATGACTCACGATGAGTGAACAACCTTGCACAGGCTTGCTCCGTCAAGAGAGAAAAGGGGATGTTGAAAGATGAGTGAATATAGCTGCCACGGATGGAAAGGCTCCTGTATCTCTTGCCCCGGCAGAATTCCCTCAGTGTCCCCCCCACACCATGGTCACACCCTTGGACCGCAGCCCTCTATGGGCCTGGCCCAGATGGGTCTCTGCTTCCCTTTCCTGATCCCGACAAAGACTTTTTCCACTTCTTGGCTGTTTGGTTGTGTACGGCCTGCGCGTGCACATATGGAGGCATGTGATTGACATCAGGTGTCTTCCATCTTTTTTTTTTTGCCACAGCTCACTGAATCTAGAGCTCACTCATTGGACAGTAAGCTTCAAGCATCCTCCTGCCTCCATCTCCCCAACACCGGGATTAAGAATACCAATGCACCCTGGTTTTTATGTGGGTGCTGGGATTTGAACTCGGATCCTTAGGCTTGTTCAGCAAGCACCCGGCCATCTCCCCTGATCATGCATTGATTTTTTTAAGACCGGGTCTCATATGGAGCCTGGATGGGCCTCAGGTGCAGCCTGCCAAGGGCTAGGAATACAGGGACGCTCTACCACCCCAGTTCCTTTGTGACTTTCCCAGGACTTGCTTTTCTCAGCCCAAAGCAGAACCCAGTTGAAGACTTGGGTTCTCCAGGCAGCTTTATTGACTCCTCCCTCAGCAGGCTGGCACCTCATGGGTCCTGTTAGAACCACTTTTCCTTCCTGGATTTTACAACAGCTGTAAATACACTTTCCTTTATGCAATTAGTCATTATCTTTGGCCTTACCATGAAAAAACCCCTGAAAAAGCCCACCCAACTCTTAAAAGAGTCCCAAGAGAGTTGGAATGCATCTCAGCGAGACATCCACACATAGCAGCTGCTCAATAAACTGTTGGACCTAGAAGAACTCAAACCAGGGAGTAGAGAGAATTGTCACCTGAAATGATTCTCCCTTTAAAGTCTACTCACCTGGAGGGCCCTGGGCCTAAGAACCCTTTGAAAGCCTGGGCCCTTCCTTCTGTCCCTCATCAGCCCCTTGATGAGGTCTCACGGTAAATGGGTATGATTTTATTTGCTGCAGTTGTGCACATGCTGAAGCAAGTAGGGTGGGGGAGGAACTGGGCTGCCCCAGTCACCCTAAAGCTTCCACCCAGAGGCCCAGCCTGCCCTCTTGGGTGCCTCAGTCCTTTTTCCATGCAATTACACACAATGGTGGGTATCACCCCTCCCAGTCACCAGACTGGGCTGAGCATGTGCTCTAGTCATTTGCCACAGAAATAAAATCTCTGGCAAGGTTACTCTAGCCTTGTGCCTCTCTCTCTTTCCTCTGCAAAATGGGGAGAATCCTATCAGTCGTCCCACCAGCTGTGCTGTGAACGGAGGTTCACATGCCTCCGTTGTGCATGTACCACAAGCACGAGGCCTTGGGCAGCTCCCTAAGGTCTGTTAATTACAATGTTTCTAGGGCTGAGTTTCCTGCCTGGCTTCTATCATGGTGGGCGTGGGGGAGAGTGGTCTGTGTCCCTCCCAGCCTTCGCTCTAGCATCTAAGCACATTGTCTGGCTGTTGGGAAGCCTTCCAGAATTATGATTCTCCACCTCAATTTTTATTTTTTAATTTAGATTTTTTTTTGAGGGGTCAGGGATGTGGCTCAGTTGGTAGACTGCTTGCCAAGTACTGCACAAAACCGGGGCCTTAGCTCTGGCACCACATAAACCTGGTTAGCAAGCACACCCCTGTAATACCAGCACTCTGGAAGCAGAGACAAGAAGGATCGTAAGTTCAAGGTCTTCCTTGCTACGCGCTGAGCTTCAGGCCAGCCTGGGCTGCGTGATGGCCTGTCCCCCAAACCAAACCAAACACAAAATAAACCAAACATCAATACCCCCCCACACTAACCCCCACTTCCTGGCTGCAGCGCAGAGGGCAAGAAATTCCCAGGGTGCTTTGCGGGCCGGTTGCAGGGCAACAGGTGTGCTGGATGGAGCCCCGGGTCCCGCGCCGCGTGCCGTGGAATCACAGGGTCCCGCTTCGAACCTCACTTCCGCGTCTCGCTGCGTGGCCTTGCGCAAGTCGCCTCCCCGGCCTGAGCCTCAGTTTCCCCATACGGAAAGAACAGCCGGCGGGGAAGAGCGTGCACTTCCTTTAGGGGAGAGTCTGGAGGCCCAGCTGCCCGGGGTGGGGGGGTCGCTGGGTGACCCCCCCAGCTCGGGCGGCGCTCTCGGCCCGTGTGGCCCCGGGGTCACGTGAGGATGCCCCGCAGGCCCCGGCGCCCGCGGGAGCCCAGGGCCGCGCGCTGCCCACGCGGTGCGGCGCGGGGAGGCCGGGGCGGGGCGGGGCGGGGCGGGGCTCCGCATCCCGGTGACGCGGGCCAACCGGGCGGCGTTGCGGCTCCTGCGCTCGCTCGCTCGCTCGGCCGCCGCCGTCGCCGCCAGCCGCCTGCCGGGCCCGTCCGCCGCCCCGCGCCGGCGCCGCCGCCCGCATGGCGCTCCGCAGCTTCTGCAGCGCCGATGGCTCGGATCCCTTCTGGGTAGGACACCGGGGGCGGCGGAGCCGCGCGGGCCCGGCGGGAGGACGGGGACGGAAGCGCGGGGCCGGAGCCCGGCTCGCAAAAGCCTCCGGGGCTCCCGCGCCCCGACTCGCCAGGCCCTGCGCCCGCCTGCAGCCGCGGAGGGCACGCTTGAGGGGGGCCTCGGTTCCGGGAGAGCGGGGCACGTGTCTGTCTCTCGCGGGGCGCGGGAGGACCGGCCCTCTGTGCTTGGGAGGTGCTCACCTCCCGGGACCCCAATCGCGGAGGTAGACAAGGGGGGGTTATCTCCTTGCCTCTGATCTCCCTTGGCTTTGGGTTTGGGTTCCCTCCGCTTCACCCCAAACACACCACTGTGAACCCCGAGTCAGGCCGGGGCCCAGACTGTGAAAAGGGACTTCCCACCGATCGGATTAAGGTTCGCTTCCTTCCCCCACCCGGTGGTTTTACATCCTTCGTTTACTCTGTGGGGACGTATTTTTGCCTTCTTTTCCAACTACCAAGAAAGTTAGGAAACGGGGGTGGGGTGGGGTGGGGTGTAGAAGGTGTGTGTCCCAGCATGCGCCCATCCGGCTCTCAGAGCAGCTTAGGGTGGAATGGAAGATGCCAGGACCTTGGTACCCAGGGGGGTGGTGAGGCGCCTCTCTGGGGGAACCCCCTTTCCGGGGGAGGGAGTTCCAAGCCTCCCCCAGATGGTTTTTTTGGTGAACTGTGTGGCAGTGCCAACCTTAGTGGGGTTAACGGCTTTGATCCCTGGTGTTTGGTCGCTAGTGTGTCTGTAATGCGATTTGGTCCTTCTTCAGAACACTCTTGTATCGCACTGTCTTGATTATTAGTAAACACAATAGACCAATGTGAACACAATGGGCCCCCCTCTCCTTTTTGTTTAGGAGACAGGAAAAAACACCGTTGTTTCTTAGGAGCTGGTGATTTGCATTCTCAAATACCTTTCTGCCCAGCCTTGTGGTACTTCCTGAGAAGCCTCCTTAGTGTGGAAAAGTCACCCTGGAGGGTCCCAACTTTGTTAATCTGTTTTTAGAGGGAGGGCGTTATGTGCGGTTGAACAGCCAACCACACTTGATATGGCTTGCATTTTTTTTTAAGCCTGCCGAATTGGTGAGTTCTCTCAAGACTGAAAGTAAACATATATACTTGGCATTTAGGGGGGGTCTGGGACGGGTTAGTGTTTGTCATTGAGGAACACCTGGGTATACCCTACTTCTGTATCAGCGATAGTGAGAGCAAAAATATTCTGCAGGGACCCCCTAACTTGGGGGAATCTGGCCTAATGCTGTATGAATCCTGTAATGTTGATTTTTCTTCTCTTGGGGGGCATGGGTGAGTAGTGAAATCAGATTCTCTATCAGGATGTCGTTTATCCAGGGCAACAGGCTGTTGATAGCTTCAAAGGAGGTGTGGGCTGTTCCTAGCTGTCTATCTCATTAGCTGAACCGCCACCCAAGAAACTGGTTTATGGATTCTCTCCTTCCAGGCCCTTATTGCTGGAAGAATTGTAAGCCAGTGGAGCTTAGCAACCGTGGCACTTGGCCTTCACCCTGAGCAGGTGTGCGCCCTCCCTCGGTTTTCAGTCTTGCAGACTTCCTCCTGTCTCTGATCTCTAGACTTGCCCCAGTTTCTGGAGGTGCCCTGAGACTAAAATTGGTGAGTGGGCAGCGCAGCTGGCAAATGAGAACATCCACGGAGCCAAAGACTCCAAACCCACTCCAGAGTAGGCGGCTTGGCTGGGCATGTTGGCACACACCTGTCATTAATCTCAGTACCCAGGAGCATTGAGGCGGAAGGGACTCCGGCAGGTGGCTTCCAAGGCTCAGTGTGGAGCAGTCTAACTTTTACCCAGACACGACCATGATACCTTTTTACCCCCCCCCCCCCCCCCCCCCGCTCTTCCCTCACTCCTGTCCTGGGGATTGAACCCAGGGGCTCA
Organism: Typhlomys cinereus; assembly: GCA_023101885.1. Classification (NCBI taxonomy): domain Eukaryota; kingdom Metazoa; phylum Chordata; class Mammalia; order Rodentia; family Platacanthomyidae; genus Typhlomys; species Typhlomys cinereus. The sequence goes on from JALPQD010000550.1 coordinate 833,983, forward strand.
CATGAGCCGGGCAGTCACCTGCTGTACACTAGGCTCCATCCTAGCCAAACTGTGCTGCCTGTGTCAGCCACTCCAGGGCTGCTCAGGTGCCGTATGGGTAAAATGGGACTGGGCCTGCCTCCGAGGCCAGGTCTAGGAATTAACCTGTGGGAATGGCCCAGCCTTGCCCGGCATAGAGACCAGCAGTTGCTGTCATTTTCCTGAGACGAGAGGTGGGTTTCCACTTTCTCCTCCAGCCTGGAAACTCATCTCTCGCTCTCTGGTGGGAACGGGTCTGGGGTGTGTTCTGCTCCCCCACTCACAGTTGGTTCCTATTGGGCCATAGGCACACTTTGGCATGTCAAGGTTGTGGGGGCACACAGGGTTTTGCTTTTCGGACTGGGTCTGCCCCTGAGCTCCCCCCTCTCCCCAGGATGGGGACAGGACCCTGCTGAGCTTGGTTCTGCCAACCCACCACCTTCCCTCAGGTCAGAGGTCTGAGATGAGAAAAAGGAGACCGTCGTTATCAGCATGGAAAGCAGGGGCTTACTTTTCCACTGTGGGTGCGGAGCTGGCGGGAGGGGTGTGTGTGTGGCTAGCGTTTGAGTGTCGGTTAGGAAAATGTGCCTGGCCTTTCTAGCTCCCATCCCAACTTCCTCTTTGAAAGGACATTCCTTTAAAGCCAGGGAGGTAGCTCAGGGGTAAGGCCAGAGTAAGTAAGGCATCTGCTCACAAACCTGGTGACAGTAGTGTGATCCTGAAAGCCCACCCATACGGTGGAAGAAGCTGTCTGTTGAAAGTTGTAAAAGTTGTCCTGTGAGTTCCACCCTTGCACCATAGCATGCGCGCCCCCACAAACAAACAAAGTATAAAATATAATACATGAGGCCTCCTGTAGTCTTGTCATCCTGGATACTTGGGAGTCTGAAACTGGAAAATCAGCAGTTCAAGGCCCGTCTGGGCTCTTAGATCTTGTCTTAAATAAAAAGAAAGGTGAAAGCCGGAGACGTAGCTCCATGGTAGTGTGCTTGCTCGGGTACACCCGCGCAGCTCCAGTACCCCAAGAAGATGCAAGCACACGTACCGCGTGGATTCGTGCCGAATGCAGAAAATTGGAACGACAGGAACAGAGTCCAGACAGTGCAGTCTGAGGGGGTGTTGTGTTGGCTCATGTTCACGTTCCCTTGGGTTCACAGCTAAGGGGAACTGAGTCTGCCACTCTATGTCTCAGTTTCCCCACATAGCGAATGGGGCTGATGTGCGGAACGGTGAATTCTGTGGCCTGCGTGGTACAGTGTAGGCCCTTGCGGCCTGTCAGTTGAATTCTTTTTTTTTTTTTTTTTTTAATTTTTTTATTATTATTTATTCAATTGTGCATATATGGTGTGCACGTGTGTGCATGTGTGTGTGTGTAGAACCACAGGCGAATTCGGGAACCACCATGGACGCCTCCCCCTCCTCCTTGTACTGCCCCGGGATTCACAGGCTCCGCCCTACCAGGACCGGAAACGCAGGTCGCCCCCGCTTCTGCCCGGCATCTATACGTGGGGTCTAGCATCCGAACTCAGGACCTTCTGCCTGCAAGGCAGAGGCTTAACCCCAGCCACCTCTCCAGCCCCCAGTCGGTTGAATTCACCAGGTTGTCATCACATCGACTGTGACCAGAAACCCATGCAGTGGGCCGTGGAGTGGGTTGGTCCCGGGGGCTGATAGAATCTGTGGCACCTTCCCACTGCCCAACTCCCTGGATGTTGTGCCTAGGCTGCAACTCACCAAGGCCCAGGGTCGTCTTCCCAGAAGCTAGACAGGTACTCACCTCGAGGGTCTGGGAGCGGGGGTGGGGGTGGGGGTGGGGGTGGGGGTGGGTGGGTGGGGGGCTGGGGGGTGGTGGTGGTGGTGGCATGACAGAGTTCCTTCTTCCTGTGGACTTGACTTTTAGGGTTCAACAGGTCCCCCCCTTTTTGAGTAGCCATCTTCACCCTACCGCTGGGGTGAGCTGGGGTGTCTCTGGCCTGTCCTGTGGTACCCTTGATACATTGTTTTCCACCCTCCACTCCATATCTCACCCGTCTGTTCCCACCAAGTGTATCCAATCGGCCGTCTCTGGGCGTGGCTTGCTGTGTGTTTTCCTGAATTGGGACGCTGGCCATTCATTGTTGGTTATTTTTCTGTTTTTGTGATATTGAGGGTTGAGTCTAGGTTCTCACCCACTCACTGATCTGTATTTCTAGCCTTTGTTTCACTTTTTAATTTTTTTTTAATTATGTGTGTACACATGCATGCATGCCCCATGGTACACATAGAGTGGTCAGAGGCAGCTTGGTGGAGTTGATTCTCTTCTGCCTTCGTGTGAGTTCCGGGGATAGAACTCAGGTCATCAGGCTTGCACGGCAAGCTCTTTTACCCATCGAGCCATCTCGTCCACCCTCTATTTTATGAGAAAGGATCTCACTGAGTTGTCCAGGCTGACCTTGAACTTGGCCATCCCCCTGTCTCAGCCGCTGGTTCCTGGGTCACCATCTGTCTTCTCTGGCCACCCTTGACCTTTGTGGTCTAGTCACAGCCCAGAAGCCTAGGTTTTATTTTTTTTAACTTTTTAAAATTTACTTACTTATTTTTATTGCATGTATGTGTATCGGAAGGTACCGCGTGGAGAACCATCTTGGATTGCTTCTACCACCTTTTATTTATTTATTTTTTGTGTCTGTAGGTGTGGGCGTGTACATGTGTGTGGGTATGTGTAGAAGAAGGCATTGTGTGTGCCTGCGGAGGCCCAAGGGTGACTTTGGGAATCATCCTAGATCACTCAGCCTGTTTAATGCTTTGTTCTGGACGTTCCCAGGCTCTACCTTTTAGGGCATAATTGCAGGCTGCTGCTATTTCTGCTTGGCAATTTATCTATCTATCTATCTATCTATCTATCTATCTATCTATCTATCTATCTATCTATCTATTTACTTATTTACTTACATGGAATCTGGGGATTCAAGCTCAGGTCTTTTTGCTTGTAAGGCAAAGACTTCAGTCCCTGAGCCATCTCCCTCGCTTCTACCTCCTCCTCCTTGCTTCTCTCTGGGATTTCCCAGGCTCTGATTTGCAGGATCGGAAGTCCAGACTGTCGCCGTTTTTACCTGGGATCTGGGATCTGAATTCAGGTCCTTTTGCTTTCGAGGCAGAGTTTTAACCCCTGAGCCATCTCTCCAGTCCTGTTTTTAATTTCTTAGGTGCCAGGCATGGAACCCTTGAGTTTTGCAGATACTAGGCAGGTGCCACTGAGCTACATCCTGAGCCCCGGGGGTTACTGAAGAGAGACGGTCCCTCCTCTGCTCAGCCCTGCCGTGTCCCCTCCCAGCGGTCAGGGCCCTGCAGCATCTGGTCTCCTGTCTGACCTTACCCTGACCTGCTTCTCTGTCCCTCCTCCCCAGCTTTGCCTCTGGCCTTTGCACGCGCTGTCTCTGCTTGGCATCTTGCTGGGGTGTCCCCTCTGTTTCCCTGACCCGTCACCCCCCTACCCCCGCCCGCAAGCTCCTGCTCCCATTCTGTAGTTCATACTCCTCACACAACAAGCATTTTCCTTTTCCTGTTTATGACGGTCAGCTCTGCAACCAGGCCAGTGCCTGGTGCTTAGTAAATACAAAGGACCTAAACCAAGCACCCAGCTAGCTTGGGTGCTGTGTCGTAGACCCCTCTGAGACGTTCAGGACGAGCTGCAGCCATGGGAGACCCTTGCCCAGCGGGGTTTAGCGAGTAGCGAGGCCGAGTCCATGTTCATGTCTCTCCAGTCGACTCAGACAACATTTCAACTTTCTTGCTTTGTAGCTCACGCTAGCCTGGAACCTGGCAGCCTCTTGCCTCAGCCCCCTCCCCGTATTATTTTTGAATGTAATTGATTAGAGGGAGCAGAGCGCGTGCCATAGCATACGTTCAGAGGTCAGCGGTGGACAGCCTTGGGTCAGCGCTCTGACTGTACCATTCCCAGGGATCGAACTCAGGCCAGTAGGTGTTCGAGCAGGAACCTTTACCCACTGAGCGCTCTTGCTGGGCCTCTGCCTGAGCGACGTGCGTGTTGGGATTGGAGGCCCGAGCCACTTTACCGGCGCCCGACTTGAGTTCACAGGGTGAGTGCCTGAGATAGGCATTCTTTTTTTTTTTTTTTTTTTTAATTTTTTTTTTATTATTATTTATTCAGTTGTGCTTGTGTGTGTATGTGTGTGCACGCGCATGTGTGTATGTGTGTGTGTAGAACCACGGACGAATCGGGAACCACCATGGACGCCTCCACCTCCTTCTGCCCCGGGATTCACAGGCTCCACCCTACCAGGACCAGAAGCGCAGGCCGCCCCCGCTTCTGCCTGGCATCTATACGTGGGATCTGGGATCCGAACTCAGGACCTTCCACCTGCAAGGCGGAGGCTTAACCCCTGAGCCACCTCTCCAGCCCGAGATAGGCATTCTTAATTGGGTTGTAGGTCTAGCCTATCCATGCTTACCTGTCTGCTGTCTATCAAATGTCCAGTTTTGAAAAAAAGTCTCAGGTAGCCCGGGCTGACCTGGGATTTCTGGCCCTCCTGTTCCATCCTCCCAAGTTCTGGGAATGCAGGCGTGGTGTGTGGCTTTATTTTAGCGTTGTCAGTTGTCAGCATTGACTGATAGAGGGTTGCACCGAGGCTCCCTGAGATCTGAGGCTACCCTTGAAGACCAGGCCTGCCCGCCCCCACTCCGCCTTACCTGTAAGTTCCTGTCTCCTGAGGCCCAGAGTCCTCTCTCCTGTACTTTCTCACTCCTTGTCTGCTTCCCGCCTGGGCGGAGCCCACCTGGCGCCCATTGGTATTTGAGTTGGCATCTCCTTCATCCCAGCCCGACCTCTTGGTGACGGAACTCACCGGACTCACTAGGTTGCTGCTTTTTTTTTTTTTAATTTATTACTATGTGTTTGATGACGGCTGCACACGTGCCCGGGCGCGTGCGTGAAGGTCAGGCGACTTGCTAAGAACTGCTCCTCGCCTCCCACCTTTATGCTGACTCTGAGGTTGGAACTCAGGTCATCAGAGGGGGGAGCAAGCTCCCCCCTCCCCCAGCCCTCTTGATATTTTATTTTGTGTTGCTTTTTTGTTGTTTTGTTTCAGCCAAGGCCTTGCTAGGTAGCCCAGGCTGGCCTGGGACTTAGAATGTAGCCCAGGCTGGCCTTTAACTGTTGATCTTCCTGCCTCAGCTTTGAGTCCTGGAATTACGTAGGTGCATTTTACCCCCAAGCCTTTTTTTCTTTTTTTTTTTTAATTTTTTTTTATTATTTATCATTTATTCAATTGTGTGTGTATGCATATGTGCACGTGTATATGTAGGAGTGTGCAGGCCGCCCCCACTTCCGCCTGGCATCTATACGTGGGGTCTAGGATCCGAACTCGGGACCTTCCACCTGCAAGGCAGAGGCTTAACCCCTGAGCCACCTCTCCAGCCCCCCAAGCCTTTTTTTCTTGAGGCTTTTTTCTTTTTGTTCTGCTGGGCGTGGAATCAGGGTCTCATGCCTGCTAGACACAAGCCCTACAGCAGATCCATGACCCAGCCTCCCCGGGTTAGATTGGTGACATCATGACCACCTCTGGTCCCCTAGTGGTTACCTTGGCAGGAGGCGGATTGAGTGGGTCAGGTACGGGTGCCCCAGAATCTGAAGCAGGTGTCTGATTTGTACCTGGCCTCCAGTTTTTTCCCAGTGGGACAAAGCCTAGCTTTCATGGTCAGATCTTAATGGCTGGTCAGAGCTCCAGTACAATCTTGGACCAACCTTTTACAAAAGTCAGTGAGTGTTTGGGAGCCTGGGAGAGTCCAGCCACCCTGGGCACGCTTCTGCCAGCATGTGCCCTGGCGGACACCCAACCCTGGGTGTGGGAGGTGTGGGGGCGTGGGCACGGTTGCTCAGTCTCTGCCCTGTGGATGGTTGGGTCACTTTGCCCTTTGTGGCATGGGTCTGTCTTGTGTGCTGCAAGGTTCCTGGCAGCTCCTCTGACTTGTGCCTGTGGGGGCGCAGGGGTATTCCCCCTGGTTATGACGACCAGAACACATCTCCAGACAGGGCCACATGTCCCGAGGGGTGAAGCAACCATCCTCGCATAGAGAAGTATGGAGAAGACATGGGGGGGGGAGACGCCCGCTGCCCTCACTGTGGAGGCTGAGAGCCGTGGCTTGCCGTGGCATGGTTATAGTCCCTGGGGCCTCATGAGCCACGAGAAGGGTAAATTCCCCTGAGCTGAACAGGAGCGAGGGGCTGGGCTGGTTGCCTATCCCCACCCAGGGACGTGTTTTCCGCCCCGTTCTTCCTGCTGCAGTGTGTATGTGTGTGTGTGTGTGGGTTGGACACGTCCCCGTCACCGGCCAAGACTCCTTTCTATGACGCAGCTTTGAAGTCCTTGGTGTGCCGTCATTCATTCGCTCATTCATTCTTACATGTACGTATTCATGTCCGTGTGCCTGTGCTGTGCGTGGCTGGAAGTGCATGCGTGTGCGTGGACATGTGGAGACCAGAGGGACATCCTGCGTCTTCTTCAGTTGCCCCCTCTCTTTTATTCTTTTTGAATATTTATGTTTGTATGTGCGTGCGTGTGTACGAGTGTGTGTGTGTGAGAGAGCATGAGAGAGCAAGCAAGAGGGCACGCGTGGTACAGACATATAGGGATCCGGTGCGCATGTGGAGGTCAGAGGGCAGCTTTCAGAAGTCCTATGCGTGGACTCCGGGGACTGACCTCAGGTCTCCAGGTTTGTGCGCGGGCGCCTTGATCCACTGAGCCCTCTTGCTGGCCCATCCCTTTTATCTTTTGGGACAGGTCTCTCCGTTATCCTAGAGAACACTGATTGGCTGTTCCCCCTGTCTATCTCCTCAGCACTAGGATTATGGACAGACTTGTGCTACCATGTCTGGCTTTTAGGGGGGTGCTGGGATCTGAACCCAGGTCGTCACGGTTGTGTAGCAAGTACTGTGCGGACTGAGCCAGCTCCCAGGCCCTCACCCTTCTGAGGGAGTCTCTATAACCAGTGTGCCCCGGAACTGACCATCTTCCTGCCTTGGTCTCCCACGGGCTGGAATTACAGGTGTGTCGGCCACACCCAGCTTTCTCTTGTATGCTAATCTGCCCGGGGGCGCAGTGGATAATGGCTGAGTCCAGGGTCTTCTTGGCTTACCTGTGAGACTTTTCCTCTGGGGCTGGAATCAGAGTCAGGGGCTCTGGGCTGGCACCCTGCCACTCCTGAGGAGTGGGAGTGGTGAGGATCCAGCAGAGCCTTTCCGTTCCCTTTTCCAGAGGTGACTCAGAGAACCTCAGTCTCCGTCGTTTGCTTGGGGTGCTTTGCTCATAGAGGCGTTTTCCCCTGGGAGAGCTGTGTGTGTGTGGTCTCCCTGCACCCCAATGTAGTGTTGTAAATCCCTGATTCGGTCTCTGGTTTTCCTGTCCCCATTATTCATTTCTTTCCTTTACCTGTTTTTGTAAATCCCACATCCATCCGGGATGTGGTCCAGAAAATGGGGTCACAGTCATGAACACGACAGGCCAGAACCGTGTTCCCAGGCTGGATTAGTTTCATGTTCTGCCGCTGAATGAACACAGGACCCAAACAACTAGGGAATGGGTTTATTCTTGGCTGGGGTTTGCAGTCCATTGCCGTGGGAGGAGAGTTCACACGAATGTCAGTAGCGAAGGACCTGGCCACGCTGTAGCCACGGGAAGAGCTCAGAGGAGAGCATGCTTTCTGGCTCGGCAGTCCTCCTGAATGCCCTTGGGCTAGATCTTGCCATATCAATGAGTTAGCTTCCCACCGACTTACCCCGGCGTGTCTTAATTAAATACTTCTTCCTGGGCCTGCTAAAGGCTCTGTTCCCAGTCGTCAACTCTTGTATCTAGCTGATGCATAAAGTCTGCATTGGGATGCCCCAAATGATTTCAGATCATGTAGATCACACAGAGCAAGCCTCCCCAGTGGGACTGATGTGGGGTCTGTCTCTTTGGGGTTCTTGTGTTTCAGAGCCGAAGATTGAAACCAGAACAAGTAGAGGGGTTAAAGCAGAGGTTTTTATTGAAAATGAGAGAAGAGGGACGAAACTGTTGGCCGCTTGGTCCAAGAGAGGCAAAGAGGAAGCTGTAGCCTTAAGGCGAGAGAGCATTAGCGCAGAGGAGACAGCTTGAGATTAAAGAGAACTGGGTAAGAGGAGGGAGCTGTCACCATGTGGTCTGCTTGGTGGGTGTTGCAGCTCGCCTGCATGGCTGCTGATGAGTGACCATCACACGGCTTAAGGGAGCAAGGGTTTATTTTCTCTTACCATTCCTGGTTACAGTTCTCAGTCTAGCTTGACGGGAGAGCACGCACCAACACCAGGGCTGAGGGAACTGGCCACACCATCACCACATAACAGCTGAGAGATGGACAATCCTTACTTGCTAGACCAGCATGTCTGGCCAAATGAACAGAAGGATGCCAGCTCTCTCAGCCAGCTCTCTGTGATTTATTCCAGGGCCTAATCCCACCCACCATGGACTGGGCCTTCCCCATCCACTAGACAATCTCCTGCAGGTTTGCTCTGGGCTTACTTAATTCAACCACTAATTCTCTACACATTGTGCCCGGAGCTCAAACCCTCAACAGTCAAGTTGACACCTGTGCCTAACTATGACCGTGAGAGAGCAGGAGGAAGAGAGAGGTGACGGGCGGAACCACACTCTTTTATAATTACTGAGTGGCCCAGATGTTACTCCGGTGGTGAAGACTGGAGGGTTTGTGGGTGTGGTTGCACGGGACCCGACCTTCCTAACTGCTGTTGAATATTAATTAAGTTATTTCAATTAAGAAGAAGGTCTGTAGAAGGAGGTGACATTTGACTCAAGACCCCAGTCACGCCGCTAATCTTGCACGTTGTTAGAGTGAATTGACCTGGGCGTTTAGGACCCAGGGCCTCGAGCATGGCAGGCAGGTGCTCCAACCCTGAGCTTCGGTTGTTGTGCATGCATGTTCGTGTGCGTGTGTGCGTGTGTGCGTGTGTGTGTGTGTGTGTGTGTGTGTGTGTGTGTGTGTGTGTGTTAGAGAGAAAGAGGGCACACACGTGGACCATCTCTGGTGCTGGTTCTCAGCCTACCTTTATGAGACTCCAGTGACGAGACCCAGGTCTTGGGACTTGTGTTAAGCTCTGGGGTCACCTTCTTCCTGCTGAGTCATCTTGGACCACACTTCCTTTTCTTTCCCTCCTTTCCTTTCTTCTTCCCTGCTTTTTAATACAAGATCTCACGGAGCCCAGGCTGGCCAGGAACTCACTAGAACCTTGAACTCTGGACCAATCCTGTGGTGACCGCTTTGTGTGTGCTGGGGAGGGACCCCAGGGCTCCCAGTCCGCCAGGCGAGCATTCTGCCAACAGAGCTGCACCTCTGCAGCCTTTCTGGGTGAAACTTGGCGCCCCTCCCCCAGCTGCCCAGGACGCACCCATTAAAAGCTTTTAAGGGCCACTCATGTCCTTTTTCTTTTGATTGGGTTGATTGTGAGTTTCTAGAACACGGCTTTTCAGACTAGGCGGGATCGAGCAAACTGGCTGATGTGCTTGGGGAAGACCTTACTGCTATGGTTTTCTGGATAGTACCAGTTCATTTGTAGTTTTTTTTTTTCATAGTTTAATATTATTATTTATTAGAATATATTTATTTTGCGTGCCTGTGTGTGTGTGTATGCATGTATGTATATATGTATCAGAGGGCACTGTGTCCCTGTGGAAGACCAAGGGTGACTTCAGGAATCATTGTACATTGTTTCTACCTCCTTTTTGCTTTGCTCTGGGATTTCCCAGGCTCGGCCCACCGGGACTGGAAGTGCAGCCTCCCTCCCCCACACACCGTTTCTCTTTGGTGTTTTTTTTATGGGACCTGGGATCTGAACAGAGTTATAACCCCTGAGCCATCTTTCCAGCCCATCCAGCCCTTTTTTTTTTACTATTCATTTTGGAACAGGGTCTCACCAAGTCGCCCAGGCTGGACTTGAAGCCAACTCTGTAGCTCAGAGCAATCCTCCTGCCCCAGCCCTCAGGATCACTGGGCTCACAGAGCTGCGTCTCCAGGCCTGGATGGCGCTGTGGCCTTAGCAAAGGCAAAGCAACTGGAAGACTCCACATTTCAGGGGAATCTGTTTCTGCCTGCCCCTCTCTGAGCAACCACGGACAACAGTTTGTAGGATGTCCTTCTGGAAAAACCAGAGCGTGTGCAAACGTCTGTTCAGATTTGCGTGCTCAAACACACAGGGCCTTTCTCAGCTGGTTCAGTCAAATCCTTCTACCAGTCGGGGCTGATTTCCTTCTAGCGCAGTCTGGAAGTGGAAAGAAAAGGGAAGTGATACCGCTTACCAGTCTCATTGCTCCGCTAAGCATGGGCGGGTTCCTGTTGGTGGCTGGCGGTCCTTGATCAGCCCTCCCGGGAGGAAGGGGGCGGTCCTGGGCATGCTCCGTGCACACACATGCAAACACGCAAAGGCCTGAGCAGAATAACCTCCCACCCCAGGAAGCGGTCTGGTCAGCTTGGGGCTACTAGGGCCTTCTGCAATGCCCTAGCTGATGGTCAGGCTGCTGATGGCGCACCGGTATTCTGGCTGGAGCCCGTGGTGGGAGCTCCGGATGTGGCCCGGCCAGGGAGCTGAAGTCAGATGCCCGCTTCCGAGGGCCCTTGGGCTGCCTCCAAGTTTTCAGAGACGTGTTTACATTTTAAGCATATTTTTGGTCTCCTGTTAAGTAACAGCAACCGGCCGCAAGCCACGCACATGGCAAACCGTGCACGCGATACAACGCTGCGCTGTCATCCCATGGCGAGCTGTCACAGTGACTTAGTTTTTCCACGTGAACTTGCCAGTTCAGGCATCAAGTTTGCTGGGGACTCGGGAGCAAAAGGAACCAGACAGAAACAACGTCTGTAAACAGATGCTATTCCGACCAACCAGGAACCAGCCCCCCCCTTCCTCTCTCTGGAATCCTGTAAGCGTTCATAAGCTGCAGTTGCGTACTTACATTGACTTGGGTTGTGTTAACATCTCGGCTTTTTTTTTCCCTGCCCTACGTGTCAACAAGCCACGCTAATCTTTGATATCCGTTGTGTACAGATTATTGGTAATGGTGTGTTTTCCCTATGGTTGGTGTGTGGTGGTGGTGGGGCAATGGGAGTGACTCCCACCATGTGTGGGCCCCATGTGGAGGCCTCTGAATAAAGAAACCGACAGAAGAGAGAGACTGAAGGAAAAGGAGTTTATTAGTGTTACGAGCCTGGTGGCCAACGGAGCCATAATGTGTCTTTAAGGTGGGAGGGCACCGGAGCAGAAGAAATGACCTAAGGCCGGAGTGGACAGGAACAGAGAGGGGGGACGGAGAGCTGGGAGAACAGAGAGAGCCTGGATGGGGTCCAGTCATTTACAGGCTCAGGCGTTGCTAAGGGAGTTGCTAGGGACGTGAAGACTGGAGGTGTGGTCTAAGGTGGGGGCTTCTCCAGAGGCTGTGGCTGGAGCCTGTGAGCCAGCTGTGGTCTAGCCAGTTAAATAGTCACTTTATTTTTCCTGCTGTGACTTAAGGGGGTTTGTAGATGGGACAAAATTTTGTAAAATGTATTTTTTACTTTTTGCTTATGAGCGTGCGTGCGTGTGCGTGCGCACGTGAGATTGTCTTACAAGAGGGAACTTGAGTGTGTGTGCCTGTGAGGCCCATGGTGATATTGGGGATCATCCTGGATGGCTCTTCCACCTGATTCCTTACTGCTCTGCTACGGGGTTTCCAGGCTTCGCCTTCCAGGACCAGAGTTGAAAGCTACCACCATGGCATTCTTACCCGAGATCTGGGAATCTGCTTATGCAGCACGGGCTTTAAGCCCTGAGCCACCTTCCCAGCCCCAAATACATTTAAAAGAAAAAAATTGACTCGCTGCAAGGAGACTCGTCCTTACCAGACCCGTGTAGAGACTGACACACCGACGCGCCTCCATAGACTGGCGAGGATCTCAGGAGAGATAATTACATGCGGTGGAAACCTTGGGGATTAAGGGCTGGATGGGTGAAGGGGAATGCCCCTATCAGTGGGGTGGCTCGAGGAAGGGTATGCCTCAGAGACCTGAACCCCCACAAGAGTAGACAAGCCAGGGCCCATAGAAGTGGACAGGCAGGAGGGTGGGAGGGAGTGGGACGGAGTAATGAAGGGAGGGGAGGGGGATGGGAGAGAGGGGACATGGAGGGAGGCAGGGATAATACTCAAAGTGCTTATAAAACTAGAAGAAAAAACAAAGAAAAATACATTGAAGCAAGGTGGGAAGTAACCCATGCTGTCCAGGAATGACTTAGGACTCTAATCCTCCTGCCTCCGTGGGAGCGCTGGGATTGCAGCCCAAAGCCCGCACTCACACAGAGCTGGGGATAGAACCCGGGCCTCTCGTGTGATATGCAGGGACTCTGCCACCTGAACTACATCGCCAGCCCACTAGATCTTACCTTTCTCGCATAGATGGGCTCTTTCCAAGATGCCTACAGTAAGGTCGTTCTGATCAGCGCATGAATGGGACTGTTCCTAGCTACGTGTTGTGGCGCGTGCATGATCCCAGCTCTCGGGAGGCTGAGGCAGGAGGATCATGATGCGTCGGAGACCAGCCTGGGCTTCACAGTAAGAACTGGCTCAATGAATACGGACCCTCACTCCCAGCATCTGCCCCTGTACTGAGCATGAGCAACTGTTGTTCATTTGATGGGTAGAGATACTTATTTTGTTAAGATGATATTAGAGAGAGTGCGCACATGCCACGGCACATGGATGGGGGTCAGGAGACAGCTCTGGAAGTCAGTTCTCTCCTTCCACCACATGGGCTTCTGGGGATTGAACTCAGGTCGCCAGGTTTGCACGCAGGCGCCTTCCCCCTGAGCCCTCTTGCAGGTCCTTTAATTTGATGGGTAGAGAGGTACTTTATTTCCAGGAGGGGCCTGGTGGTGCAGACCTGTCATCTGCGTGAGTGGGAGACTGAAGGCGGGTGAGCGAGAGGGCAGCCCGGACTGCAGAGCACGTGCAAGACTGGCTTGGGCAATTTGGTGAGATCCTCTTAACAGAGTAAGAAGGCTGCGCTGTTCTTTCTGTGCCTTTACCCGTTGGTTTGTGGGGCTCATGCTGTACCGGGGACCTGACCCCTCTGTCTCTCCTGGGCCTCTGCGTGTCTGCTGGCAGGTTAGCGCTCTGGGCTTCTCCCTGTCCGCGGAGTGTTGCGTGATCACACCGGTATGTTTTTACACTGTGTTTTTATTTGCTGCTGGGAGCAGTTTCCCCAGCCTCACGGAAGTTCTGTAATTACACCCTCTGGGGGGCCGATCCAGGCTTCCTTCTGTCTGGCCGCTGTAACTCGCGTCCTCTCTCTCTGCGGTTTGACATTTACATTGCTCTCACCCGGTCCTTTCTTCCCCTGTCCCCTTTTCCTTCTGAAGAAAACATGGTCCTGCTGAACATCGGGACCTTGGCTTATTTCCCTGAAGGGCCCAGAACATTTGAGAAGGTTTCTCTCTAGCTTTTACCCAACGTATTTTCCAGAAAACAGTTGACTCAACTCACTGTTGCTAGCAGAGTCCAAGGGCAGCTATTAATTTTAATTGTCCTATGGTGCTGAGGATTGAATTGAGCCTCCTGCTGGCCAGATAAAAGCCTTACCCCCCTCTCCCGACCCTGTTGGTGTTGAGGGCTGTGGCGGGCTGTGTTGGTAGGGTGCTCGCTTAGCGGGCCTGAAGCCCTGGGTTCACCCAGTTCTGCATAACCCTGGCTTGTGGCCTGGTCTGTGATCCTAGCATTTGGAAAGCGGAGGCAGGAGGATCAGGGGTTTAAGGTCATCCTCAGCTACCTGTGAGTCTGAGACCACGTGAGACCCTATTTCAAAGAAAAGAAAAAAACACACAAGGTGAAATCAATCAAAAACAAGTATTGAGGGCTGGATGGAATGTTTATCCAACATGCATGACACCCGGGGTTTGATCTCCCAAACCACAAAGAAAATAAAACAAACGAACAGCAAAAGGCAGCGATGATGGCCCCCTCTGACTGGGCCTGAAGGCTGGAGACCAGAGACCTCGAGGGACATCGGAGCACCTGGCCCAGGAAAGGGACCTGCTTGTTCTAATCAGGTCGGCGGGCTGCAGGCCTTTGACAAGCCTCATTCAGGTCCTTCCTTGGTGACGTGTGTTAGATCGTCCGTCTCTGGGGACCTGCAGCTGGAGTTCAGGGGCCTCTCCCTCCTTGTGCCTCCTCGCCCTCCATGGGTTCTGAGAGGGTCACTCCAGACCCGGCGCTGGGGATAGCTGGCCCCCTCTGGGAGGCAGCACACTTGGTAAGAAGAAGGAATGGAGTCGGGGGTCCACTGTAGGGCCAGCTCCTCTTTATTTCCCGAGGGTCCCAGATGCAGGAGGGGGAGGGGCAGCAGGGAGGAAGGCTGGGCAGGGATGGTGGGTTGAGACCAGGTCAGGAAGAGTGCTTTGGAGCTGGCTCCCACACGAGGAGCGGGTTGGTTGTTTTAACTCTGGGAACCTTGGTTTCTTCATCTTGTAAAACTGGGATCTGTCATGACTGTGCTGTGGACTTTGGTAAAAGCGCGTGTGTGTTGTGCGCACGCGTGCAGGAGGCAGGCAGGCAGGCCAGAGGGGGACGTCGAGTGTCTTCCTCAATTGCTCTTCACTGGATTGTCTGGTTACTGAGCCCAGGGCTCCGCCTGTCCACTCTCCTCTTCTCCCCAGCACTGGGCTGACAGGCGCTCACCACTCTGCCCCTGGCTTTCATGGGAGAGGTGGGGACCGAACGCAGCCCTTATGCATATGCGGCAAGCTCTTCACTCACTAAACCATCTATCTCTTCAGCCCCATGCTGTGAGGGGAGCGGAGGTGGTAACCTCGTCTGTGCAGCACACAGTAGGTGCTCTGCAGATGCCATCGGTGCCGGTGGGGACGTACGTGGATGGGCAACATGTCCATAGTTGGCAAAGAATAACACCAACAGTTGAAGTATTTTGGCAAAGCTTAGTTGCTTTTGATGAGAAGGTGGGCCGAGTTGCAGGCCAGACACACCCCAAAAAAGTGTCTGAAGCTTCTTATCTCTGATAGAGAAATGGGGGCCTGGACTGTCCCCCATTGGCTGAGATGCGGTCTTACCATGTAATTTTAATATTCGGGGGCACGGAAAGGAAGCAGGCAAGCTCTTTTGTGGCGCCCCTCCTGCCTTCTAGAGCAGTTACATGGATTATAATATAGCCCTCTCCCCCATCTCTGCCAGGCCTAAGGACATAGGTGTTTTCTTATCTCTGCAGAGATTAGCCCTGGTTAGAGGCAGGCTGCACCTCGCTGCTCGGTGTTTATTACCTCCTGCCAGAGAGAGCTTATGTCTCACTCCCCGAAGTCAAAAGATAAAGAATTAATTAGAGACAATCTCAGTGAAGGCGGCAGGGCGTAGACAGAAAGACTCTCAGCAATTCTAGCAGTGGGACCGGTGCTGGCGCGGGGGTTCTATGTGGTGACTGTCTTGTCACCTTTGGGCTCACGCTGGTCACAGGGAACCAGGTGAGAGTTGGGGCCTCCTTCCTAATTCAGGCCTGCGTCCGGGATCCCCACCAGGTGTCTGCGAGCCTTTGGATCAATCTCTCCAGCTGCTTGATGCTTGGCTCTGGGTGTAGTGTGGAGGTGTCAGCTCAGTGGTCGGAGGCCCGATGGGCTCGGGTGCCTTTCATTGCAGCCCTAGGTAGGAAAATTCACCCAGCTGCCTCCGTCACAGCCTGGGCAGAGCTGGGCTGCAGTGCCTGAAGGTTGCCTGAGCCTGCACAACCTCTGTGTGTGTGTGTGTGTGTGTGTGTGTTAGAAGGCACTGTATGTGCCTATGGAGATCCAAAGTGATTATGGGAATCACCCTGGATTACACTACCTCCTCTTTGCTTTGCTCTGGAGTTTCTTAGGCTCCTTCTAGGATTGGAACACAGGCCACCACCATTTCCAACTGATGTTTTCACTTGGGATCTGGGATCCGAACTCAGGACTTTCTGCTTGCAAGGCAGAAGTTTAACCCCTGAGCTATCTCTCTAGCCCCTAATTTCTGTCTGTCATAGAAACAAGAGAACAAGCTTCAGTTGCTACGCAGTTCAGTCCCTTCCCCGGGGGCTTGTCAGCAATGGCAGGGGACACAGACTGACAGTCATCCTCATGATGCTCTGATGACCTGTTTTTAGATGGGTAAACTGAGACCCAGTTCAACTTACCTGCTTTGGGGGATGGTGAGATGGCTGGATGGGTAAAGGCTCTGGTTGGGCAAATTTGATGAATCGGGTTCAGTCCCCGGAGTCCACGGTAAGGAGAGAACTGACTCGTGAAGGTGGTCCTCTGACCTACCCACGTTAGCCATGGCGTGTACATGCATGCATGTGTGTGTGCGCGCACACACACACACACACACACACACACACACACACACACACACACACAAGTAAAGTTAAGAAAATTAGAAAGCAAACCACACCGGCAGAAAGCCCTGTCTCCATTTTCACAGCTAGCAAGGAGTGGGAATGCTTCTCAGACTGTGGTTTGCCCCCAGCTGCCCTTTCCCCTCTGGGATTTGCCGCCAGTGAAGCATTTCTCTGCTGCCCCCCCAAGTAGCTGGAGGAGCTCATCCAGGCCCTTGTTCCACGAAAGGAGCCCATTTGAAACAGAGCCAGATCACTGAGAGCCATTTTAAGAGATTAAAAGTGGGGCTCGATGGAAGGGGGGAGGACCTCTGGGGAAAGAGGAAGACATCCCCAAATGTGGAAAGGCTTCTCGGAGCAGAGCGATGTGTCATAGTCTGTGTAATCCTCCCGTGCAGGATTTTGTGGTCTCAGAAGATGATCTTTGGCGGGTTGCTGGGGAGTGTCAATGAGATCTCAGGGTGGCCTGAGTGGCAATGTTGGGGTCACAGTGGACGCGTGAGAGGTCTAGATCACCGTGCGGGGAGTTGAGATGGCTTTTGAAGCAGCGTAGTAGTTTTGCTTGTGAGATTCCCAGGACGTATGTGGGCGGGCGGTGAGACTGTAGGCAAGGTCACATGTGCGGCCGGTGACATTCTGCTCTGTGGACTTTTCTGTATGTAAGTCAGCTGTACCCAGCAGCCCTCGTGCCAATGTTAATTAGCCCGGAACTCTCTCTGATTCCAGGTGCTGAAGCATGAAGGTATTTATTTCTTTTCACCTATCAGGAATTCCAACACCTCTGAGAGTTTTCTGTTTCTGTGCAGGGGCTGGCATCTCTGACATTTTTGTGATCTTTTCCTCAAGCTTCCAGAACGGCTGCTGCAGCTCTTAACCAACACTTCTAGGTTCAAGGCAGGAAGAAGGAAGAACTGCACCAGCCTCATCTATTGCCTTTCATTTGGGGAAGCAACAGTCTTCCCCCTAGAGTCCTCTTGGTCCACACTATAGACTTCTGTTCATGGTTTCTTGATTGGAAATGGGTCACATGATCACTTCTAGCTGCAAGGGAGGCGGGGACCATTTGTGCTCAGGTGGGAACAAGAATCTGGGTGAGGCCGTTCACTTACCTACTCTGAACTTTTTTTTTTCTTTGAGGATTAAGGTAGAGTTCATTAGAGGAAAGAAAGATCAGTACTCACGGACTTTAGACATGGAATCCATGAGGGGCAGGAGCTAGAAAAGAACTCATGGACTCCACATGTGGAATGCTCGGTGGGGCAGACGCCCTGAACTTCTTTTTCAACCCACTTGTTTTTAACTCTGACAGCGTTGTCCTCCAAGGACTTTCCTATCATTTAAAATGTCAGCGAGGCCATAGGATGGTCTCATTCTTGTGCTTGCTTAATGGCTATTAAAGTAAATTGCATCACCCATCGGTATCTGCAGTGGATGGGTTCCAAGACGCCCTCAGATAGCCAGATTCCAGGATGCTCGAGTCCCACATGTGAAATGACTTGGTATGTCTCCACAAAACCTACGCATTTCCTCCTGTGTGCTTTAGATGATGCTGTACAGTAATTGTAATATCAGCAGCATTCCTGAGATCGCAGTAAATAAGCCCCAAACATACGTAGATGATATCATGTTGCATGTCCAAGGTTGGACACGCCAGTCCTTTTGTTTTTTAATGTGCACATTGTGTGTGTGTGTGTGTGTGTGTGAGAGAGAGAGAGAGAGAGAGAGGACAACCTCCATCTTTCATTTGAAACAGGGTCTCTCATTGGTCTGGAACTTCGTCATTGGCTAGCTGGTTGGGGAACTTGCAGGAATCCTCCTGTCTCCACCTCTAGGAATTACACCAACCTCCAGGGAGTCCAAAGTCAGGTCCTCGTGCTTGCGACCCGTATCTTCCCAGCCCACAGCAAGAATTCTGGGTAGATAGTTCCTGCGCTGCATTGTTCAGCACATTGTTAACTGTCTATGGTCAGTACAGATATGGTTTTCTTTCTAAATATTTGAATTGGCAGTTGGTCGCGTCCAAGGATGTGGAAACCATGGATACAGCAAGCCGAGTACATAGGACCAAATAATGTTCCTACTTTATTGGTGGTTCCCAGGGCCCCGTGATTGGTTTTACCATCAGGGGGTAGCCGCAACATCTGGAATGTTTTTGGTTGTCCCCATTAAGGGGAGGGGCCTGCTGCTGGTATTCAGGGGGAGAGGTCAGGGCGCAGGGTGGCCACAGACTATCCTGAGAAGTTGTCTGACCATAAGAAGACGCTCTGGGTCCGCTGACCAGAAGCCCAGTTGGTCTGCCAGTCACTCCTACCCTGTGTGGTTCTGTTCTGCCCCGGCTGGGTGTCAACACTGTGGACACATGTATTCCGCTTTGCAAGAACTGTTCCCACAGCCATCTGGGATGGGGTTCAAAATGGGCCCCAGAGTTCAAGATGTGTACTTGTCTCACCCCCACCCCCTCACTCCCCTTGCTATGCTAAAATACCTCTGCAGAGGCAGCTTAAGGGAGAAGATTTATTCCGTCTCAGAGTTCCAAGCCACAGTCCATCGCTGTGGGGGAACAAAGGTGGGAGGAGCTTGGGGGCAACTGGTCACATGGTAGCCACAGGCAGGAAGCAGAGAGGGATGGATGTATTTGGCTGCTCAGCTCCTTTCTCATTTTTACAGCCCAGGGGCCCAGCCAAGGAATGGTGTCCCCCAGAGCGGAGGGGTTCTCCTGTCTCCATGAATAGTATCAAGATCCTTCCTCGCAGGCATTTCCTAGAGGTCTGTCTCCCCAAGAGAATGTAGATTCTGTCAGCTGACAGAGAGCTGCTGGCTGCTCTTGCTTAGCTGGCCCCTCTGCTCTCGCTGAGCTAGCCCCTTGCCACATAAACTCTACCCAGTGCCCAGGCAAGCGGGGGCACCTGCTGCGGAGGGCGCTTCTGACCTGGCGCCAGACAGGAGCCGGGGGCACCAGGCGTCTCAAGTTTGGTGGGGGTCTGTGGCTTGGTGAGGGGGCGAGTTGGTTGTTGCTTCTGTGTCTGCATTGGGCATAAACAAGCCGGCCTGGGCATGTGGCAACTGGAGTGTAGTCAGCCGAGATTGCCAGCTGCCAAGTCCCTGAGCTGGCTCAGCGGGCACCTTGACACTGAGCCTAGCCATTGAAGATCATCGCCAGGGAGGGGTTGCAAGAGGCGGGGCGCCCGCTGGCTCCCCTGAGATCCAGGGAGCGCACATGGCTCTGTTTTCCTGTCTCTTCTTTGTTCTTTCTTTGTGGTGCTGTGAATAGAACCCAGGACCCCTCCTCCTTCCCCCCCCCCCACCACACCTGCTGGCCCAGAGCTCTGCACTGCACCGTCTTTCATCTCCAGGCAGTCTTCCCAAACTAGTCCAGGCTGGCCTCCGTGGACCAGCTAGGCCTTGCCCACCTGTCGCTGTCCTGCCTCTGCCTCCCAGGGAGCTGGGGCTACAGGCCTGCGCCTCTAGGCTCAGCATGAAAAGCCGGGTTCTGGAGACTGAGAGTCGGGGGGTGAGGGATGAGGCTGCTGGCTGAGTCGAGCCACACCTCCCAGGCTCCAGGAGGCCTGCAAATGGGATGTGTGTCCCCGTGGGAGACCAGGTTATGACAGGAAACCTAAGGACTTTATAGACTCAGCCCATACAGAAGAATAGCAGAGATAGTACAATCAGAAGCAATTCAGGGCGTAGAAACCCGGCCAAACGGCAACAGTTTCTAGGCTCCCCTCCCTTCCTATAAGCCCGGCTGTAGCTGGCTCCAGCCCTGTCCCAGGCAGGAAGCAGGGACCCTAAAGGTACAGTGGATGGGTGACCTTCCAAGCCCAGAAGTGCTGGTTGCTTGGTTGTGACAGAGGCCCTCAGTGGGTGCTTGTTCACCCTCAAGTCTGGAGACATCTTTGCCATCACAGCCGGGGTCAGGGTATTCCTGGCAGCAAATGGGTCGGGGTCCTGGATGTCATGAAGTGCCTTACAGTGTACAGCAGAATCAGCAGACTGAAGTATCGGCGGGCCACAAACCTGGGCTAAGGGGCCGGAGCCGTGGGAAAGACGCCCAACTTCTTTCCATTTCATGCATGTGTTTTCTTTGGTGGTGGTGGTCTTGCAAGGCAGGGACTCAGTGGAGCCCAAGCGTCGTCCTGCTTCAGCCTCCAAACAATAAGGGCTGGTGCCACTGGCTCCATTTAATTAATCAATCAATTAATTAGAGACAGGATCTGTCACCCTGGAGCTTCCTGAGTAGCAGAGGATGACCATGAACTCCTTCCTGATCCTTCCCCTCTACTTCTGTGTGCTGAGATTACTAGCACGTCCCCCCCCCCACCATTCCTCCCCTCCAGTGCTTGACTCATGAGGTGCTGGGATACGATCCAGGGCTTCCCGCACGCTAGGCACACAGTAGTGGAGTTAAACATCCCGTTTCCAACTCAAGTGTTTTTTATTTTTTGTTTTTAAACAGGATATGAGGTTCCACAAGCTTTTCTGAAATGAGGAGAAGGCGTCTGGTGGATTTTTTTTTTTTTCTTTTTTTTAACGTGGGACCTGGGATCCGAACTCAGAACCTTCTGCTTGTGAGACAGAGTTACAACCCCTGAGCCATCTCTCCAGCCCCTAAAAAATCAAGCACCCTTTTTTTTTTTTTTTTCCCGGTGCTGGGGACCGAACCCAGGGCCTCGCGCTTGCTAGGCAAGCGCTCTACCACTGAGCTAAATCCCCAACTGGTGGATTTTTTTAAAAACTTTTTTGAATAGGAATTTATTGAGAAGCAGTTCAGAGATCCCCTGTTCAAAGTGTTGATCTTGGTGGCTTCTTGCACAGCCTCAGAATTGCATCCGTCCCTGGAACATCGGGGGGGGGGGCTGGCAGATGACCACACAGGTGAACCTTGTGGCTTCGTTGTGCACAGTCTCCTGTCCATTTGTCTTTCTATGACTTCTGCCTGGGACTCCACTTATGCTTGGGGTGTGGTGCATTCTGGGACCACCTCTGAGTAGTCATCATCCTCAGAAAAGCTGTGGATGGGGGCAGATAGAAAAATAGTGCTTGATAAGTATCATGAAGATGCACGGGGCAGCAGGGTGCTGAACAAGCCACCCTGGGCTACATCGGGAGATCCAGGCTGACCTGGGCTATGTTGTTACAGAAAAATGACAAATGGCTACCGGATGTGCCGAGGATGTGCCGAGCGAGGTTCACTTATGCACACTGACTGATGGAGAAGCCCTTTCTCTAAAACCTGGACACTGTTACTTGTTTCCCTTATCTTGAATACATTGTAACCCTTTGACCTTGAGAATTCCTACCAGCTGCCCCAGTCCGTCCCCCTTTTTTCAGGTAGCCGGGGCTTCTGCTGCTGCAGCTGGGCAAGTCAGACTAGGAAAAGACAAGCATCGAGCATGAAGGGCACCACGTGAACATGGTTCCGGCCCAACCCAGCGGATGGGAGTGCCTGTCTGGAGCTACAGCCTTCTGTGTGTCACGTGATCATGCACCCGCCTCCTGGAACACCTGTCCCATCACATGTCGCCTTCACATACACCTTTAAAAAATCAGTGGCAGCACTAGGCCGGGTGACACATGCTCACACCCAACCTTGTGGAGGAGGCTGAGGACGGCAGCCTCTTAGGGACAGGAGAGTCAAGTCTTGGGTTGCCTAAATTTTTAAGAATTATTTATTTGAGGGGGTACACTCATGCATGCCATGCTGTACGGGTGGGGGTCAGAGGACAGCTTTCAGAGTCAGTTCTCTCCTTCCACCACATGGGGTTCTCTCAGGTCTCCAGGGTTGCGAGAGCCTTCCCACTGCGATGTCTCTTAAAGCAAATTTTTAAAATAAGATTTTCCCTTCCTCTCTGGTCCCCCGAGCAACAGGGGTGCGGGGTGGGCACTGTGGTGGTGGGGGACTAGGAAGGATCAGCTCTGTCAGCTTAGGGCATCCCCGGGTGAGGGCAGAAGCCCAGCTGGGTTCTCTGGCTCGGGTTTACCACCTGCTCCTGCTCCATCCGTCTCTGGCTGTGGCGACAGTCGCACACATTTGTCTAAAACAACACATTGCTTCCCATTTCTTCCATTCTCTCGGCGGTGGTCAGAAGCTGAGCCAGCCTGCCCTGGCGGGTGGAAAGTGCATTCGGAGGATCTGGTGGGTTTTAGCTTCTGGAGTTTTTCCATCCTTCCAGTGTGACCAGGACATCTGGCTGTCGTCACCACCGTCTGGCCCTGGCTTGCCTGCTCACTTGCCCCCTGGGCTGTCCCTTGTGTTCCCGTGGGCCACCGGGGTGGTCCGGGAGTGGACCACCATCTCAGGGTCCCTAACTGCCTGCGAAGTGACGTCTCCTGACGGCTCAGGATGGTCACAGGCATCTGGGGTGACCTGACGCCACCCTCGCCCAGCACCTTCTTTGGCATATAGCTGGGGGGCGGGGAGAGGGAGCTCAGTGCAGTGTACGTTTGTGTCTTCAAGACAGGGTCTAAGCTATGTAGCTGAGGCTGGCTGGAGCCCACCATCCTTCTGCCTCAGCCTCAGTGCTGGGTGGTGGGCACGTGCGCCCACCCTAGTGGGTCCAGTGCCTCTTTTCCTGAACGAGAGAAGGGCCGGTGCATGTGGGAGCGCCACAGAGGAGTGAGGATGGGGGCCGCCCCAGGTACTTGCTGAGCGCCTGGCCACACCCGTACCTCCGGCCTGTTTGCCTAGCACCCAGATCACCACTTATCCTGAGCCTGAGCAGCCAACGGTGTCCCTGTGGGGGGGTGCGTTGGGCAGCTGCGAGCTCTTGAGGCTGGTCAGGGAAGGGCAGCTGATAAGATAGGATTCCTGGGGCTGGGGAGGTAGCTCGCCGCCTGGGTTTGAATCCCTAGAGCCATGTGAGAGCTGGGCCTGGCGGCGCGTACCAGTATTGGGGTGGGGGTGGAGACAGGATTCCTGGCGCTCCCTGGCTGCCAACCTAGCAGCATTGGGGAGTGCCAGGTTCAGGGAGGAACCTGGTCTCAAAAAATAAGTGGGGAGTGGGTGAGGAGACACCCTGTGTCAGCTGTCCTTCACATCCATGAACACACGAGTGTTCACACGCACACAGGTGCATTCTCTTTCTGTGCGTCCCTTCTCGTTTCATAGCGTCATTTACTATCAGTTCCCACCCATGTTGCTGTCCCCCCCAGCAGGGTAGATTCACCCTTGTGGCTGGCTGCGGGGTCCTCATCTAGGGAAGGTGGCGACGCGGTGCGTGGATGCCACCTGCCCTATGGGTGTGCGTGTGGCGCTCACTGGGCCCCTCCCGAGTCCTCAGGCGGCTGACCTCACAGCTGGACTGCTTCTGCATGAGGGGCTTTGAGGGGTTCATTGGCGCTCAGGTGTGACACAAGGAGGTGAATGGCAGCCGGGAAATGCTTGGGGACACAGTGGACCAGGCACTGCTACTTGCCAGGACCTTGGGGTGCCGGCTTGGTTAGATCTCTGGCCTTTGCTCTCGAAGTCCAGTCAAGGCCGCGGCCCTGGTCTCACTTGAGGCTCTGTGCCCGGGTGTGTCCGCTCCACACCCCTGGATGAGGGTTAGGGCACTTGCCGCCCCTCCCTGGCCCTTTGGTGGCCTGGAGATCTGGCTGCACCATCCGTGTTTCTGGGCTTTATTCTTAGCTCTGTGAGTCAGAGGGTGCGAAAGGGCAGTCCAGCTGG
Organism: Typhlomys cinereus; assembly: GCA_023101885.1. Classification (NCBI taxonomy): domain Eukaryota; kingdom Metazoa; phylum Chordata; class Mammalia; order Rodentia; family Platacanthomyidae; genus Typhlomys; species Typhlomys cinereus. The sequence continues at coordinate 858,080 of JALPQD010000550.1, forward strand.
CTGCGGGCAGTGGCCTGCTTCCCGCTCCTCACCGTCCACCCCTTGCCTGACTGTGTGGGGGAGGGGTGCACAAACATTGCCCATCTTTCCAGGACTTCTTGAGTTGTTCATGAACAGGCCCACATCCTGCACCCAGTGGGTCCCTGACCCCCTCCTGCTCCGCCCCTTTCCTCAGCCGCCCTCGCCTTCCAAACTGCCCCCTGGCAGGCTGACCTTGCAGCTGGGCTGGTTCTGAATGAGGGGCTTTGAGAATATCCCGGGCTCTCTTGTCAGGTGAAGGAACTCAGGGACCTCTGGAGCCAGACTCTGACTTTGCAGCCTTGAGACTTACAGCCTCTCTCCTCCTCTTCCTCAGTCCTTGTGTCCCTTCCGCTGCTTAGAGATCTGTGGTACAGTGGAAGGGGGCGTGCGCACATCCTGAACACGGCTCCAGGCATGCAGTTTTGGTGCATACTAAGAGCTGCCATTTTAAAACTGCTATTGCTGTTCTTGTTAACCTGGGCATCAGGCTGCCCTGCTCAGAGCTGGTCCTCAGTGCTGCAGACCCGAGTCGTCAGCCTGTTCACGACAGTGGAACAAGCGGAGACCAGTTCAAATCAGCCCTTCTTCGCCAGCCCCAGTTTTGCCATGTGTTGTGGCCTGGTTTCTATTCCTTCGGTTCCTATCTTTAATTCTCTCCCTCTCACCCTATCGTGCTTCCTCCCAGCTGTCTGCCTTTCTGATACCCGTAATCCCAGCACTCGGAAGGCTAGGACAGGAAGGTGACACGTTGGAGGCCAGCCAAGACAAGCCCCTTAGGGCTCAGAATGTTTCCTTTCACAAAGACTTTTCTGCCCACAACCTGGACCCCAGGAAACCACAGTTCTCTCCACTTTACTAGTCGGGCCTTTTTAGGGTCTGCACAGGGTGAGCCTGGAGAGTATTTGTCTTTCTGCGCCTATTATTTCTGTCACCACGGTGTCCAACTCTACCCATGTTGTCTCAAATGACAATATCTCCCTCTTTTTCGAGGTTGTGTAATCGTCCCTCCCTGGGTGTGTGTGCATGTGTGCATGTGTGGTGTGTGCACCAGCTTCCTTACTGACCTGTGTAGACACAGGGATAATGTGGCTGTCGTAACTGGTGGGTGGTGAGGATAGGGCTCCTTGTGAGGGCCACATGCGGCTGGGGTGGGGGGGTCACTCCTGTCCTGCTCATGGACTTTGGTGCTCCTGAGCATTTCGCATCCCTGAGGGTGGGATTTGGACACGTTGGGGCCGTCCTCGCCTCTGACTACTGGATGTTCTTCCATGATGGTGCGTGAAAGACACAGCAGCACTTCTTGGTGCCTGGGGGTTCGACTCCAGGGTAGTGTAGGACCCCAAGTGGTGGTGGGGTTCAGCCCTGAGTTTAGTCCTTGGAGCCCACAGGTGGAAGGAGAACCAGCATCCAGAATCTGCACCGTTTCACAGATGGACAGTTAGGACCGAGGGAGGTCCAGCCCACAGGAGCCCGCCACTCAGCTGTACCACTCGCCTTCCGGCCTGTTTTGGGGGGCTACTTTTTTTTTTTAATGGGTTCTCACTACATTGCTGACACTGGCCTAGAATTCACCCTGTAACCCAGGCTGGTTTCGATCTTGTGATTCTCGTGCCTCACGCTCCTGATTGAGGTCCCGCAAGGGAGAGGGGCTTTGGAGGCTGCTGGAGGGGAGCCGGATGCTGGGATGCTGAGTGGAGCCCGGAGGCCACCAGGTTGTTGCTAGGGTCACGCCATTGTCTCAGACGCCTGCCGCCGTTTGTTTATCCAGCCTGAGCCGCGGCTTCCCATGTTGTTTTAGAGGCAGCGCATGCAGAGCGCAAAGTGGAAACAGTACACGGGATAATGAGCCCCAAACTCCAGCCCTCCTTTCCAACTCTGGCTTTGGGCCCGGCTCCTGATGTGTTTGTGTGTGTGTGTGGGGGGGGTCAGCTTCTCTTTCTTGTCTCCTTTGAAGAAAACATCTCTGCCCAGCCACATGCGTCTCTTGTATGCTGGTTTGGTTTTGATTTTTACTTTTCGGGTTTTTGCTTGTCTTGGCCTAGGCTGGCCTCCAACATGTCACCTTCCTGCCCCAGCCTTCCCAAGCGCTGGGATTACAGGCATCACAGGCGAGTACCCCCAGGCATCATGGGCGAATGCCCTCAGGCATCATGGGCAAATGCCCCCAGGCATCACGGGCGAGCGCCCCCATGCATCATGGGCGAGCGCCCCCAGGCATCATGGGCGAGTGCCCCCATGCATGACGGGCAAGCACCCTGCCCACTGGGCCCTGTAGCAACCTCCTCACAGCCTCCCTCTCCACCTTCTGCATTTCTTCCTGGCATCTGCCCAGGGGTCTTTTGTGCCTGCTCTGGGAGCCCAGGGAATGGTTTTTATTTGTCTTCCCTCCCTCTCCGCTCCCTGGGGTGCCGGGGTGAACCAGTCTGCCAGGCAGGCAGTCTCGCTCCCAGTTGCAGCTGGTCCCTCTGCCTGCGGTCTGTGTGTGATCAGGAGACAATGTAGTAGTGTCTTTGGCTCTGCCAAGTGATACTGGTTTCTGGAAGTCCCCGGTTAATGATTGTCCCCTGGGGGCAGAAGCGGACCTGTGGCAGGATGTTGAGTTAAAGTAACTAGACGGACACTCGCTCGCTCGACTAGTGCAGCCCGGTGCCCAGCAGGTCCTCGTTAGCACCGGAAGGAGCTGCTCGGTGACTCAGCACTGGGCCAGGCTCACAACCACTTCCCTCGTGGGTTCTCCCCCTCTGTCCTGCCTGCAGCCGCCCTCCTGCCCTGCACTTGGTTGCTCCTTCCTGCGTAGGGCCGTGTCTTTCCTGGCAGGCCTGGGCATCCCTCAGGTGCTGTGTGAGCTGGGCAGGAGCGCCGGAGTAGAGGGCCGCCCAGGGAGACAGCCCGCCTGTGGGCAGTGCCAGGGCCGGCTTGGCTGAGTGAGGAGGGCTGGCCAGCACGGAGCTAGTCAGGCAAGAGGCCGTGTGCGCGGCAGGGGAAGAGGGTGTGCGGCAGGCAGAATAAAACTGCCCCCAAAACATGAACCAGCCCACTCCAGAGCTGGGACCTGCTGACCGAGCCGTGGAGGCTTCCCGAGAAGCTGCAGCTGGTCAGCTGACCCGCGGTGGGATCTTAGTGGTGCACTGCTGAAGTTGTGTGTTTACTTATTTTGAGACTGGGTCTCTGTGACCCAGCCCCCGATGCCCCTGAGCGTCCCACCTTCCTGCCTCCGCATCTCGCTCCGTGGCCTCAGCTGACTGGAGCATGTCATTCGGCCTCCTGAGGGCTGGGACTCCAGACGTGAACACCATGCCCTGTCACCTGAGCTCCACCTGTCCCCCTAGTGAAGTCATGGGGAAGAGGAGGCAGAAGAGAGCCTTGTTTCCACCTGGGGAAACTCATTTCTTGATTCTCCGTCCAGGCTGACTTCAAGCTCACGGCTCTCCCACCTCGGCCTCTGGAGGCTGGGTGACCGGTGCGGGCCAGGCACAGAGTCCAAAGCTGCTGTCCCCAGCACACTGGAGGCCGGCTCAGCTGCACAGGGAATTCAAGGAAGAATGTTCTGGAGGCATGAAGCTCAGGGACCACGCAAACATGCCTTTCTGACCCAGGTCCTCTGCCAGGGCTTGGGAAGAGGGGTACATGAGCAGGTGTATCTATCTACACTGGGGAGACCCTAAAAGGAGGACAGGATGCGCCCCCATAACCTGGGCCATATGGTGATGATTCAGGGTCCGGGCTGGAGCCAGATGAAGGGAACATGGGGTCTTCGCAGGGAGGGATGTGGGAGACCCCAGTTTTGTCACAGCTGTGGTCCAGCTTGGCTCTGGGTGGGGCATACCAAGGGGGGCCCTGCCTTTCCTTCTAGTGAACGCTCTTGTTCCCGCTGCCATTCTGCCTGGCCCTGCTTGCTCCGCTGGGCTGCTAGATCTGCCTGGCTCCTCTGCTGGGGGTGTGGCCAGCCACGGTGCTTCCCCTTCGGTTGGGGGCGTGGCCAGCCTCCCCCCCTTTGCTGGATTCGTAGCGTGTCTCTTTCCTTTACTGGAGGCGTGCCCAAACTCCCTTCCCTCTGTGGGCGTGGCCGACCACCTTCCCTCTTCTGCTGGGGGCGTGGCTGGCAACTTCCCCTCCGCTGGGGTGGCTGGCCTCTCCTAGGCCTGCGTCCTCAGCTGCCCTGTCTCCCGTGCAGTGGAACTCTCAGCTGTAACCTTTTTCCTGCCCCTGTGAGAGTCTGGGCTCTCCCAGCGGTGCCCTAGCTGTCCTGGTGGTTAATTGGCCACATCTGCTGCTAGCAACCTCCCAGTAACCTTCCAAGTGGCCCTCTTCCTTAACCCAGAAAGGAGCTGAAACTTGGGAAGCATGTGACTTGCCAGGATTCCCATGAGGGTCCCCAATCTCTGGGAAAGCCAGGGCTCCCAGTGGGGCGGCTACCTGGGCGGAGAGCCTTAGCTGTTGATTGAAAAACCAACCAACCAAACTGCCAAAAATAAAAAGTCAATAAAACAGGGGGTATTGCTGGGAGGAAAGGGACAGGTTCAGATGTCTGGGCTCTGTAGTCTGGGACGGGTGGGCAAAAGTGGACAAGCAGCAGTCCACGCCCAGATGTCCTGGGTACAGACCCGTCTTTGCAGCCAGGGGAGGATGCTATGATTGGGGGAGGGGGGAGGGAGAGAGCTTGTTAAAGATGGTTGCTATGGTGATAGTGTGAGTTGTCAGTCCAGAAGAGGGGCTCTCTGGATTAAGGCTGATGTCTGGGCAGGTCTATTGGAGACTGTCTTGATTGCATAACTAATGTGAGACAACCCAGCCCAAGGCAGGTGGACCATGCCATGTGTGACCTTGGAGAGAGGCGGCTGAGCCCTGTCCAGCAAACTCTGGGCTGCTGCCTCTGCTTTTGCTGTGGATGAGACAAGTCCAGTTCCCGCCTGCTCGCAAGATCCTCCACCACCAGGACCCGACGGCCACTGGGACAGTGGGTTGAAGAAAGCCTCTCTGTGAAAGAAAAGGCAGTGTCTTTATCTCCTGAGTTGTAAGGCTAGGTATTCTGTCATGGCGCACACCAAAGATTCTGCTTGCTTGCACCACACTGGGGCAGTACTCTGCCACGGAATTGAGCCCCCAGCCTCCTTAGCTGGGCGTGTGGGGGTTTGATAGGGGATAGCACAGTATTGCAGGCACTAGAAGACCCATTGCTTTGCCAGCGCCCAGCCGGCATGGGCTGTGGCTTTCTGACCCTCCACCCCGTGCCTTGGCAGTGCTTCTTCAGGTCAGCGTGTGACCTGGGATGTTGGGCAACAGGGCAGAGGAAGTTGTAGGGAAGTGAGAGGAGTAGATGTGGTAAGCAGAGGATTCCTGTTGCGTGTGCCCGCCGCACCTCCGTACTTCTGCATGTGTGCCCAGAGGTCAGAGGAGCCTTGGCGGCGGCCTCAGGCATCTTTGCCAAGTCAGTCAGGCTAGCTGGCCAGTGATCTTCTGTGTCCGCCTCCCATCTCGCCACTGCTGGGACTGCAAGCGCGTGTCACTGTGCTTGGACTGTGGGTGCCAGGGACCGCATGAACTCAGGTCCTCATGTTGGCAGAGCGAGGGTCTCTTACTGACCGGTCCCTGGGCCTGGCAGTTGGTGAGGGAACCACGAGAAGTGTGCTGTGAGGCGGGCAAGGGCATCACAGCTGCTTTGTGTGTGTGTGTGTGTGTGTGTGTGTGTGTGTGTGTGTGTGTGTGTGTGGTGTGTACTGGAATCCAGGGCCTCGTGCTTGCTGGAGCAGCATTCTACCACAGAGCCACATGCCAGCCCACTTTTGAAAGATGACTTTTTAAAAAACAAAACAAAACAAAAATCCCAGGAGCTTCCTTGTTGCCCAGCGTGGCTTGAATTGAACTCATGTGGTAGCTCAGGTACCTGGGACTTGTAGCCCAGGAGTGGGGATGGCTCGCCTGTACCACAACAGGCTTGGGTAACCTGCCCACATTCTAAACTTTTTTTACATCTATCTATCTATCTATCTATCTATCTATCTATCTATCTATCTATCTATCTATCTATCATCTATCTATCTATATGTATTTGATCTAACAATCTAACATCTATTTGTGTATCATCTATCAATTAATGTAATCTGTCTGTCTGTCTATCTATCATTTATCATCTGTCTGTCTATGGCTTGTGTGTGCTGGCACGCGTGTGGTGAGAGGACAATGGGAGTCGGTTCTCTCCGGTCATGTTTACTCCAGGGGTCAAACTCCTGTCATCAGGTTTTGCCTCAAGCCCCTTACCCGCTGAGCCATCTCACTGTCCCCCATTCACATCTGATGCACCACCTTCCCTTCTAGAAAGTGGTCTTTCAGCTCAGGCATGCTCCTGTGGCACGCAAGGACCGGCAGAGTTTATTTGATGCTGTGTTATTTGTTTGCACGCACAGCCTGAACGGCAGGGGAGCTGGAGGCTGGCTTGAGTTCAAGTGTGTACTTAGCAACCATCAGCAGGGGCCAGGAAGCCCCATGGGATCCTGCCCTTGAGAGAGAGGAGCAGCTGCAGGGCAGTGAGGGGCAGGGGGCCTCCACTGCTTGCTAAGGCGCAGCTGTCGGGGTGCAGGGTGACCAGCACAGGAGGTGGTAAAGATTGTCTCTAAAAACGGCATAGGAAGAAAGCTGGTTGCCTCTTGATGAAAACATCAAGCATCAGAAAAATGGGGTTAGAAGGTGGCTCAGGGGTTAAGACTCCGTCTTACAAACAGAAGGACCTGGGTTCAGATCTTGGATCCCACATAAAAACACCAGGCAGATATGGTGCCAGCCTGCAGTTCCGGCTCTGAAAGGCGGAGCCTGGGAAATCCTAGAGTGAAGCTTAAAGGAGATAGAACAATCCAGGATGATCCCCAAAGTCACTCTTGGGCCCCCACAGGTACATATAATGTCCTCTGGTACACACACACATATACACTAAATAAGTATAAATTTTAAAAAAACTAGACAAATATATCTGATAAAAGTCAGTTTTTACTTTCATCTAAACTAAAACAAAGAAACACTAGGGATGTGGCTAAGTTCGTCCAGCACTTGCTTAGCCTGTGTGGGTTCGAGCCCCAGCATGGTCTCAGGTGGGTGTGGTGTTACATGCCTGTCATCCCAGCCCTCTGGAGGCAGAGGCAAGGTGACATGTTTGAGTCCAGCGTGGGGAGGTGGAGACGGGAGGATTGGGAGTTCAAGGTCACCCTTGGCTACACGCGAGGGACAGGCAGATGGAGCAGGTCGTGTGGTACCTTTGGGGGAAAGCAAGCAGGCTTTGGAACAGATCGGAAGAATATTTCAGGTGCCGGTTAAAGCAGTAATTTGGCTGCCAGTCGGTTGAGGTACAGGAGAAAGATTAAGTTTTCAAAGTGGCCCCTTTTTGTGTACTTAGAAAAAGTTACCACACACAATGTGTGATCTTCGAAGAGCAAAGTCCGGAGAGAAGGAAGGAGAAAGTCCTGAGAGAGGTGGACACAGATGGCGGGTGGATGGATGGATAGGGCCAGGGGTGGGTGGGTGGGATCTGCCTGGGGATCTACCGTGGGACCCGGGGACAGACTTGCATGCTACTGCAGCTGGGCGGAGTGGGGCTCTGGTGACCGGTGGCAGGTCCGTCCGTCCCTCTGGAAGGACAAGTTTTTTGGATCGAAGTTCTCGTGGTCTGTAATTACCACCCACAGCTGGGCCCTTTGATCCGTATTGCTGTAAGGTGCAGACTGCAGGGACCAGATCTGCCGCGGCCGGCAGATGCCTGCATTCGTCTTCTTTTTAAGCTTGGCTGTGTCCTGAGGTTTTCTAGCTCATTCTTTGACCTTTCAAACAACTCCAGTTTCCTGTTCTTTTCTTCTGCTCTGTGCGTGCATGCATGTGTGTGTGTGTGTGTGTGTGTGCGCGCGCGCGCGCGCGTGTACCAGAGGGTACTGTGCGTGTCCAAGGTTGACATTGGCGTCATCCTGGATTGCTCTACCTCCTTATTGCTTTGCTCTGGGGTTTCCCAGGCTCTGCCATCTAGTGCTGGAATTACCAGCTGCTGCCGTATCCACCTGGTGTTTTTACGTGGCATTTAGTTGAGATCCAAGCTCAGGTCCTTCGTCGCAGCAGAGGCGTTATTTAGCCCTTGAGCCATCTCTTCAGCCCCAGGTTTCCTTTTCATGGTCATGCCAGCGCTCTAGAAAAATCTCCATTTGTATCGTAGAATAGTTACACTTCTTTAGACTGTCTTTAGTTTCTTACCATTTTTTTGTTTTCTTTTGTTTTGTTTGTTTTGAGACAAGTCTCATGTAGCCCAGGATGACCTCTGACTGCAGAGCCCCCATCCCCCCTATTCTCTATTCTTCTGGGTTTCAGTCGTGCTGCATTTATTAAGTTCCGTGGCTCAGGAGCATTTCAAGTTCCAACCTGACCTGGGCTTGAGAACAAGACCCCATTTCAGAACCAAACCAATGTTTTTTAACCCTTGGCGCTGTTTCCTGTGTGGAGTTGGGCAGTGCCAGTCATTCCTCTCTTGTCGGCCATTCGGTGTCTTGTGCCCCACTTGTTACCCTTCCTGCGACAGCAAGGTCTCTCCCGGCCGCCAGGGCCAGCCTGGAACTTCAGATCCTCCTGCCTCCCAAGGTGTGCACACCCCATCTGGTGTGCGTGCATGAGTGTGTGTTCATGGAATGTGAACGTGTCAGCGTGGATGTGCGCGTGTGCATGGAGTGCACGCACACGTGTCCTCTGTGTCCTCCAGGCTTGGGTTGATCTTGGGTCCTCCTGAATCACTCTCCACCTTTACCTTTTGAGACAGGGTCTCACTGAACCTGAAGCTCATGGGTTCTGCTAACCGACCAGCCAGCAAGCTTCAGGGACCTGCCTGTCCTCCCTTTTCCCCTAACCTCAGGTTGCAAGAACATGAGACTACCCCTGGCTTTTTACTTGAGGGCTGGGGATCTGAACTCAAGTCTTCATGCTTGCGCCATAGCTCCTTTGCCAACTGAGCCCTTGTTGCAGCCCTCATTTTTTATTTTTTAAAGTGACCAAAATGTCTTGACATTTAAGGCCAGGTAGTTGAATGATAAAATGCAGGAACTTGAACTCTGTTCACCTGAGTTTGAATCCAGCTTCTGGGCCTGCCAGCCTCGTGATATGGGCACATGGTCTGTCTTCCTTGGGTCTTCGCCTCCCTTTTCACATCTGCCAAATGAGGTTATCAGACACTTGGCTCAGAGGGAGAGAAAACAGCCCTTTGCTTTTTTAAATCAAAGAATGCTTCTGTGTGTACCGCGTGTGGGGGCCAGAAGTCAGCTCCACTGCCCTTCCTCTGGCCCCGGCTGCCTTTTTTTTTGAGCTGGGGTGCTCACTGGTACCTGGGGCTCAGGCCGGGCTGGCTGGTCAGTGAGCTCCTTGACGCTGCAGCCCCCCTCCTGGCATTGTCATGCGGGTGCCAGGGCTCGAACTCAGGTCCTGGTGTTTGCAAGGCAAGTGCTTTACTGACCCTACCATAGCCCTGGGCCGCCCCCCTATGATGATGATGGTGGTGGTGGTGGCAGCGGTAGCGGGAAGTTCATTAGACACCTGCGTCACCAGTGTTGGGTTCACGGTCTCCCCTTCCCTCTCCAGGCCTGAAAGCAGGGGGGTCACTGAGGTCCCCAGAACTTTCCCTGTCCCTGTTGCATGTTGCCCGGGCTTCTGGCCGCTGGCCTGTCAGAGCCTGTCCTGCGTGCACCCCTCCCGGAGGTGACCCCCCCAGCTGGCCCCGTTCCGCTTGGCCCTGACCACGCGTGTCCTTGTCCCTTCCCCAGGACTGGAACGTCACGTGGTACACCAGCAACCCCGACTTCACCACGTGCTTCCAGAACACGGTCCTGGCGTGGGTGCCATGCCTCTACCTCTGGGCCTGCCTCCCATTCTACTTCCTGTACCTCTCCCGCCATGACCGGGGCTACATTCAGATGACGCACCTCAACAAAGCCAAGACTGTGAGTCACGGGGCCACTGAGGGCGGGGCGAGGAGGGAGAAGGGGGAGGTGCAACTAGGGGTGGGGGAGGGGCGGAAGCGACTCCACTTTCACTTAGTTGGTCTGAAGGTTTTTTGTTCATTTTCACTTGTTTAGTTGTAGCTTTTTCTTCTTCTAGAAGGCACTAGAATGTGGTTGGTAAAAGCTGGGTCTTTGGGGTCACGCATAGGTTGATTGCATAGGTTGATCTCAGGCTGTGAGAACTCTCCTCCTCCCCCCTGTAACATTTTTACCCTGACGCCTGCATTGCCCCACTGTGAGTGCGGTGATAGCATCTTAACTTGGGGGTCTCAGGCATTGTAAGCAGGTCTGTCTCCCCCTTTGTGCAAGCGATGTTCATTCATTCATGTCTCTGCACTTTGGAAATGTTTTCACTTTGAAGCAATTCCAGACTAGGAAAACCGCAAGGATAATGTCCAGGGCTCTCCGTGACCCCCGCACCCGGCCTTCAGTGGAAAGCCAGGGGCTTTATCCAAGACCCGTGGCCAGTCCCCTGGGGATTGGCTGGTCCCTCGGTGGGGATTCTGGGGTGCTTGGGTGATCCCGGCGATGTCATCTAGCTCCCCTCTGTCTTGCAGGCCTTGGGGCTCCTGCTGTGGATCATCTGCTGGGCAGACCTCTTCTACTCCTTCTGGGAAAGGAGTCAGGGCGTGGTCCTGGCCCAGGTGTTGATGGTCAGCCCCACGCTCCTGGGTATCACCATGGTAAGTGGGGGCAGGTGGGGTCCCCCCCATGCTCACGGAGGGCGCTGGGCAGGTCAGAATAGTGTAGCGGCCGGAGGATCCGGGATGGGGTGACTCAGTGGCAGAGCGCCTGGATTCCATCTCTAGGACCAGAAAAAGAGGAAAAAAACACCCGGGGGTGGGGTGGGGTGGAGTTGGGGGCCAGGAGTTGAAGGTCAGCTTTGGCTGTGAGTCAGTGGGAGGCCGGGCTGGGCTGTATGAGATCTGGGTGCCAAAAATCCCCAAACTAGCTGAAACGGTTACTCTGCACTGTTGCTGTGAGAGGGCACCAAAGTCAAGCAACTTACGGGAGAAAGGAGATTTATTCAGTTTACAGTTCCAGAGGGGAAATAGATCCTTCACTGCGGAGATGGCATGGCTGGCTGGCTGGCTAAGTCACAGCAGAGCTCCACATGGCGCCAGCGTTCCTGGAATGTCTCTCCACTATGTTCTGTGGCCCCTTTGGTCTCAGTTGATCCTTCCAGGTGCAGTCTCAGCCCATCTTAGTTAATACCAGATGTGTCAAGTTGACACTCAGGCATAACTATCACAGTAGCCAAACAAGAAAAGACTCGTCCTTGTTTAGGGAAGCCATCAGTAGGAATTGAGGCACAGCTACAGCCTGAAGCCGCAGTCGCCACTCTGCCGCGTCGTGCTCCCCGGCACCTAGGCTCACTGTTAGCCAGCGCCATCTTGGGTCGGAGAGTTCTGCTGTCTGTTGGTTGTAGTGGTCAAGCACGCTAAGTGCCGGGGGCCCGATGGATCCTGGAGTTTGAGGCGGTGGAGGAGGAGGCAGGATGATGGGCGAGCAGGAAGCAGCTCTTCCACCACAAGCCAATGGGCCACTAGACAGAGAACTGCACCGTGCCGAGTGTGCCCTGGCAGGGAGCGTGGAGCGTGTGAACAGCTCATAGGACAGACAGGTCCTCTGGATTCCCTTCCACGGGCACAGAGAGCTCGAGGGCTTTGCTCAAGGTCACACAGCTTGCGGGGACCCCATCTGTCTGTCACAGTACATAGCTGCTGTGTTGTGGTCGCACAAACATTGTGGTCTATGTTCGTTAATTAATCCGCGTGCTGCTGACTCTCATGAAGAGTCTAGAAGGTTCTGAGAGAACTGGACCTGCCTGAAGGAGGAGGGGAAGGGAGAGGGAGGAAGGAGGAGAGGGGAAGGGAGGAGGGGGGAGGGAGGGAGGAAGTGAGAAGGGAGAGTGCGAGGGGAGGGGAGGGGGAGGGAGGAGGTGAGAAGGGAGGGTGTGGGGGGGGAGAAGGGAAGGGGAGGGGGAGAAGGGAAGGGGAGGGGGAGGGGAGGGAGGAGGTGAGAAGGGAGGGGAGGGGGGAAAGTAGGGAGAGGGGAGGGAGGAGGTGAGAAGGGAGGGTGTGGGGGGGAGAAGGGAAGGGGAGGGGGAGAAGGGAAGGGGAGGGGGAGGGGAGGGAGGAGGTGAGAAGGGAGGGGAGGGGGGAAAGTAGGGAGAGGGGAGGGGGGAGGTGAGAAGGGAGGGTGGGGGGAAGGTAGGAGGAGGGGAGGGGAAGGGGGAGGTGAGAAGGGAGGGGAGGGGGAAGGTAGGGGGAGGGGAGGGAGGGTGGAGGGTGGGGGGAAGGTAAGGGGAGGGGAGGGAGGAGGTGAGAAGGGAGGGTGTGGGGGGGGAGAAGGGAAGGGGAGGGGGAGAAGGGAAGGGGAGGGGGAGGGGAGGGAGGAGGTGAGAAGGGAGGGGAGGGGGGAAAGTAGGGAGAGGGGAGGGGGGAGGTGAGAAGGGAGGGTGGGGGGAAGGTAGGGGGAGGGGAGGGGAAGGGGGAGGTGAGAAGGGAGGGAAAGGGGGAGGAGGGGGAGGAGGGGAGGAGGGGGAACTGTGACCAGATAGGAGGATAGGTGACCGGTTTGTTCAAAGGGCTGTCCAGCATGGGAGGCGGTCGGACTGTTGTTCCCTGAAGGTGGATGTGGGCACTGGGGCAGACGGCAGGCATGATGCCCTCGCGGTGTCCGAGACGTGCGGGACACTGATGCATTTATTCGTCTCCGTCTCTGGATGGTTGCGCAGACGGGAGAGCGGAGGTCCAGGGAGGGGATGGAATAGGCCAAGGTCACAGCCCAGCGGTGCTGAACCCGGCATGTGGAGTGTATGTGGTATGAGCACTGGGTCCCCCTTCCAGCAGCTCCTGGTGACGTCATCGTTGTTTTCTGTCCTATTATGTCTTGTGAGGAAGGAATGGGGGGTCTTGTGGGGAAGGGATGGGGTTGTCTTGTGGGAAAGGGAAGGGGACGTCTTGTGGGGAAGGGATGGGGACATCTTGTAGGGAAAGGAATGGGGGGTCTTATGGGGAAGGGATGGAGGGTCTTGTGGGGAAGGGATGGGTCCAGCATCTTCCACAGCCTCTCCCCCACTGTGCAGCTTCCTTCAAAGCAGCTGTGGCCTCTATTTTGACCTTAGTTTCCATAAAATTGGGGTGACTCAGAGTCACTCCCCACAAGGCTGCCCTAAATCAATGCACACAAAATGTTCATGGCAGGCATTAAGTGAGGGAGAGTGAGCTCTGCCCACGGTGGAAGGGCAGTCAGGATCTGCATGGGCTGCAATTGTTTTTTAAACCTTTTTTGTTTTATTTTTATGTGTGTGTGTGTGTGTGTGTGTGTGTGTGTGTGTGTGTGTAGGCATTGTGTGCACCCGTGGAAGCCCAGGGATGATTTTGGGAGTCATCCTGGGTTGCTTCTACCTCCTTTTTGTCTTTGCGCTGTGATTTCCCAGGGTCGGCCTACTCGAGCTTGCATCAATTAAATAATTAAAATGTGGGACCTGGAATGTGAACTCAAGTCCTTCTGTTTTTGAGACAGTCTTAACCCCTGAGTCATCTCTCCAGCCCCAGCAGGCTGTGATTTTAAACGAGGTCTTTGTAGCTCTGAGTCCAGGATCTGGGTCTCCGCTTTTTTTGTAAATAAAGTTTTCTACACACACACACACACACACACACACACACACGTACACAATTGAATAAATAATAAAAAAAATTAAGAAAAACTTTTTTAAAAAAAATAAATGGGCTGGAGAGGTGGCTCAGGGGTTAAGCCTCTGCCTTGCAGGTGGAAGGTCCTGGGTTCGGATCCCAGATCCCACGTATAGACGCCAGGCGGAAGCGGGGGCGGCCTGCGCTTCTGGTCCTGGTAGGGCGGAGCCTGTGAATCCAGGGGCAGAAGGAGGTGGAGGCGTCCATGGTGGTTCCGGAGTTCGTCTGTGGTTCTACACACACAGACACACACATACATACATACACGCGTACACACACTCACAATTGAATAAAAAAAAAATTATAATAAATAAATAAATAAATGGACAAGACAGGGCTCTGTGTGTGTGTGTGTGTGTGTGTGTGTGTGTGTGTGTGTGTGTGTGTGTGTATGTAGAACCTCTAGAACCTCGGATGAATTCGGGAACCACTTTGGACGCCTCCACCTCCTCCTGTTTACTCTGCCCCGGGATTCACAGGCTCTGCCCTATCAGGACCAGAAACGCAGGCCGCCCCCGCTTCCGCCCAGCGTCTATACGTGGGGTCTAGGATCTGAACTCAGGATCTTCCACCTGCAAAGCAGAGGCTTAACCCCTGAGCCACCTCTCCAGCCCCAGCCCTGTCCATTTATTGATGTATTGCCTATGTCTGTTTTCATGCTGAATATACAGACAGATCGTGGCCCGTGAGCTGGAAGTACTTAGTGATCTTTTGGGAAGAGTGTGTCTGTCTTGGTTCTAAACAGTTTTATTCCCATGGCTTATTAGTGCTTTTAAAATTCATTCAACTCTCCAAGCAGGTGCCATTGTCTTCATTTTGCAGATACAAGGCTCTAGAAGGTTCTGAGACCTGCCCAGAGGAGCCAGGCCTGCGGTGAGGGGCTCCCTGAGGCGCCTCCCCAGGGCTGGGGACCCCCGGGGGTCCTGCTTTCTCTGAGGAGCCCCTGTTGTGCTTTGCTCTCTTCCAGCTACTCGCCACCTTTTTAATTCAGTTCGAGCGAAGAAAGGGGGTGCAGTCCTCAGGAATCATGCTCACTTTCTGGCTTGTAGCCCTACTGTGTGCCCTGGCCATCTTGAGATCCAAAATCATGACTGCCTTAAAGGAGGTAAGTGGTGGGCGCAGGGAGAGGGGCTTGCTGTGTCTCGGCGTCACTGTTGCCATGGGAACAGAGGGCTGTAGCTGTGAGCCCATAGTACCTCGGGGCTCAGTGCCACCCCCAAGGGCTGGAGCCGTGGGCCCATGGTACCTCGGGGCTCAGTGCCACCCCCAAGGGCTGGAGCCGTGGGCCCATGGTACCTCGGGGCTCAGTGCCACCCCCAAGGGCTGGAGCCGTGGGCCCATGGTACCTCGGGGCTCAGTGCCACCCCCGAGGGCTGGAGCCGTGGGCCCATGGTACCTACGTGCAGCCGCCCTGACTCAGGCTCAAGTTGCTGACTCCGGCTGCCACGGGCTTCTGCCAGGCACTTTGAAGAGTGCGCACTTTTAGACTCACCTGCAGTTCCCGCCGTCCCGGGCTAGAGACTGCCCTGAGCACCTGCGGAGGAGGAGTAGAGCATTTATTAAGTGCCTGTAGTATACAGCGCAGTCCCTTGAATGCTGACAGCAGCTGGCATTCGTCACCTGTTCCCCAAGTGCCCCACAGGGACACTCACAAAGGTCTGTCTGTGTACATGTTGACTGGCACTGGGGATGGAGGTGGGGTGCCTGAGTGTGATGTTCTTCCCGCCCGCTCTCCCGCCAGGACGCCCGAGTGGACGTGTTCCGTGACACCACTTTCTATGCCTACTTCTGTTTGGTGCTCATCCAGCTGGTGTTGGCCTGCCTCTCAGACCGCGCGCCCCTCTTCTCCGAAACCATCAACGACCCTGTGAGTATGACCCCCGAGCGAGGCTGGTTGCTGGTGCCAAGCCTAGCGCTGGCCACGTACCCCGGCCTATGCCCACCAGCAGTAGCGTCGCTGGCTCCACTGGACAAGTGGGGACCCCAGGCCTCGACGCAGCGGGTCTGCACCTGAGGTGGGCTTCTGCTTGGTGGGTGCTTGCGGCTGTGTTTTGCCAGCCTGTGGTCTCATTGCTGGGCGAGGGGGCTTCCGCAGTGAGCAAACACTTTGTGTAAATAGATGTCACAGGAATGGGAACCCTTGGGTTTTCTAGAAAAACGAAAAGTCCTGGCATGGGTGGGAGCTGCAGCCTCATGGTCTCAGTGGTGGGCCACGCCGGCCCTCAGTTCTTTCCTCCTTCCTTCTCTCTCTTTCTTTTTGCCTCTCTCCTTTTCTCCTTTCTTTCTCTTCCTTCTTTGCTTCCCTCCTTCCTTCCAGCTCATCCCAGTGCCAGGCCCTGTATGAGCGCGAGGCTGTGGCTGCAACTCAGCAGAGTCCTTGCTCTCTGGGGTTTGGTGCTGCCGCAGGAGCAGGCCCCAGGGGTATGTGATACGACAAAGGTGAAAGCTGAGGAAGAAGGCAGCAGCCGGCACACACCTCCCCAGCACACACCCCACCTCCCTGGCACCCGGAGGCTGGGGCAAGGATCTGAGCTCTGGGCCAGGCTAGAGTGAGACCCTGTGCATCTCAAGGAACAAAGAGGGCTGTGGAGAGGGCTCAGGGTACTTGCTGCACAAGCGTGAGGACCTGGGTTCAGATCCCCAGCACCCATGTGCAAGTCGGGCGTGGCAATGTGTCTGTGAGCACAGTGCTAGTGGGCAGAGACAGGAGAACCGCCAGTCTGCCGAAAAGAATCAGTGTGTTCTAAGCTCAGGGGGACTCTGAAAAATAAGGTGCGGAGGGCTTGAGGCAGACATCTGACGTGTGGCCACGTGGGCAAGTGGAGCCCCATGCACACGTGTGTGCACCACATGTACAAGAAAAAAGAGGATTGGGAGGAGGAGAGGCATGTTGGTGGGTTGGGCAGGGTGTGACCAGAACACATGGATGGGGAGTGCAGATCCGATGCACCTGGAGGAAGAGCGACCCAGGTGGAGCGTCACATGCAAGGGTCCTGGGGTCGCCCTGGCATGGTGTGGGGGGAATCCTAAGATCACCAAAGCACTGAGACAGCCAGAGGCAAAGGCGGAAGAGAAGGTCCTGGAAGGCAGGCTCTCCCGGGTGTGGGGGGTGAGGTGCATGGTTGGGTCGTTCAGAGGGCTTCCGGAAGCCTTTGAACTGCACGGTGATTTGTCTGTGGTTAGTCAGCTGTGACGGAAGTGCAGAGAGAGCTTTTCAGCTGCTGTGGTTCTGCTGGGCATAGACTAAGCCTGAGCAAGAGTGAAACTGACTGTGCGCTGAGCCTGGGCAGAGCATGTGGCTGTGTGCTCTGGGCACAGCTTGAGCATGGGCAAAAGCACAAGGCTGACTATGTGTGTTGGGTGCAGCCTGAGCCTGGCCAGAGCGCACGGCTGACTGTGTGCATGCTGGTGGGCACAGCCCGAGCCTGGGCAGAGTGTGAGGCTGACTGTGTGCATGCTGCTGGGCACAGCCTGAGCCTGGGCAGAGTGTGAGGCTGACTGTGTGCATGCTGCTTGGCACAGCCTGAGCCTGGGCAGAGCGTGAGGCTGACTGTGTGCATGCTGCTGGGCTTGGGAGTCCCGGCCTGGAAGAGGAGGCTGATTGCCAGCAGGGCCGGGCAGCCTGTGGCAGTGCCTGCTGAGGAGCCCCCTGTCTGGCACGTCCCTCTGCTTGGGCTGGAGCGGGGTAGCCGAGTGCTGGTGGGTGTAGGGGTCAACTGTCTGCAGACGGCGCCTGCTCGGCACGGGAGGGGAGCTCCGCAGAGCAGAATCTCTGTCACACCCACCTGAGGGTCACGTCCTCGTCTGTTGGGAGGGCAAGCCGAAGCCCGGTGGGTCCACAGCCAGCAGTGGACGGCTCTGCAAACTTCGGGTCTCCACAGGGCCTTCGACCCACTCTGCTTCCTTCCTGGGTACGGGTGTCCGGCTGCACGGCACCCTGCTTGGTCCTGTGCGCCTGTGTTCTGCGTCCCCAGGGAATGAATGGGTCACAGCTCTACCTCCCCTGAGTGACAGAGCCGCCAGCCGGCTGAGGGGTCAGGACTTGGAGTCCTGGTCTCTCTCTGCCTTGACACCTCACTGCTCCCCCTTGCCTGTGGGTGTGCCTTTCCTGAGGTGGGGTCCAGCAGGGACTATCCTGCAGGTATGCTGGGGTCCTCTGGTGCTCTCTCAGGTCTGCCCAGGGTCCCCTGGGACATGGGAAAAGCCTTTTCTCTCTGTCCCCTGGAAGTGGAGGGCACCAGTGTGGGTGGGATCTGCCCAGGGCCTGGCACAGTGTGGGGAGCTCGTTTCTCGCTTAAACGTTTGCCGTCTGCTGACTGTGGTCAGTGCACATAGCACATGGGCTCAGCAGGCACCTGCACACAAACCTGGTGACCTGAGTTCGATTCCAAGTGGTGAAGGAGAGAACCGACTTCTGGAAGTGGTGTCTGACCTCCGAGCGCCTGCTTGCCCGGGCTCACACACCCTCTCTCCAAATAAGAATATTCCCTAAAAATGTAGCCTAAGGACTGACCCCTTAGCTACGTGGCATGTGTGGTAACAAGACATGGCAAGCTTTGGGACCCCTCACACCCTGTCACTCAAATGGGAGCCACACCTACCAACTGTCGTCTTAGTTCTTGGCCAAGAGAGTTTCTTTTTTTTTTTTTTTCCGGCCAGTCTTGGATGGAAAATTTCTTTTATTTTTTTGTTATTTTATTTAATTTATTTGTGGTAGAAGAGATAGAGCCGGGTCGTGCCAGGCAGGTGGTAGAGATGGACCCGGGTCGTGCCAGGCAGGTGGTAGAGATGGAGCCGGGTTGTGCCAGGCAGGTGTAGAGATGGAGCCAGCCGTGCCAGGCAGGTGGTAGAGATGGAGCCAGTCGTGCCAGGCAGGTTTAGAGATGGAGCCAGCCGTGCCAGGCAAGCGCTCTGCTGCTGAGCTGCGTCCCCAGCGCATGGGGGGCTTACGCAACTGTTTCAATGTCTAAGAAAATGGCGGCTCAGATACGCTGTGCACCGAGAATGTTTTACCTCCTCTACGTGATGGTGGGGACAGCATGGGGGGTGGAAGACCCCGCTGTGGAGCTGGGCTGCTCTGGGCTCTGAACTCACCCCTGTCCTTCAGGAGACACTTGCCAGCCTCTGACACGCACCGTGCCCAGACCCAGGGACCCGGTAGCAGTGGAATCGGCACAGTTAGAACCGACGGGAAAGAGGGGGCTGTTGCTCTCTCGAGGGCGCGTCTAGGGTTTGCACACTCAACTGAAGCTAGGAGAGAACCAGTTACATGTGCTCATTGGGGGAGGGTAACCCACCCAACAGGCAGTTGTCTGTGGGGGGAGGAACAGAGAGGGTGCCCACCGGGTGCCCACCACGGGCGGGCACCATGTAGAGGTTCCTGAACAAAGAGAAACTGAGGCCAAGGGAGACATAGTGTAATCTTAAGGGAGGAGGGAGAGCATTAGAATAGAAGAGAGAGGTTTTAATCAGAACCTACATGGACGGTGGAGGGGGGAGGAGAAATTCCAGGCTGGGGAGTTGCTAGGTAAATAGAGCAGTGTATGTGCCGGTGGAGGGGGGGGCTGGGGTCCCCGAGGTGTGGTGTGGGAGGGCTTGCTCTAGACAGCTGGAATCGCTCCGTGTGCCTAACTGCTAAGTTGCCAGCAGCTCAGAGCTGCCCTCTTGCCACGTGGCGTATTCAGAGGTGGCATATGCCAAGGGGGGCTTTCGACCAGTCATGGGGTTGAAAACCTTGGGGGGGGGAGCTAGATGCGCTGGAGATGAGTGCGTTTTTGTCTTTGCCTTTATTCCTTGAGCAGCACGGAGCAGAGCTGCGTGTATTCATGAGCCGCGCAGAGGCGATGCAAAGCACACGGGGGGGGGGGCATCGTGGGTGGCTTTACAGCAGGAACTGGGCCCCTTGGGTCTTGGTTTGTGGAAGGGGCAGCAGGTAAAATCCCGCGGGGGGTTCCCCTCCCCCAGCCAGGGAGCCCATCACTGCTCACGGAGGACCCTCCGTGCCCAGCTGGCTCATTTGCCCTTGAGTCATAGCTCAGGCCGCCCTGGTCTGGAGGTTCAGGGCGATGCCAGCCATGAAGGGGGTCTTACGTGAGCTTGGCGCCTGCAGATTCCCTGGGGGGGGCTCTGGGCTCCTTACAGCGCCCAACATGTCTGGGGAGGGAGGCCATGCCACTTCTTTAACACTGATCCCGGGGTACCACGGTGTCACCCTGTCAAGTCTGGTCAGTGAAAAACGACACGCAGATCTGCCCAGGTGCGAGAGGAGGGGACAATCCTGGCTACAGCCTGCCGGGTGCCCCCCAGAAGCTGGTCTCGTTGGGGGCAGCCGTTAAGAAGAGAAATGCCCACAACTGTTAGTAGAAGTGCAGGGAGGTCTTGGTCCTCGATGTGAGGTCTGTGATCCAGGGAGGGAGAGGCGTGACGTCCCCTTGGCTTGCCTGTGCCCGGCCATGCACGGTCCTTGTATTTGTAGTGATGGAGACGCTGGGCGGGTGGGGCTGCCAGGGTGGGCTCCAGCAGGCTCTGCTGAGTCGCGAGGTGACCCCCTTCCAGCTGGCCCTGGGCTCACTGAGACTCCACCCACCTGCTCCCCCACCCCAGCTGGGATCCCGAGATCAGGGGTGTGGCACACACAGACTGGAGGACTTTCCTGGGGCAGGAGTGGGGGGGTCCCCCTATAGATGGGGACTGAGGCTGAGGAGGTGAATGAGGAGACCCTCAGCCTGGCAGATAACCCCCCTCCCCCCAGCTTGCCAAGGTCCAGTTTCAGCCCCGTCACAGCCTCAGAGCTAGCCAGTTCTGACAAGATCCGTCTGGTTCTGGTTGGAAACACAGGTTTAGAACATTCACTTAGACCTGCTCTGCTCCTTTGGACCAAGAGGCATCTTAGTCCTGTGGTGCTGAATGGTTTTTTGTTGTTGTTTTTCTTTTGGCTCTGGTATTTTACTAGGGACATTTTCAAACTGGTGGGAATTAGAAAAACGAGAATCACAGTGGAAACACCGTCTGACACATCTGTCTGTCTGGTCAGGCGGCCAAAGCCAGTCAGTTTCGGGGATGTCTGAAACCCATTCTGAAACACATCAGTACCCTCAAGCCAAATGCTTCGCCCTTGGATCAGCAGCTCGAGACCAGGGTCAGGCAGCTATGCCCCAAAGTCTAAAGTAGGACACACGGCCAAGTCCTGCCTGAGGTCATCATGGGAGAGTCTCTCTCTGAACATAAGGACATGTTGGGGACAGCATGTATGTCTCCCTCTGTGTATACTAGGTGGGTGTCTGTGTCTCCCCTCTCTCTGCATGTGTCTGTGGTGTGTGGAAGTCAGGGGACGACCTCAGCTGATCTTTGGTGCTATCCACCATTTTTTATTTTCTCAACAATTCTATCACTTATCTGAGGTGCGCAGTGAATGCTGTGGTGTGCACGTGAAGCACATGCATGTCCGACTTAGAAATGAACTCTTCTCTACCATGTGGACTTCTGAGGATTGAACTCAGATCATCAGGTTTGCACACAAGACCCTTAATTGTAAGTCATCATTTCACTGGCCCACCTATTTTTTGAGGCATCTCACTGCTCCGGGGCTTTCCAGGTCTAGGCCAACTGGCTAGGGAGCCCCAGGGGTCTACCTGTCTGTCTCCCAAGCACTGGGTGGGGTGCAAGCACATAATGCCATGCCCAGCGCTTGGTGGTTTATTTGTTTATTTTCAGTATGTGTATTCTGGGGATCAAACTCAATATCCTCCTGCATGCAAGCAAGGTAAGCGCTTTGCAGACTCAGCTGTCTTCTGGGCTCCCCCTCTTCCTTCCTTTGTCAATCCTTCTGTGCACCCTAAGTGGCCTCAGACTTGCATGCACCCCTGCACCTGTTTTTCTGCAGGGCTGGGGATGGAACCCAGGGATTCGTGCAAGCCAGGCACGCTGCCAGCCCTGTGCCAGCTGAGTGGAACCCATGCCCAGCCAGAATTTTATCCTATCTGTGAAAGACTTCGGGTCAATTGAATGGCGCCCTCAGTTGGGATGTGATTATTTTTTTTGGGGGGGTGGGCTCAAGCTGAAAGGAGGCTGCATGGAAATAGGGAGGGTAAAGCCCTCCCTGTCCCCCCACAGCCGTAGCAGGAGGGGGAGCCAAGACATCACATCTGCCTACACCAAGTGTTTAGAAACCAGGAAGAGAACGAAAAGTTCATGGGGAAAAGGCATGGGAACAGGGTGCAGGTGCTTGTTGGGGGAGGGGAGGGGGAGGGGGAGGGGAACGAGCAGTCGGTGCCAGCCCAGATCCGTGCTGTGGACATATCAGGACACCTGTCCTCCTTGGATAAGGCGCGGTCCCAGCTGGTCCTCGGTAGAGCCGCATGTGCTAAACCTCGCAGGTGGGCGGTGGCCTTCTGGCTTACAGATAAAGACCCCAAGGGTCGCACTGGTGGAGAGAGCAGGTGTTCTTCCCAAGAGCTCCCATACTTGGGGGTGAATCTGCACCCCGACCTTGTTGCCTTGCAGGTTGCCGCCCCTCTCCTGCCTTCCCAGTTCCCATTTGAGCCTGAGCTTTTTCTTTGTTAAGGATGCGTTCACTGTAATGTGAGATACGTTAGGGGCTGTAGCCCCCACCTTGCAGGCATTCAGTCACCATGGAAGGACCCCAGAGAAACCGAGCTAGGCTGGAATTCCACTTGTTTTTGTTATCAAAGAAGTCTTCCCATGAGGGATGGAAGTTTCTAGAAGCCAGCTCCTAAGCTGATAGATTTGTTTCTGTAACTTATCTGCAAATCTTTCTTTGGATCCAGAAGAGGCAGGAGGCCTGGGAGGAGGGGGAATTGGGGCCCCTGGGGGACGCCCACACCCGGTGGTGGAGAGATGTTGTCAGTGACTGGTCGTGACCTTGTGCTGCAGGCGCGTGCAGCAGCGGTTTGAGTAGCTGGCGTGAGGGGCGATCCCCACAGGCCTGGGGGTTTTGTTGTACAGGATGTGGGCTGTGTTTTACCTCCCACTGGCCAGCTTTCTCTCTCTTGAAACTGGGGCTGAAGGTGGACTAGATACCGTGGACACAGAACCACGGCCCTCAGCTGGGGAGATGCTCAGGGGCTCAAGCGCTTGCTGTACAGTGTAAGGACTGGGGTTCAGGTGCCTGCGCTCACATAAATGCCAGGCAGTGGGCATAGTGGTCCACCTGCAGCCTCAGCACTTTGGAGGCAGAGACGGGGGATTCCAGAGCGAGCTGGCTAGCTAGATTCTGGGTTCAGCAAGAGACCCTGTCTCGCTATATATAATGTGGAGAGGTGTGTGTGTGTGTGTGTGTGTGTGTGCGTGTGTGTGTGTGTGTGTGTGTACACGTGGTGGATAGTGATAGCAGAAGATACCCAGCATCACCTGGCTTCTTCTTGCAGGTGTGCAACACACACACACACACACACACACACACGCCCCACAGCTCTCGTCCTCAAAGAGAACAAGGGAGACTTGACTTGATTCTTGAGCCAAATCTGAGTGACTACAGCCCGAGAGCACAGATGCAGATTTCCCCAAGTACCAAGTACCACTTTCCAACGCGGTAGCAATTTCATAGCTACAGAACAAAAGAAAGCCATACATTCAGGCACTTTGCAAATACATTCTTGGGAACATGAGGTAGGTGGATACAGCCAACTTCCTGATTACGTTGGACAGGGTGGGGCTGGGAAGCTGGTGTACCTTAGGGCTCAGACCTGGACAGCAGCTTTGTATTCTGTGGTCATGTGACCACGTGGGATGAGCTGCTGTGGACTTCACCCCACCACACCTGGACAACGCTTCTCTGTCAGTATTGCCAAGGGAATGAAGAGGTAATTTATCTTTGGTTCTTTTCTTTTCTTTTCTTTTCTTTTTTTTTTTTTTCCAATGTTAACATATGGCTTTATTAAAGTATATTCTCAGGTGATTAAAAATATAATAATATATTACATGTTAATCATATTAATATATAATGCTCAGGTGATTATAGCAAGAAGGAGGGAAAATCTGTTTACTTGTATAGCACCTGTATCTTCTACTTCTTTTTTTTTTTTATTAAAAATTTAATTATACATTTTAAAATTTTTTACCAGTTCCCTCCCTCCCCCCTCTTCCCCCTTTTCTTTTCTTTTCTTTTCTTTTCTTTTCTTTTCTTTTCTTTTCTTTTCTTTTCTTTTCTTTGTATCTTGCCTTATTTCTTTCTTTCTTTCCCTTCCTTCCATTTTAACTTTATTTATTTATCTATCTATGTATTTATTTATTTATTTATTCAGGGTGTGTGTGTGTGTGTGTGTGTGTGTGTCCCTGTGGAGGACCAAGGCTGACTTCAGGAATCTACTTCCTTTTTGTTTTGCTCTGGGATTTCCCAGGCTTGGCCCACTAGGGGCAGGAAATGCAGGCCACTGCTGTTTTCACCTGGCATTTTTAAGTGGGACCTGGGATCTGAACTCAGGACCTTCTGCTTGTGAGGCAGAGTCTTATCTCCTGAGTCAGCATTCAACCCTCTCCCTTTTTTGATACATGGTCTCCTGTAGTCCTGACTGCCTTCAGACCAACGATGTAACCACCTCCAAAGTATTGGGATTACTGCTGTGTACACCATGCCAATGTATGCGGGACTAGGAATTGAACCCAGGGCCTTACGCACGCCAGACAAGCACTCTAGTAACTGAAGAACAGCCCCAGCCTCCCCCCTTTTTTATAAAGTCATTACTTCTGTCTATCTGTGGGGGCTTGTGCACACTTGTGTGCATGTGGAGGGGGTAGTTTCCTCAGTCTCCCCACCATAGTTTTGGAGGTAGAACCCTTCACTGGAACTGGAGCTCACCAGCGTGCTCTGGGGATCCTCAGCCTCCACCTTGGGGTTACAGATACACACTCCCACACCCAGCTGTGGGTGCTGGGGATTCGCACTCAGCCCCTATGCACACACAGCTAGCGCTTTCTGACTAAGCCATCTCTGCTGATATTACATTTGGTAGGGCTTAATTTTCTTCTTTAAAGAAAGAAAGCTCATGAGTGGCCCAGGTTGGCCTTGTGCTTCCCGTCTGCCTGCCCCGGCCTCCTGAGCCCTGGGGCTAGTCATGTGATGCCTCACCTAGTTTATCTCTTTTCATTTTGCAAGAGTTGGGTTCAGGAAAGTTTAAAAAGCGTGGGGCACCCTCGAACTCTTTACCCAACTCCATCTCTAGTGATAATCGAGATATCTGAAATGGCTCTTGTGAATTCTCTGCTGTCCTAGGTAATTCCAGCAGGCCACTGTCCTGGACCACAGTACCCCCCCTTCCCCCCTTCATTCTCCCTGCCTCTGGAGGGTCTGTCTTCTCTTTGGGAACCTCGAGGTGGAGCTCACGTAGCAAACGCTGTGGGGAAAGAAATGTTCCTTTCTCCTCCTTTCCTTCAGGGTTGCTAACCATCTTTCCCACCCTGAGGCTGGTCTGGACGAGCTATGCTGCGTGCGTGCCCCCATCTTTGGTTTCTGTACTGCGGCTTGTAACAAGATGTTCTAGGCTTATCTCCCTGTCTTTCCTACCTGCCCACTTTGCCAAGAAACATTGGGACTTTACAAGGAAAACAGATCTTGATACCCCAGGACTCCACCCCTAAGCCAGCTTCTTTGAGGGGGAGGGGGAGACGGAGGCGGGACTCAGTGTGTTGGAGCCAGACAGGGTGGATGGAAGCCACGGGATTAGTGGAGCCGAGTCCTTTCTATTGGGGCGGCCTCCTGCTGTGTCTCAGAGTTGCTTCTGCTGTGGGCTGCCGGGCTCAGAGCCCAGACTCCAAGGCATCTCTGTTGTTCTGCTTGCAGACCCCGCCTGCCCGACACCTCTGGGAAGCAGCTTTACTAGCTGCCAGCACCTGGCCACCATTCCCCAAAACCCGTTGGCCAGAACTCCTTGTGTGGCTCAGTGAAGACTCGTCGGCTTCTAGTGTAGTCGGCTGTCCTTTCTCTTCCCCTCTCTCCTTCCTCTTCTTCCCTCCTGTTTTCTTTCTTTGCTTCCCCTTCCTCCTTATATACAGGCCAGGCTGGCCTCCAGCTGTGTCCTTGATGTCCTGACCTTTCTGCCTTGTTTTTTGACCTGCTGGAGCATGAACCTCACCTTCCATTGAGCTGCCCCCAGCTCTGTGCTGGGGGCAGCTTAGATCCCTTCAGTCACCCATTGTACTGTGTGCCCCAGGGCCTTTGCATGCTCTGTCAGGAACACCTCGCTTTTCCTGGTGGTCACCTTCTGTCCTCCAGACCACAGTTTGCCCTTCCTGGTGCAAGAGGTAGGGGTGGGGGGTACTGCTCTGACCCTGGTAAGCCAGATGAACCCTTACCACCTGGCATGATCTCACTGGTAACACGGGCCTCCGTTAATCTAGTCCCAGTTACAGCTTTGTATTTGTTTCCATGGTTGTTGGATTATGTCTGTCTCCAGAGCCTATTTGGGGCGCACATTGCCTCACTGTCCTGTGTGTTCGCGGAGAGCACCTTGACCCGCCTTGTGGGGTGCTCGTGGGGTCAAGATGGCTTGTGACAAGTCCTTGACCCACAGCTGTTGGGGCGGCACACAGTAGGCCCTGAGGCACAGGGCCTGGGTCTTAATTCGGATCTGCAGGTGTTTCTTGGTACATAGTAGATCTCAGGAACCATCCACGGCCTGGACGGGTGGTGGGACGTAGCAGTGTGTCCTGAGCTTGTCCTGGGTAACTCCAGCTGGGCACCAGACTCTTGTCTAGCACATGCGAGATGCCAGGTTTGCTCTCCAGCATTGTGAGAAAAAAAACACAAGCATGTGCTTCTCTGTAGAGTACCTGGCACACAGTAGGTGCCTCATCAATATCTCTTCAGTAAATTGTGAGCGAAGCAGAGACAATAGTGATACCAGCTCTCAGGGCTAAGGTGGGCGTTCAAGAAAAGGTAGGGCTGGGGCCTGGCACATAGTAGGCGCTCAGCAGGACTTGTCAAATGGATGGGAAGACGGGCTGGTGGTGTCTACAGCAGGTGAAGATGCTAAGACGAGGCAGGTCTGTGGCAGTTGTATGTTGTGTGCACGTAGTGGGTTCCCAGGAAATATTTGTGGGGTGAAACTGGGGGCAGGGGTATCTGGGTCCATGTCTCCTGGGGCTCAGGAGGGACGCATGTGGGGTGCTAAGAGTGGGCGGTGGGCCGCTCTGGCCAGCCCCCCATGGGTGATGTGGCTGATGTTTGATTTTCTCTCTCTCTGCCCCATGTCTTTCTGTACTAGAATCCTTGCCCGGAATCCAGCGCCTCATTCCTCTCCAGAGTCACGTTCTGGTGGATCACCGGGTAAGGCTGGGCCCGGGATGTGGGCAGGTGGTGGGTACGTAGCTGGACCTCTGGGAGCACACGCTTGGCTCCTTGCAGCTCCCTCCTTCCATCTGCGTCCTGAGATTAGGACAGCCTCTAAGGCCACACTCCGATGGACGCATGCTGCAGCCTTAGGAGAGCCTGGGGCTGCCCTGCTCTGGGCTCACCTTCGGACTAGGGGGGGCTTATTTTTCACATTGAGTATAATTACTTCACATGGAACCCAAGCAGGGTTGGTTCCCGGCCCCCCACAGATAGCCTTTGGTAAAGGTGCTTGGGTAAAGGAGCTTGTGGCCAAGCTTGGGGACTTGAGTTCAATCCCAGAGCCCAGGGAGTACAAGGAGACAACAGTTGCTAGCTGTCCTCTGACTCCACGCATGTACTGTGGCACACACGTGTCTGCACACACACACACA
Organism: Typhlomys cinereus; assembly: GCA_023101885.1. Lineage (NCBI taxonomy): Eukaryota > Metazoa > Chordata > Mammalia > Rodentia > Platacanthomyidae > Typhlomys > Typhlomys cinereus. The sequence goes on from JALPQD010000550.1 coordinate 885,534, forward strand.
CACACACACACACACACACACACACACACACGTAAATAGATCAGTGTGAAGCAGAACATGGTGGCTTCTCTAGATGACTCCCAGCCCCCCTCTCTCTACACAGCACTTCTTCCCTGTTGCTTAGGGAGCAACAACAAGGAAACGATTCCTTGATGATTGTGATCCCTTTCTGCACCCCTGTGGTCCGTGGTCAGCTGGATGCCGAATGCGGGCATGTCCCATGTGCACGTGGTAGGACGTGTGGGCAGCCAGGGCACACGCGTCGGCAGCAGTAAAGCACCAGGTGCCCACACCCTCCACCTTTAGCTGAAAGAAGCGCATGTTTCATTTGTTTTGGGAGAAGGAGCGTGTGTGAGCAAGCGCACAAGCTTGAGTGCCGTGGCGCGCCATAGCGGTTAGCTCTCTCCTTCCACCACGTGGGCTTCTGGGGATGGAGCCCAGACCACCAGGTTTGCGAGCAGATGCCCTACCCCCTAAGCCATCTTGCCATCCCCAAACTTTTTTGCCACAAAACATTTTTTGAATATTTGTCTATTTTTGTGCTTTCGCGTGTGTGCGTGTGCGTGCGTGTGTGTGTGAGTGTGTGAGTTGGCACTGTGTGTCCCTGTGGAGGACCAAAGGTGACTTCGGGAATCATCTTGGATTGCTCCTACCTCCTTGCTTTGCTTTGGGATTTCCCAGGCTCCGCCCACCAGGGCCAGAAGTGCTCTCACTTCTGCTTGGCATGTTTTTACGTGGGATCTGTGATCTGAACTCAGGACCTTCTGCTTGTAAGGCAGAGTGTTAACCCCTGAGCCATCCTCTAGCCCACTAAATATTTTTAATAACGCTGTTGAAGAGCAGCTCGGAGAGAGGTGTCCTTTGGACGTGGACCGCGGCTCCCGCGTCTGTCCCCACCGCACTTTCCCTGCTTTGGGTCCCTGTGCTTGGGGACAGCGCGAGCTTGTCCTCACTTCTGGATGGGTACATGCCCGCCGCGAGCTGACGGTGTGCGCATGGGCATGGAGGACAGAGAAGGGGGTGATCGCCAAAGTGTGAGTGAGGGTCTGTCATGCAACGTGTTGGGTTGGTCTAGAATGTGAGATTGACAAGCGAGGTAAAAGCAGCAGCCGTGCTTGCCGTCAGGAGGGCGCAGCTCTCAGTGTGCAGAACGACTGAGCGTCTCCGGGCGGGACTCGGAGCCTGTGTGCCACCGCGGCACGTCTGGCAGCGTCGCCCTTCCTCCCGGGCATGGTGGCCACAGAATGACAGGTTCTTCAGTGGGGTCATCGGGTTCCCTCCGGCTGTGGCATATGTGAGGACAGAGACGCTCCATGAGTAGCCCCGTGTCCTGGCCGCGTCCCGTTGACACCGTCCCGTCTCCTGTCCTGTCCCAGGCTGATGGTCCGAGGCTACCGCCAGCCCCTGGAGGCCAGCGACCTCTGGTCCCTGAACATGGAGGACACGTCGGAGCAGGTGGTGCCCGTGCTGGTGAGGAACTGGCAGAAGGAGTGTGCCAAGTCCAGGAAGTAAGTGTCAGGCTCTGCGCCCGCCGCTGAGGGGGACCCCACTGCTCTCACACCTTGAATCCCCCCAGTGCCCGCTCTTCAAGCGGCCTGTTCTTGGGAAGCCCCCCTCCCCCGCTTCTCGGTTTCCTCTTCTCCCACCCAGCTGGTGTCTGACCATTGGGTAAGATGATTGGGGGGGGGTCAGTGAAATTGGTGGAGCCCACTGGCCACACCCTCTGTCAGCGTGCGCCTTTGCCTCCTGGAGTGGCTTGTGGCTTGTGGCTTGGCTTGCTGGCGCCGCACTGTGCCTGGGGCTCTGACGTGGTCCACATGCCCCTTTGGCCCCCGTGGTCAGCTCAGTCTGGCCTGCCTGGCCCCTGCTGGATCCATTTAGCAGACGTTCTGCCCTGGGCTTTGGTGCCCGGCCCCGTGGGCGCCCTGACTCCAGGAAGAGCAGACGGGTTCCTGGTCCCGCTGGGTGTGGACTGGGCATTGGCGCGAGACCATGGGGCACCAGGGTCTCAGGCATGGTTCAAAGGAAGCAGGGAGGGTTGGCGTGCCCAGAGATGCTGTCCTGTGGAAACCTAGAGATGGCCCCCGACAAGGCGATCTTCCAGCTGATGGTCATTTGGGAGAGAGAAGATCATTTAGTGGGAGCGGCGGGTGCAAAGGTCCTGAGGTTCTCATGCAGCTCAAGCAGGTGTCAGCGGGTCGGGGTGTGTGCAAGGGTGTCCCAGGTCACAGGCTGCACCTGGGAGTTTGTTTCCAGGATGGTGGGAGGACCAGTACCGTAGCCGGCAGCCAGGCAGCCGTTTGGCAAGAGTTCTGTTTGCCACGAGGCAGGTGGGTCACAAGGATGAGAGGGCTGGGAGGGGCCAGCGTGGTTATGCCACATTTAATGTGTTCACCGACACACAGCCGGGTTATTCCAGGAACATTTGAGTGCAGAGTCACAAGCGGCTACCACCAGTCTCCATGTCTCTGGGGTGTGTTCCCGGAAATGGATTATCTCTTGTGGTTGGTGTTTGTGTTCTTGTTACTTCAGTGCCGGCCACTGGCCACTGGCCCCAGGGCCTTGTGCTCCCCACGCAGCTGTGACCAGCCTCAGCCTTGCCGGGTTTCTGAGGAATCGCTGGAGTGTGTAGCTCCCAGGGTGAGGCCATCTGTCAGCTCTCCCACGGACGCCCTCGGGGCTCTACTTCCTTCTGGCAGATCCTCCCTACTGCTTATGGTTTGGTCCTGGTGTCATGTGACTGCTCTGGCCCATGCCGAAGGGCCTCACGTCTTGGTCGGTTAGGTCTTGTTGTGTGGCTTGCGCCTGCTCCCTGGGGAGCCTGTCCAGGGTGTGCGCTTCCGGTGAGCATTTCCCAATGGACTTCTCTCTTTCCTTACCAGTTCTCAGAGTCCCTTTGTGTTGTAGGAACCTCAGTGGACATTTTCTCCATCACGGTCTCCTCTCAAAGCAGCACAAGTGTTGTTTCCATCTGGCTTTCGTTGCTTATACTTTCTGCATTGTTAGGATACTTAGTGTTACTTCTCTTGGGCCTGAATCCGAATCTGTTGTCAAGTTCCAGGCCAGAAAGGTTCACCCATGTTTCCTTCTTGCGTATACATATATGTGTGCAACCGTGTGTGTGTATGTGTGTGCATGCATGTGTGTATGCATGTGTATGTGTGTGTATGTGTGTATGTGCATATATGTGTATGTGTGCATGCGTGTGTGTATGCATGTGTGTGTATGTGCATATATGTATGTGTATGTGCGCGTGCATGTGTGTATGCATGTGTGTATGTGCATATATGTATGTGTATGTGTGCATGCATGTGTGTATGCATGTGCGTGTATGTGCATATATGTATGTGTATGTGCGCGTGTATGTGTGTATGCATGTGTGTGTATGTGCATATATGTGTGTGTGTATGTGTTTTGTTTGCTTGTTTCATTTTGTGTTGAGAGGCTGTCACGTAGCTCAGGCTGTCCTTATTGTGTAGGGCTCTGTGCACCTTTACTCTTTGCTGAAATTCACTTGCTTTCATTTCCCGCTCCTTAATTTTGTCACACTGGTTTCTGCGGATCTTGACATTGGTGAGTTTGTAGTTAAGTGTGACGTTGGGACGTGCGGGGCCCACCTGGTTCTTCTTTCCCGGCTTGTTTTGGCATCTGCGAGTCTCTCGCATTGCCTGGTGGATTCTGGAATTGCCCATCACTTCCCTCGACGTCACCACTGGATTCTGAGAGGGGTTGTGTGTCTGTGGGCAACTTGGGGGCTTCCAGGCCTGTCACCCACATTACCTTGGTTATCACAACCTCGTCTTTTTTTCAGTTGGAGGGTCTTGCTATGTGTCCTAGGCTGGCTTTGAACTCACAACCCTCCTGTCTCAGCTTCCCGAGCCCTGGGATTAGATAGGTCCCCCCATCCCTGGCTTACTTTGATCTTGGTTTTATAGCAAAGAGATGATCCCAAAAAATCCGACCACATATCTGAAGTCACAGCTGGCAGATGGCCCAGGCAGGGTCTGATCTGGGGCCCATGCCCAAGGGTGGTGTCAGACCACTGTGCTAAGCCTCTGCCGCCCCCCTCGGGCAGCCATCTCTGCGGCAGGGCGTAACGGCTTCTCCCTCCTGACCTGTGTTGCAGGCAGCAGCCGCGCATCGTGTACGCCGCCTCCAAGGAGCCCACCAAGCCCAAGGCGGGGTCCAAGGTGGACGAGACGGAGGAGGCCGAGGCGCTGATCGAGAAGTCGCCCCAGGAGCGGAGCCCGTCTCTGTTCAAGGTGCTATACAAGACCTTCGGCCCCTACTTCCTCATGAGCTTCTTCTTCAAGGCCCTGCACGACCTCATGATGTTCGCGGGCCCCGAGATCTTGAAGTAAGTGCCCCCTCCCCGCCCCCCGAGGGTCTCACACAGTGCTGGGGGAGCTCGTGGCCAGCGACCCCATCTCCCACTGCGTCACACTTGGCTTCAGGACCCGCTGAGCTGTGGCTGCTGCGCACAGAACCCCTGAAGCCCAATGGGGGGTGCAGATGGGGTGGGCTTGGAAGACGGAGGCTGTCAGGGGGGCTTCGGTTCCTCCTCCTCCGCGCTTAGCCCAAGGGTACTGTCTGGCCCCCTGGTGGCCTGTGATGTCATCAGCTGTCTGGGCTGGCTCTGCCTGCGCCTGCGTCCTTCTTGCTCACACCCTTGGGGGCCGTGTCCTTGCTCCCCGGCAGACTGCTCATCAACTTCGTGAACGACACGCAGGCCCCCGACTGGCAGGGCTACTTCTACACGGCGCTGCTGTTTGTCAGCGCCTGTCTGCAGACCCTGGTGCTGCACCAGTACTTCCACATCTGCTTCGTCAGCGGCATGCGCATCAAGACAGCCGTGGTGGGCGCCGTCTACAGGAAGGTAGAGCCCCCCCCCCCAGCAGCCAGGGGCAGGGCCAAGGCTGGTCCCTGTCAGGCACGGTCTCCTGGCCCAATAAGTCTCACGGGCCGAGATGTGGGGTGTCTGTGAGCTCATCGTCACCTGGGGGTCCCGCATTTCTTAGCTCCCTTGGTGAAGTCTGGGATGGGAATGGGGGGAATCCAGAGTGTGTCTGACCCGTTTGCACACTGAGTTGGAATGGAAGAGGCCGTGTGTCCTGGCGTGGTGGCTCACATGTGCGTTCATGTGACTTTGCAGAGCTGTATTCTGTACTCACATGATGGAGCCCGGGGCTGGTGTAGGATAGGCAAGGTTGTCTGCGCGCCCACCCCACATCCGGCTTTACCGTCTAATGTATTTCTTTGAGGGGGCCACATCTCAGAGCGGAGGCTGGAGGGGGTTTTCCCAAGTCACGTGTGTCCTCTCATCACGTGGGCTTCCGGGGATCACACCGGCTGAGGTGCTGCACCAGCCCCGCCGCACCCAGCTCTGGAGGAACCTGGCGACATTTCCGACGCATGGCGTGGGGCAGGGACACTGCTGGGCTCGTGGCTCAGGAAGAGGGTGACTGGCCAGTGTCTGCCCGTTTTGAGGGTCTCAGTCACCTGCTCTGCTGGGCCCTGGCGCCTCGCCGCACCCGAGTCGGGGGTCCTCAGGTCCAGGTGGTTGTGCTGGGGATGGCATGGGCCCGTTTCTCCGACTCCCCAGGCAGTGCAGCGTCCATACCCGAGACCCGACGGCGTGGCTAGGGGTCTCCATGGCCGCTCCCCCCTGGCTCTTGCAGAGACGAAGTCGTTGCAATTTGGGGTAGGGCGTTTAGGAGTCAGAGGTGGTGCTGAATGCCCTCCAGTGGGCAGGCTGCCCACGAAGCCTTGGCTGGCCCCAGATGCTGAGAATTGGCAGCGTGGGCCTCTTGTCCTAGGTTGGCATCGGGGACCAGCACATGGTCGTGACCTTGAAGCTGGAGTAGCAGAAATGCCAGCTCTCGGTCCACGTGTGGGGAGGGTAGAAGCCCTCGGTCACTCACCCCTTGAGTGGTGTGTGTGTCCCCCCCAAAGTGCAGAGCCCCGCTCTCTGCTCCTCCCTGCTCAGCAGCTCTGTGCCTGAGGCTGGGGGTGAATCTCAGTGCCTGGACCATATATTGGTTGCTACGGACACATGGGCTGGGAAGACAGACCTGACCACTGGCCGGCGTCCTGTGCCTTCGCCGCCACATCTGCCTGTCCCTCTCCTGTGCCCGCAGGCCCTGGTCATTACCAGCGCAGCCAGAAAGTCGTCCACGGTAGGCGAGATCGTCAACCTCATGTCGGTGGACGCGCAGCGCTTCATGGACTTGGCCACGTACATCAACATGATCTGGTCAGCCCCTCTGCAGGTCATCCTTGCGCTCTACCTCCTGTGGCAGGTGTGTCCAGGGAGGGCCAGCCGTGCGCCGGCAGTGTGGGGAGGGAGCGGTGGGACGCGGGACCCTTTTCTGGTTGCGTTTGTGGTTTATTTTCTGGCCTGTCGCTTCATTCCTGTTTGACAGGGGTTTCTTTCTGTTTGCTGGCTCAGCGTGCGTGCGTGCGTGTGTGTGCGTGCGTGTGTGTGTGTTACGTGGCCGTGCTTATGTGACCATGTGTTGCAGCTTGCCTGCATGGCTGCTGGTAGGTCACCATCAAATGGCTTAAGGGAATAAGGGGTTTATTTTCTTACGATAGTCCAGTTACAGTTCATAGTGCAGCTTGACAGGAGAGCACACACCAGCACCAGGGCCAAGAGAACTGGCTGCACCATCTCTACATAATGGCTGAGAGAGGGGACGATCCTTACTTGCCAGACCAGCATGTCTGGCCAAGTATATACAAGGATGCCGACTCTCTCAACCAGCTCTCTGGGTTTTATTCCAGGGCTTAGTCCCACCCACCATGGACTGGGCCTTCCCCATCAGCTAGACAATCTCCTGCAGGTTCGCTCTGGGCTTAACTCAACCATTAATTCTCCACAAATGTGCCCAGAGCTCAAACCCTCAGCCATCAAGCTAACACCTGTGGCCACCATGACACCCCGTGAGTGCATGGGTGCATATGGAGGTCAAAAGCCCAGTTTTTCTTTCTTTCTCTTTGTCACATTATTTATTATTATTATTTTTAAAGACAGGGTCTCTCTCTGATTGGCCAGGCTGGCTGGCCAGTGAGCCCCAGGCCTGTTTCAGCCGCTCCAGCCCTGGGGGGGCAGAGAGCTGCATGAGCACGCCCATCTCTTATGTATGTGCTGGGATCCGAACTCAGATCCCTGCTCTAGCAGATTGCCCACGGAGCCTTTCCATCTCGGTCTGTATTTCCTTCTGTTGGGTTTTGATGCAGGGTCTCCTGGTGTAGCCCAGGCTGGGCTAGAACTCACGGTCATCCCTCTCCAGCTGCCTCAGAGCAGGGGTTACATGTGGCACCGCCACACCCCACTGCTTTGGTCTTTCTGTGCCATGTCTGAATCACATGACCCCTCCCAGGGCTGAAGCAGGTGGACCATCAGCTTCCCCAGAGAGAGACAGGGAGTCCAGGTCACATGATGAACAGACACCCAGGCCCTGTTCTTTCTGCCTCAGGGCCTTAGCATGTGCGTATGTCTTTCCTCTCCCATGCCTCTTCCTCCAGTATTTTTCCCTCCAGCATGAGAATGAGTGGAAGCCACGGCCTTCTGCGGGCTGGGCACGGGCTCTACCTCTGAGCTAGGTCCCCAGCCCAAGGATGCCCCTTCCTTCCTTGGGCTGACAAATTCCCGCCACCCGCCAGGCTCGCTCTGATTCACTCACATAGAGTTTACCTCGCCCTCCCTCAGCTGGACTTTGGGGTGGATTGTTTTGCCTCCTGCTTTCTGAGTGCCTCGTGTTTTTCCTTCTAAAGTGGCTTTTTGCACCTGTGTTCCAACCCCTCTGCTTGGCAGCATGGGTTTTTTTTCCCCTTTGGGGTTCCATTTCTGTCCCCTTCTTACCTCTTCTTCAAAGTTCTCTAACTGCCAAGCACGACAAGGAGGCCGTCCAGGGCTGAGAAATACGAAAAGTGGGAAAGGAAAGAAATGCATAGATGAAAACAGAAAGAAAAGAGTCCAAACAGGTGGGAAAATCTACCGCTCCCTCCTGCAGATTTTATTTAATAACCAGGGGGCTGGGACTCTATGCAAATCCTGACAGTGGATGTAATGGCTACTCTTTACTATTGCTGTGAGAGAGCACCCAAAGTCAAACAACTTATGGGAGAAAGGAGATTTATTCAACTTACAGTTCCGGAGGGGAAATAGATACAGACTTTCACGGCGGAGATGGCATGGCTGGCTGGCTGAGGCTGGCAGGCAGGTGTCAGGCTAAGTCACAGCCGATGTCCACATGGCTAGAGCATTCCTGGAATGTCTCCTCCTATATTCTGTGGTCCCTTTTATATGGTCCATTACTGGGAGGTTCCTGTGAGATCTATGGAGGTTCCTATGGGATCTAGAAGTATAATCCTTTCAGGTGGTCTCAGTTGATCCTTCCAGGTGTGGCCTCAAGCTGATCTCAGTTAATACCAGGAGACCTCTGATTGGCAGGAAGGAGAGATACAGGTATGGGAGAGCTCGTCAAGTTTCCAGTGTGCTTGGATGGCCAGCTGGAGGCCCAGGGAATCAGCATTCCTCACATTTATCGAGAGAGAGAGAGAGAGAGAGAGAGAGAGAGAGAGAGAGAGAGAGAGAGAGAGAGAATACACGAGACACTTCTAGTATAGACAGACATCACTAGGGTCTCAGGCTGCAGCCTTACCCTGAGGGGCTCCAGAATGCACCAGTGGTCACGTGCCTGTGGGTTGCTGTACTTCCGGTTTCCACGGGAAGCTCATGGTTTTACCTCCTCTCAGCTTTCCAAGCTTTATGAAGGAATGAGATTCCCTTTTCTAGCAGGTGCATCCGAAACTCCACTTTCTACTGGGAGGCCTCTATAACGTCAGCTGTCCAAACGCTCGGGACCCGCTTGTTCTGTCTCTTGTGGGTGGTCTGCCCCTCCACGTGCTCCACCCAGCCCCCCCATGCTCCACTCGGCCCCCCTGGGTGCCCTGCAGAAGTGAGGGGTTAGCTGTTCATGTGCTATTTTTAGGGTTCATGGGGGGGTCTGTGTGTATGCGTGTGTCTGTGCATGTGTGGTATATATGCATGGGGTGTGTGTGTGTGTGAGTCTGCATATAGCTTGTATATCTTTGTGTGTGATGTGTAGGTTGGGTCTGTGTGTGTATGTGTATGTCTGTGCATGTGTGGTGTATGCGTATGGCATGTGTATTTGTGAATGTGATGTGTGTGTTGGGGGATCTATCTGTGTGTGGAGGGGTATGTGTATGTGTATGGCGTGTGTGTTGAGAGGTTCTGTGTGTGTATGTGTCTGTGTGTGTGTGATGTGTGTCTGCCTATGGCACGTGTTTCAGGTGCATGTGTCTGTGTGTGTGATGCATGCGCGTGTGTTCACACAAGCGTGCAGCAGAGTGAGGAGCGTTTCTGCTAATGGAGTCAGAAGGGGGGCTGCCATCGGGTCTCCAGCAGCCAGGGTCAGCCGAGCACCAACGGGAAAGGTCTAAATAAAAACCCCTCAGGCAGATGACGTGGCGCCGCACTTTCCTGGGAAGCGTCACTCAGGCTAAAGTTAGTTTTGGAAACGCTGTGCTGGGAGTTGCCTGTGCGGTGGGCTTATGAACCGGAAAGATAGTTGCCTACCAGTGTTGCGCGTGCACCCAGCACCAGGAGACCGAGGCAGGAGGATGCAGGGTGGAGACTAGCCTGGGCTACACAGAAACCCTCTCCTCAAAAATCCCAGCAGGGCCGGAGAGATGGCTCAGGGGTTAAGACTCTGTCTTGCAAGCAGAAGGTTCTGAGTTTGGACCCCAGGTCCCATGTAAAAATGGCAGGCGAAATGGCAGTGCCCTGCACTTTCGGCCCTAGTGGGCGGAGCCTGAGAAATCCTAGAGAGAAGTAAAAAGGAGGAAGAAGCAATCTAGGATGATTCCTGAAGTCACCCTTGATCCTCCATAGGGACACACAGTGTCCTCTGATACACACACACACACACACACACACACACACACACACGCACGCACGCACGCAAAATAAATATTTTTTAAAAATGGAAAAAAAAAATCTCAGCAAAGAATAAGGAGGAGGAAAAATCCAGAATGATTCCCGATGTTACCTTGGGTAACATAATGTGCCTTGACACACACACAAACACACTCAAAATCAAAAACAACAGAAAGATTATTCATTGCAACATCAACTTGTGCTGGTTTCCTCAGTCCTATGATACCCATGATTATGTATCTGGGGGTGTCCTTTCCAATGTAGGATGTTGGGGACGTCCCTGACCCCAGGCTCAGAGTGCCTGAAGCCCCGCAAGTATGTGTCATTGTTTGAGGACCTTGGTGTTGACATTGAAGATGGCCCCCCTTGCAGGGGGTGGCTGAGGCGGACAGGCGTGCTTTATTATTATTTTTAACCCCCACAAGAATGTTTGTTGCAAAAGAGGGAATGAGAACTGAGGTTTATAACATACTTCCCAGCATCCCGAAGTGGGATATGGGTTAAGTAAACAGAAATGCCAAATCCCAATGGGAACTAAGCGAACTTTTAAGAAGACGGTTACAGAGGGCCGAGGAGAGGGCTCAGCAGTGAAGTGCCTGCGTGCAAGTGTGAGGACCTGAGTTCGGATCCTCGATGCCTATGTGAAAAGTCACTTGAGGGCTGGAGAGGTGGCTCAGGGGTTAAGCCTCTGCCTTGCGGGCGGAAGGTCCTGAGTTCGGAACCCAGATCCCACGTATAGACGCCAGGCGGAAGCGGGGGCGGCCTGCGCTTCTGGTCCTGGTAGGGCGGAGCCTGTGAATCCCGGGACAGAAGGAGGTGGAGGCATCCATGATGGTTCGCGAATTCATCTGTGGTTCTACACATACACAGACACAGACACACACACACACACACACACACACACACACACACACACACACACACGAGCACGCGCGAACACACGCACATGCGCACTGTTGAATAAAAAAAAAAAAATTTTAAAAAAGTCACTTGGATGTGGCGACTTGCACCTGTAACCCTAGTGTTGGCTGGAGGGGTAGAGACAGATGGATCTTCAGGGCTCCCCAGTTAGCCAGTCCTGCAGAAGAGCTAGCTGCGGGTTCACTGGGAGAGCCTGTCTCCTGTGCCTGCGTATGCATACCCCCACACCTCATACACACGTCTCCTTGAAAACAAATGAATGCATTTGATCATACAGTGCTCTGCCAGAGTGCACTAGAGGTCACGAAACACACAGCACACACGTCTTCAGGGTCATACAGGCTCGAAGATCCCATAGGAGGGCACAAGACTCGACATGAAGCTGTATTGGTTGCAGAGAACTGGCAAGGATAGGGGGGAGCCTAGGAGATGGCTGTGAGCCTCTCAGTCCTCTCCCTGGGAGTCATGCAGACCTGCTCAGATCTCTAGCAACAGGTCACCGTGGGAATGAGTTCTCACCTCAGGAGAAAACCAAGCTTTCAGTTGGGGGAGTGGAGGGGAGAAAGATCATGCATAGGGAAACATACCATGGGGGCCGTAGCTGAGGCACAGTGAACCCTCTTACTTTCCCCAACTGGGGGAACCCCGCCTCTAAAATCCAGGCTCCCAAGGCCAGCTTGCAGCCAGCCTGTCGCCATCCTTGGCGCTGACAGATAAGCGTCCGTCTTTCTAACCTCAGGGCCTTGCCGAGATCCCGCGGGTCTCAGGTGCAAAGCTCACCTGGTTTCCAGGACTTAGGATAAGGGATCATGGCCCACATATTCTTTTTTTTTTTTTTTTTTCAGGAAAATATAGACAATTTATTAATTATAGTTGAGATCTTTAATATATAATAAAAAGGAAATGTCTATTGTTTTCACATTTTTTTCTTTTTTTTTTATTAAAAATTTAATTATACATTTTAAAATTTTTTACCAGTTCCCTCCCTCCCCCCTCCTCCCCCTCCCCTTCCCCCAGTGCCTCCCCCCCAATTCCCAGAGAGTCCTTTATTGTGTACGCCTAACTCTCCTCTGGGTCCTCCTCTCCGATGACATATAAGGACCCAGTGGCATTTCCATAAGCCCTTTCTCTTGTTCCACTTAAGCATAAGATCACTACTATGGCTGTCAATCCCTTGCCTCCAGGGGTCTCGGTGCCCTTAACAGATGCTAGACTTTATGAGGGCAACAGTGCGCTGGACATTGCGCAGGGCATGCAAAGTCCCATTATGATTGCTTTGGCCCCAACTATTGTTGAGAATCTTGCAAATCGTTGCTCCTCCCATCCTTTTGCTCTTACAATCTTACCGCCCCCTCTTCCGCAAATGTCCCTGAGCTCCAGGATGGGGGGCCCACATATTCTTCAAGAGGTTAGAAGGACCCAGGGTACAAAGCTCTGACACCCCATCATTGGGCGGAAGGAATGATCTTGCCTCGGTGGGGTCCCTGCCGGGTGCACAGCCCACCTAGACTGAGAACCTGAGTGGTCTCCTATTTGTTGAGTGACCAATGTCGCCCATGTTTCCGTAGACCCTGGGCCCCCCTGTGCTGGCCGGGGTGGCCGTGATGATCTTCATGGTGCCCTTCAACGCCGTCATGGCTGTGAAGACCAAGACCTACCAGGTAGGAAGACCACAGGCTCCACCCTGGAGCCCACCCGAGGCCAGTCCCGCGGACACAGCCCGCTTCCTTCTCTGCTCAGGCCTGGGCAGCCCCACCTGCCTACTGGGGGTCACCTGGGATCCAGGATGCGGGGTGGAGGAGGAGACCGAGTCCCTGGGTGGCCTGACCACAGTGCCTGGTGATAGGTGGACAGATACCACTGGCAGTGCCTGGCGATGTGCTGTTCATGTGGGGTTTCTTGTCATGTGCACATGCACCTTCAAGATTGGGGGGTGGAGGTGTGGAGAGACCACTCAGTAAGTAAAGGTGCCCACTTGGTGACTCGAGTTTGATCGCCAGTGCCTGCGTGGTAGGAGAAAACAGGATCCTGAAAGCTGACCTCTGACCCGCATGCTTCCCCCTCCCCCCAAGCAAAGGAACAAGAACACGGAGCTCAGAGCTGTGGCTCGGTGGCCAGAGATGCTTAGTGTGAGAAAGGACCCGCCCCTCCCCCCCAGCACCACACAGTACAAAGTACTGACGATGACACTTGCTTTTCCCTCTGCTGTGCTCTTCCGCGTGGGCTGAGCTTTGTTTTAGTTTTCGGAGGCTCCGTGTTTCGTACATGCTTGAACGCACAGGAGTTCACTCTGCATGTTATTTTTGGAAGCACTTTTTTTTATTTCTCGTGTTTAAATTCACAGTAATTGTAATGGAACGAATTCTTGTTATGAAACTTGAGATTGCTTGAACTTGGCTTTTCCTCCGTCGGTTATGGGAACACATTGAATCAACTTTTAGCTCGCTGGGTTCCCCTTCCCCATCTTTCCTTCCTTTGGGACGGGGTCTCAGCATGTAGCCCAGGCTTGCCCCAAACTCTCATTCCTATCTCAGTCTCCCATCCTTGTGCCCCGCTTTCCTTCTAGAACTTTCTCTGTATTTCCATGCAGCTCTCATTTACTGTGAGTCAGGCTTGCTATGCGCTTCTGGGATTTTCCTGGCGGTGTCTCTGCGTAGTTTTGACTAGGTGGCAACAGGAGTTGCAATCTGACACTGCACCCCAGGACACTTTGTCTGATTCCCTGGCTGAGCAGCTCATCCCCAAAGCTGCCCCGTTAGTGCAGAGTGACTCTCTGTTCTGCTGCTGTGGCCGGGACCAGGTCACGGCCCATGTGGTCCTGCCTAGCGTGACATGGCCGTGTGCACACGGAAGGCGTGCCAGGGGGCAAAGCAGCAGAGGGTCTCAACAATATTCGCAGCAGAAGGTCATTGGCCCCCGCTGCGAGAGCCAGGGCCAGGTGGGCCTGACACACTTGGGTTTTAACATCCAGGGACAGCTTGAAAAACAACCACTTAGGAGAAGAGGAAATAGACCCAGGCGTGATGGCTCATGTCCGTCATGCCAGGACCCAGGGGGCTGAGAGCTGGAGGCCAGCCTGGGCTGCATAGTGGACAGATGGAGGGAGAGAGGCCGGGAGGGAAGAGGGGGGAGGGGAGAAAGGAACAGAGCCCCATCTCCTGGACACCCGAGGGGTTTTCTCTCTTCCGTCCCCCTCGGTTCTGAGTTGGTGTCTGGGGGTGCCGCATCTTACCGAATTTGTGCCACTTTACCTTCTTGCGTCACACACGTCCTTTGACGCGGTTTGGAGGCCAAGAGGAGGGCCCGAGGGTCCAGGGCCAGCGTGCCCCCTCTCTGGGGGGGGCTGCCGTGACGCCCAGTGCCCGGGCCCTGCCCAGCCGCGCTCCCTCCCGCGCAGGTGGCGCACATGAAGAGCAAGGACAACCGGATCAAGCTGATGAACGAGGTACTGGGTGGCATCAAGGTGTTGAAGCTGTACGCCTGGGAGCTGGCCTTCAGGGACAAGGTGGACGCCATCCGGCGTGAAGAGCTCAAGGTGCTGAAGAAGTCCGCCTACCTGTCGGCCATAGGCACCTTCACCTGGGTCTGCACACCGTTCCTGGTGAGTGCCCCCCCTCCCGGCTCTCCCAACTGCACCTGGGCGAGGCGTCTTCTGCCGCCAAGCCCGGACGCTTTAAGAGGTCACTATGTCAGGACCGGGCTTGGCGGCTCAGGGGGCTGCCTGGCATGCGAGGCCTTGCTTTGTTCCCACCGTTGCAGCATCAACCAGACCAAATCGCCCTTCAGCAGCACCGCCAATCACTGGGTTTTAAGATCGAAACGCCCTATGTTTAGTTCAGAAAGATTTATCGAGTAGTTTGCACAGTCGCTGGGCTGTCTGGTCACTGCAGTGATTAAGAGCCCCGCAGCCGCTCACCCCCCTTTTACTTTACCCACAGTTCTTAGTGGCTTCCCGGTAGGCAGCCCAGGTCCTACTGGTTACCTTGAGGTAAGATGTGCACACGGAAACCGTGCTTCCTTCCTCCAGGAGTCCTGGGAGAAACGCTGTCCAGGCCGGGGCATGGCTCGGTGGGTGGAGAACTTCATGCGGAGTTCGAGCCTCAGAACCCATGTAATGAAAAATAGGAGTAGTAACGGGAGAGGGCTGAGGGGTTAAAGCTTTTGCCTTGTAGGCAAAAGGTCCTGAGTTCGGATCCCTACGGTCCATGTGAGAAATGCCAGTTGGGTGTGGCAGCGACCTGCAGTTTTGACCCTGGAACCTGGGAATCCCCGGGGGCAGGTTGACCAGCCCTCATAATGGGCGCTGGTTTAACTAGAGACCCCGGCTCCCCGCAGTAAGAGGGACAAATGATGGAGGATGACTCCCGGTATCACCCTTGGACCTCTGCAGGCACACACACTCAAGTGCACCCACGCGCACACACACATTCTACAAACACACTCGTGCACCCACGTGCACACACACACTCTACAGACACACTCAAGTGCACCCACGCACACACACACTCTACAGACACACTCGTGCACCTGTGCACATGCACACCTGCGGGCACACTCATACATGGAAGAAGAAGAAGAAAAAAACCAGGCACGTGGGTTGTGGTGGCACAAACTTGGAGCCTGGTCGGAGGAGGCAGAGACAGGCTCCCTGGGCTCTCGTACAGCTCCGGGCTGTGTGAGAGACACTGTCTCTAGAAAAGGTGGGTGGTGGTGAGGAGCGACACCGGGGTTGTCCTCTGCTCCCCCCTGCAACCCCCCCATGGTCCTACACTTAGAGGAGCCACATATGTATGACCATGCAGACGCGTGCACACACGTGCTCTTCCCACGCAACAGTGTTGGCACCTGATGCCCTGTTGGTCCCAGTTGGGGACCAGCGCCTGCTTGTTTCCAACTGATCCCAAGTGGTGGCCCAAGGGACCACGTGCTCAGTCAGCCGCACTGCCAAACAGGTTCTAAAATTATCATTTTGTTTACTGTCCAGCTCTGGAATGTCAAGGCCCGGGGTGGAGGGGGCAGTGAGGGACGAGAGGGAGTTCTCGTGCCCGTGTTCCCAGCACCTCAGAATATTGCGAAGAGATCAGAGCACAGGGAAAGACAGGAAACGTGGGAGTCTGGCGTCCCCTCGCTAGGACCGTGTCCTGTATCGCCAGAAGATGTCGGCATCTCCAAGTAGTTTGTGTGTTCAGACAGTACCCCACAGTTCACAGGAGGCGCAGCTGTGCTCCCACAGTCTGTATTTTTAGACACTGAACTTTGAGCTCTATACGACTGGTATATATTGGGAAATGGCATTTTCGTCCCCCCCCCATCATTTGCAAAGGGGACCCCTAGAGCTAGGCATGGCGCGCATCTGGAGTCCTAGCACAGAGGCCGAGGCAAGAGGATTGCTGTCAGTGTGAGACCAGCCTGGACTGCAGGGTGAGACCTTGCCTGCTGAGTTGACTGATAGCTGTTCAAGGGTTAAGTCCAGCCCCAACTCCTTGGCAGCCCCTACACTTGTGGGGAGCTGAGCCGTCCTCGCCTGACCCCTGGGGTTGGGGATGTTTCTACACAGGCATCTCGCTGCCTTCTGTGGCCAGCACACAGAGTGACCCGGAGCCCACCATGTCAGGCACAGTCTCAGGGCTGCCCTCACAGCCCCGGCCATGCCCTCCCCTCCCATGCCCGAGACACACCCCTGCCATCAGTCACAGTGGTGGGCATGGCTTGCCATCCTGCCTGTCCCTGTGGCAGCCCCAGGCATTCCGTGCAGAGGGCTGGGCTGCCCTACCACCCTCCGGTGCCCGACTCCGGGGGCAGAGCGCAGACCTCTTCATCAGTCGACCCTGAACGCGACCTGGTGGTGTTTATGCGCGGGCTCATTTTATTCTCATTCTGATGTTGTTACTGACATTGTATTATCTGGGGTTTTGACAAAAGCCTCACTCTGAACTCACAGCCATCCTCCTGCCTCAGCCTCCTGTGTGCTGGCATCATAGGTGCGAGCCGCCATCCCTGGCATATTTTTATTTTGTTGTACTTTGTTATTGTTTTTCTGTGGTGTTGGCTTTTGAACCCAGAGCTGGCATGTTCCAGGCTGGACCACTGAACCACGCTGGGGCCACGCATTGCATGTTTAGAGCCCCTGGGTGGGGGGCTCACGCCCCATGGCTGAGGCTCGGGAGAGCAGGCTCCAGTTTCAGCTCCAGTGTTCTAGGGACACCGAAAGACTCGGGAACCCCATCTCAGAGCGCGGCGCCAGGCTGCACAGCCGTGAATGTCAGGGCACCAGGCTGCACAGCCGCACTGTCAGCCGCCCTGGCCATGGCTTTCAAGCTGCTCCTGCTGCCTGTGCGAGTTCGGGGTGGGGGGTGGGGAGAGGCCCTGATCTGGAGGTCGCTTGTCTAGGAGCTCTTCAGGGATGGGTGGTCCCTCCTCCAGGATGGCAGGCAGTTTTCTCCTGGCAAAGAAAGCAGTTGACTTCCCTACCAAGCTGCCAACTCAAAGCCCCACCCAGGGTCCCCCCCAGAAAGCCCCGCCCAGGTCCAGGCAGAGGGCACGGGAAGGGTCGGCGACACCATCGGGGGACTTACTTGGGTTTGTGTTATGCCAGGTCTCAGGTAGCCTAGGCTGGCCTTGAACCCAGATCCTCTGTCTCTTCCTGTGTCGGGAGGTGCCATGCTGGGTATCACATGTGGCGTGTGCCATGCTGGAGACCAAACCCAGGGCTCCCCCCATGCTGGGCAGGCACTGCCCCAGCTGAGTTACCATTGCTTTGTTTGCTTGTCCTTTGGCTCTGGGGAGGGACCCCAGACCCCAGACCCCCGAGTCACGCCCACTATCAGGTCGGGTGTTTTTGGTCCTCGGTCACTGTTGGTCCAGTGGCCTGTGAGGATTCAGCCTTGGAGGCCGCCGGGGCTTCCCCACCTTCCTCCGAGGTGCGGCTCTGACCGCCACTCAGTTCTGTGCCCCGCTTGCAGGTGGCCCTGTCGACCTTCGCCGTCTACGTCACTGTGAACGAGAAGAACGTGCTGGACGCTCAGAAAGCGTTCGTGTCCTTGGCCTTGTTCAACATCCTGCGCTTCCCACTCAACATCCTGCCCATGGTCATCAGCAGCATCGTGCAGGTGAGCGAGAGGCTGCGGTGAGGGGTGGGGCGGAGGGGAGGGGAGGGGACGTCAAGGCCAGGGCGTCCCCCAGCCATCCCAAGGAGAGTTCTGGTTCAAAATACGGAATAATCCAGCAAGACTGACTGACGGACTGAGGCAGACTTACCTGTGGTCTACACTGACCTCAGACTCAGTGTAGCTCAGGCTGGCCTCCCACTCACGATCTTCCTGCCTTGGCCTCCTGAGTACCGGGATTACAGGTGTGACCAGGTGCACCCCAGTTTCCTAGCAAGACTTTCCTGTTCTCTGCAAGAGTCTTTCTGGAATGTTCCAGTCCTTATTCTCCTGGCCCCTCCCAGCCTGTATTTGCAGAAATGTACTCTTGACCCACTTCATAGATTGCATACCTACAAAGGGTCCTGACTCCCCCTTTGAGGCCCTGAGGCTGCCCCCCCATCGACCTCTGCTGAAGTGTGACACCAGACCCCCAGCCCTGCCTCCGCCTCTTCCCCACGGTCATCCTAATTCCTCCCACATCCAAACTGCTGTCAAATGCGAACATAGTGCGGTCCAGGTGCCCAGGTGGCCGTATGAAGCCTGGGCTTTCCCGGGCTCTGGGGTCACCCTGCAGGGAGGGGTCTTAGGTCCCGGCGCGTGGCGTGACTGCCCTGTGCTCCCCAGGCCAGCGTCTCCCTGAAGCGTCTCAGGATCTTCCTGTCTCACGAGGAGCTGCAGCCGGACAGCATCGAGCGGAGACCCATCAAGGACGGTGAGTGGGGTGCTGCCCCCCTGTCCCCCTGCCCTGCCCTCCCTGTGGTATGACTCTGTTTAGGAGCGCACAGGACCCAGGGACCCCAGAGGGGAAAGGAAGGGCTCTGTCTGGAAGCCCCTTGGGCCGCCCAATCTGTCCACCCAGGTGGCCTGTGTCCTGGGAGAGGGACAGAGGAAGGACCCTGGGCTGGTCAGCCCTCCCTTAGTTTCCTCTCTGGACAAAGGGGCCTTGCCCTGGCTGGGCGTCCTTTCGGCCCACTTCGTCTTCACTTAGTGGTGCTCAGCCTTGAGCCAGGGCCTGGTGCGTGCCAGGCACGTGCTCCACCTCTGAGCTGCAGCCCCGGGTCTCATGTACCTCGAGACAGGGTCTCTCGCAGTTGCCCGGGCTGCCCTCCACCTCACTCGGTAGCCCGGGCTGCCCTCGAGTCTGAGATCTTCCTGCCTCGGCCTCCTGAGTGACGGGCCCGATGGGGCTCCCTGTCATTTGTATCCACCAGGTGTTGGTTCTGTACAGCAGCCAATCCCTGTGGTTCCCAGAGCAGAGCCCTTGTGGCCTCTTGGCTGTAGGGCCTCGAGATGGGGTCAGCGTACAAGCCCAGCAGTGCTCAAACCCTGGGGGATCGGGCGCTGTGGGGGTCAGTGTATAAGCTCCCTGTGAACACATGGCCCCCTTTCCGTGTGTGTGCGCGCACGCACATGCAGCTCTCTGTAAACATATGGCCCACGTGCACGCGTGCACACATACACACTTCGCTCCCTTTGAGCACATGGTTCTCTTTACATGTGTGTGCACACACACCCCAGTGAACACGTGGCCGGCCCCCTGTGCACGTGGGTGCACACACAGAATTCCTTTTGCACATGCATACGCCCCGTTCCCCCGCACACTCCCCCATGCACCTGGCTCCATGCAGTGTCACCTGTCTCGGGGCCGGGTCTTCCCCTTTCTGTGACGTTTATACATCTGGGTTCTGCTGCCCTGCCCCCCCCAAGCTCAGCTTGCTGGTGGGTCTCCCCAGTTCCTGAGGTTGCACCTCCCAATTCCTCTTTTGGTGTTGTGGTGGAGCTTGTCTTGGTCAGGAACCGGGCACCTTCCCCCTCCCTAGAGGGATGTCAATCTCGCTTAACTAGCGAGTTCCTCTGCAGGCCACTGGCCCTGTGGTGGGTTCATTTGCTAACCCCCCTCCAAAAGGACAAAGTAAAAGGAAAACCAGGGGAGGCAAAGCTGACAGGCAGGCAGGAGCCTCAGCTCCGGGGACCTCAGAACATAGGGGCGCTCTCTTCCCTCCCCGCCTTCCTCTGCATTTCCCTTGCACGGCCTGCTTTGGGTTGGTTTCGCAGGTAGACAGATGGGTTGTTAGAAGCAAGACAGGATGCAGTGGCCAAGTGGGGGAGGGGGATGCAAGGTGGAAGCCTGGGAGGCACCTTGAAGGACCTGTCTTTAATGAGGATGGCCAGGATGTGTGATGTGATGGTAGGTGTGACAGGCGCCACCCTGGCAGAAAGAGGTTTACTAGAGGATGAAGCTGTGCCCATACTGCTGCTCAGCCTCCTGGCCCTGCAGGGCCGTGGTGGAGGAGGGTCTGAGCCTCCCACCTACCCCCAGTGACTGGCGAGGGCCCTGTGTGTGGCCCTGCCCACTCCCATGACACAGGATCTCCGGTGTTTTCCAGGCGGTTCGCACAGCATCACCGTGAGGAATGCGGCATTCACGTGGGCCAGGGGCCAGGCTGCCACTCTGAATGGGTAAGCGGGGCGCGGCCTGCTTGGCATGGGCCCTGTGACTCATCCTCCTGCCTCTCTCCTTCCCTGTGACCTGGGGCCCGCACTGTCACCTGTGTGAGCCTCAGTTTACCCACCTGCTCACACCTGTATTGGCTGCCGTGAAGAGCAGCTCGGTTGCACAGCTGGGCCAGGGAGGGGTCGGGGCCGCCTTCTGGGTTCAGGTTCCGTGTGATTCAGGGCCTGCCCGCCTCCTCCTGGCCTGGACTAGTCCCCTGCTGGAGGCCCCGGGCGGGCTGGCGGCAGGGTTGGGTCTTTACAGTTGTCGCACAGTGGGCTATGTTGTCCTGTGTGGATCTCCGTCCTCCAAGGCTCTTCGGGGCCCAGCCACGCACCCCCCCACCCCGTCCTTATCAGTGGGGAGCACATGGTGGGCGTCCAGAGACCTGGCCCATCCCTGGCCACAGTCACGGTCTGCTTGTGTTCTGTGGTCAGCCCTGCTGGGGCCTTCGGTCGGGCCAGGTTATCATGACCCCATGTCCTTCTGAGCCACCCCCCTGGCAGCTGTGTGACTGTCACTTTGTCAAGTGGGGGACAGACCGGCAGAGAAGGAGTCTTCCTTCCTGCTGCCGCTAGCTGTAGCTCCAGCTGGTGCTCAGCTCAGTGCCCCTCGGTGCCCCCGTGTGGCCGTCGGCAGCCCTGCCATCCTGGGTCTGTTCCCAGGTGCCCGAGGCTCCGTGGTTGTCCCCTTCTGAGCGTTTGTCAGGCCGTGAGTCTGCTCTACGGCCCCTCCATCGTTTCCTCCGTGATATGTGACTGTCTGGCTTCTGCCCTGGGCCAGCACCGGGCTCCCCATGGGGGCGGGATCTCCTTACTTCGGGGTCCTGGGCCGACCCTCAGCCCCTCGTTCTCTTGGCAGCATCACCTTCTCCGTCCCCGAAGGCGCCCTGGTGGCCGTGGTGGGCCAGGTGGGTTGCGGGAAGTCCTCCCTGCTGTCAGCCCTGCTGGCCGAGATGGACAAGGTGGAAGGACACGTGTCTCTCAAGGTAGGATGGGGACAGGGAAGACAACTGTGGCTGAGCGCGACCCCGAACCCCCCCCCCCCCCCGTGTCACTGGAAGGCAGAGTTTCTGTGCCAGCCACTCCTGCGGCACCCTCGCCCTGTAGCTGGCGTGGGCCGCAGCCATTTTCCCGACTGAATTGTGTTCTGCATACGTGTGTTGGCACCCAAGGGAGACTGTTTGGGGAGGAGGAGGAGGAGGAGGAAGGAGAGTATGAGCAAGGTGCGGAAGCGAGAGGTCTGGAGGAAGGAGGAGGAAGACAGGCTTCCTCTAGGCCCTGAGGGATCCCCCCACCCCCCCCACACCCCACCCCACTACTGCTTTGCTCTGGATCTTTCTGCTTCACTTTGGGACCAGGACAGGACTCGGAGTCTCTGAGGTCCCAAGGGTGAGGCCTAGAGTCTGCTTGTCCGGGTTCCATGGGGACCGAAGAGGGGGCTCTGAACTAGGGTGAAATCCTCCTTTGGGGCTCTAGAACCTCACTTCAAGTGCTCTGTCCCCCCCAAACTTTCATGTCTGTAGACACGAGCCCCTTCATGTTTTGACCCCAGCTTTGCTCTCGAGAGCAGCGTGCAGTGCTCCCCGTTTGCTGGACGTTTGGAAATGTACCACAGGGGACCTACAGCTCCCGCCCTCTTGGGGCTCTGATAAGTTCTGTAAGAAAGGAAAAAATATCCATTGTTGTTTATATGTCCAGAAGCTCTGTCCAGTTCTCTTTATCGTCCACACACGGTTGACGTCCTTAGGGTTCCGCCTTACGGACATAGGGATTGGATTTCTGACTAGATCTGTCCAGGACTGGTTCCCTGTGCTTTCCACAGCCAGCGTGCTGTCGCTGGATGCAGGTCACAGCGCTGCTTCAAGACGCAGCTGTGGGTCTTTCCCTGCATAGCAAGGTGGACAGGCGGCGTGGACGGGGTTAGGGACGTGGTTAATACCCACTGTGATCTGTGTCTTGACCCAGGTTCCCACCATCCCAGTGACTGGGGTCTGAGACGTGTTTACGTGTTTGTGACTGGTGGTTTGGGAGGAAAAAAAAATATATATATATATATATACTAAAAATAGTTTTCTTTGGATGTTTATGGGAGCGGCCTGTGCCTGCTGCGGCCTGATGTCCTTCTGGGACCCACAGCTCAGGCTTCGGGGGACACAGAGAAGCTGCGGTCATTCCCCGGAACCAGGGCAGAGACTAGCACACTATGTTAGCGTTGTCCAGAGCTTCCTGTTTCCGGCCACGTCCTACCCGCTCAGCTCCACCGTCTGTCCCGCCCCGCTGGCCTGGCTGCCCCTCCAGTGGGCCGAGCTCGTGTCCTCTTGGCCTGGCCTTGCTGTTCCCTCTGGCTCAATGCTCTTCCCTCTTGGTTCCTCCCCTTGGGAACTTGAGCTGTGCCGTGGGGCTCTCCCAGCGGGGAGAGAGGGAGAGGGCCGCTGTCTGTGGGTGGGGCGGGGTCCAAGCGGTGGTCTCTCTCCTCGCCTGCTGCCAGGGCTCCGTGGCCTACGTGCCCCAGCAGGCCTGGATTCAGAACAGCTCTCTCCGGGAGAACATCCTGTTCGGACGCCCGCTGCAGGAGCGCTACTACCAGGCTGTGATGGAGGCCTGCGCCCTCCTCCCGGACCTGGAGATCCTGCCCAGCGGGGACCAGACTGAGATTGGGGAGAAGGTGAGTACGGCGTGGCATGGTTGTCGCCCTCGACCCCGACGGTCCCGCATAGCCGCACACCTTGTCAGTGCCTTTCACGCTGACGCTGTTCTGCACGGGTCTGTGGAGGGCTGCCAGTGACAAGCTCCGTGCGGTCTTCACCGTGTTTCTTGTGCTGCCCGAGCCAGGGTGTTCCTGGCCATCAGCAGAAGTGCCTCACCAGGAGAAAGACACGAGGCCTGTGTGACCCTTGCCACACGGTGACCGCCCCCTTCAGGTCTCCCAGGCGACCCCCCTCCCCCCCAGTAGGAGCGTGTCCATGATCTGTGGCGCCCCAGTGACAGTGTACACAGTGGAGGGCTGGCTGGCGCTTGCATGGGTGGGTGCTGGGTGCGTTTGCTTCGTCACGTGCACGGCAGCCAGGAGATGGATTTGCTGTGACCTTCATGGAGAGACCTGGAGGTACCAGGTGGCTTTCCTGGGGTCACAGGGGTGGGGGGATGAGACGCCTGCATCCCTGCTACGCTGTGTCACACATAGAGAGCTTCTGGGTGGCTCCCTTGTTCCAGGGCCCCCAGCTCTGGGGCTTGGGGTGCCCTCCCTCAGCCCAGAGACCCTTGAAGTGCACTGGCCGGGTGGGGCTTGCTCCAGTGCCCCTGGTGGCTGTCTTGTGAGTTGCAGCCACCCTGAGCACCTCAGCCCAGAGCTGGCGACCTGTTTACCGCGCAGACCGCGGTGTGTGGAAAGCAAACAGTTGCCAGGGCCCCTGGGCAAGGCAGGAAGCAAGAAGCTGGTGCAGGGCCCCAGGACGTCACGCTGAATCTGAAACCGGCTGGCCTTACTCTTGGAGACCCCTAGATGCCCCTTGGAGTTGCTAGGGAGCTGGCGGTGGGCGTGCCGTGAGCTGCGCCTTCCTCATCTTCCTACACCTCGGGCTGGGGCAGGGGCATCTCGTGTGAGGCCCGCCTGGACCACTTAGCAAAAACCCTGTTCCAGTAAAATCTTACAGCGCGCTTGCTCTGAGGCGTAACGTGGTAATGGGAGCGTCTCTCAGGATACCTGGGCGTTTAACCCAGGGGGCTCCTCGTGAGTCCCTTTCCCACCCCACGCCTTTCCTTAGTGCCAGGGTGCCGGCTCCCCAGAGTCTGAGGAAACCCACCATGTGACCGCTGTCCTCCCAGGGTGTGAACCTGTCTGGCGGCCAAAAACAGCGCGTGAGCCTGGCCCGGGCCGTGTACTGCAACTCTGACATCTATCTCTTCGACGACCCCCTCTCGGCTGTGGACGCGCACGTGGGGAAGCACATCTTTGAGAAGGTGGTCGGCCCCAAGGGGATGCTGAAGAACAAGGTATGGTCGCAGGCAGATGGGGTCCCCCAGCTCGCTCGCTCGTGGCGTGGTTGCTCGTGCATGCATGGCCGGGTGGTCTTGCTCGTGCATGCGTGGCCGGGTGGTCTTGCTCGTGCATGCATGGCCGGGTGGTCTTGCTCTTGGCTTTGTTAAAGGGAACTCATACCCATGGCTCAGACGCTCCTCTTAAGTCTTCCTCAGGTGGGTGTCCTCACCCCTTGTCAAGTGCCAAAGGACCCCTCTCCTTCAAGAGGCCAGGAGCGCCTTCCCAGAGGGGGCTCACCCCAGATCTACTGCAACAGCTGCAGGCCCCTCACACTGGAGACTGAGCTATAGCATCTTGGCTCGAGAGAAAGTGGCCTGCATGCTCGGGGCTTTTTTTGGGGGGGTGATTGGGGGGTGGCACACTAGTTCTTTTCCCTCTAATTATCAAACCAGCACTCGCCTAAAAAGGGAGGTCAAACAAGAGTGTGTGAGCTGAACACACAGTCTGAACTCACACCTGGAGGTTGCTGGTTTCCCTTGAGATGTCTTGCTGTGTGTGTGATGCGTGGATCACGAACACATGTTCATAGATACAGGAAGCACCTGGCTACTTCACCATGCCTAGCAGCCCCGTGGATGTCCTTAAAATTGTGCACAAATATTAAGTTTGTATGAGCAGAAATAATAATAAAAAATGTATAAAAATTGTGCACAAACATAGCTCTTAAATATCAGAAAGGTATTTTAAGTAAAGAGGATGGCACCTGGAGCAATGACATCAGACAGGGACATGTGATATGCGTGGAGGCCTGCGCATGTGCGCATGAGCACAGAGCTCACGTGCCCGCCTCCCACCAGCCTGTGCCTCTACTGCTAAGGACAGGAGCTGCGAGCTTATGATAGCATGCATTCATGCATGCATTCATTCATGCATTCATGCATTCATTGATGGCAGTGCTTGGAGCTCAGGCTGATCCTAAACTCACTCTGTAACTGAGCGTCACCTTGAATCCCTGATCCTCCTGCCTCCACCTCCCCAGTGACAGTTGAGCCTCGCCACACCCAATTCACATGCTCAGTGGTGGGTGTGCCTAAAGCCTAGGCTCCATCCCTGGAGCTACCAACAGATTCAAAGCGAGGGTGTGGTGTGCTTCTGTCGCTCTGCTCTTAGGGTGCGGGTTCCCCTTCACTTTCACGGTTCAAAGTAGGCCTTTGCTTCCTTCCTCGTGCACTGTGCTGTGTGCTTGCTGTCTGGCCTCTGCTTTGTTTCCTCTTGGGTCCCCTCCACCCCTCGAGTCCAGCCAGGCCCTTGGGCTGAGGCCCACCTCAGGTCACCTTGAGGCCACCTGGGTGGGCGCTGACTGGCCAGCTCTCCGCTCTGTCTGCAGACTCGGGTCCTGGTCACCCACGGGCTCAGCTACCTGCCCCAGGTGGACGTCATCATCGTCTTGGTCGGCGGCAAGATCTCTGAGATGGGCTCCTACCAGGAGCTGCTGGCCCGGGACGGCGCCTTCGCTGAGTTCCTGCGCACGTACGCCAGCACGGAGCAGGACCAGGCGTCGGAGGAGGACGGTAAGGACGGCCAAGGGTGTGGGGCTGACCCAGCACCCCCCCACCTGCCCCTTGCAGCTCATGAGGGGTGGGGCTGACAGGTGTATCAGGGCCAAAGATCCAGCGTCGTCATCTAAGTCCCCAAGCATGTGGTTCCGGCCTCACTTGGGTGAGCACATCTTTCCTGTGGTGGCCTTGGGCCTGGGCGGGCGGTTGACGGGATGAGTGAAGGGACATCTCCAGTTCCCTGTGTCCCCGAGGGACTGAACTGGCCACAGCAGGGTGTGGCATGTGACAGCACAGGAATCCCAGGATTAGCCCAGAGCTGACCTTGTGGGGGGGGGGCGTTGCCCCGGCCCCGTTCCGCAGAGCTTTGGGACCTTGGCCCCTCCTTGAGATCCCGCCTCCCCACAGCAGGCTTTGGGGTCACAGACATAGAGTCTCGAGCACCTTGGGCTTTGCGAGAACCACGGCTGCGCTGTTAGCCCACAGCCAGGGCTACCACACACCTGCCTGTCCCCAGCTGCCCTGCTGTCCTCAGAACTGGACCCCAGGAGTGGGTAGACTCGGGCGCCTTTGGGGTCTGTCCCCGAGGATGCTCCGCCACTGGCTGGCCATTAGGGACCCTGTGTAGCCCAGCACACCCGCTGTGTACTGCGGGGGTGGGGGCACACCTGTGGGCTGGGTGTCCCGCTCTATTTCACTGGTGCTAAGAGGTGACTGTCATGTAGCCACCCGTCGTCCCTGCCCTGGCTCTTCAGGAGCTAAACACACTGTCCCCAGACCTCAGGACAGGCCTGTGACCTGCCTGCCCAGATAAGCCTCCTGCGGAAGACCCTTGGGATGTGGGCGGGGCCGGTTCCTGCTAGGCCCTTGAGGTGTGGGCGGGGCCACTTCCTGCCGAGGGTCTGCCTCTCCTTTTAGCTGGTCAAGGCATCCGCCACCTTACGTGTCCACTGGCCCCCGCATCTACCTCCCTTTCTGATCTGGATCCCTCCCCCCTCGGGTAGCCCAGGTTAGCCCGGAACCCACCATGTAGTGCAGGCTGCCGCAGTCCTCCGAGTGCTGGTATTGCCACACGCATCACCGCATCGCTCACACGTCTCCTTTGAGGGACTGTTAAGTGGGGTCACCCCACCTCACCGTGGTGTGACCTCAGCTTAGGGTGGCTAGTGGTGTCTAGAAGAGCCACCTGGAAGTGCAGCCAAGACCCCGGGGCTTCCGCAGGGCCTGTGAGGGGAACAAGGTGTAGGTCTAGGGCTCAGGATGACATGACCATCCTCTTCCTCGTGGGGCTGCGACTCTAGTGGAGAAAGTCACAGACTCCCAGGTGCAGGGGCCAGCTTGGGGAAGGACATTTTGGGGGGGCTCAGGGCGCTTCCAGAGTGAGGGCGTGGGGTTCCACTGAGTGCAGCGGCCAGTAGCACAGCAGGAAGGGGTTGACCTGGGGTCGCAGGGCGGCCCACTGGGATCTCACATCCACGTCTAGCAGTTATTCTTAACTGTTGCTGTGAGAGAACACCCAAAGTCATGCAACTTAAGGGAGAAAGGGAGGTTCATTCAGCTTACGGTTCCAGAGGGGAGATACAGTCTCTCAAAGTGGAGGCGGCACGGCTGGCTGGCCAAAGCTGGAGGAGGCTGTTACCGCAGACATCTAGGAGACTGAGAACTATAAGACTGCTTGCTGCAAAGGCAGACTCTTCTTGGAGGTAGGGTGGGACTCATCCACCTCAAGGCCCACCCCTTGTGACTGCCTTCCTCCAGGAAGGCTCCACCTCTCAAGGTGCCATGACCTTGCCAAATACATGAGACTCTGGGGGACACATTTCAAACCATGACGATGTCTTTCAGAGACTCTCATGGCTGTGCCTTGGGCTGCCACCACGTTGCCCCTCATGGTTTTTAATAACTGAGTGCTTTGTTGAGGTGGGACATGCCTGTATCCCAGCACTTGGAAGACTGAGGCAGGAGGACCACCAGCTCAAGGCTAACTGGATCAGAAGACATCTCTCAAGCAAAAAAGGTTTTTACTGAGATGTGATTCACACACAGCCCCGTTGAATCTGTGTTCATTTACACAGGTAGAACATTCTCATAACCTCCCAGAGCAAGTGCCCCTTACCAGCCAGTTGGCGCAGTATCTGCGCGCCCCATGTCTGGACACCCACCTATCTATTCTGTGCTGCCCACATTAGAGTCCTACGTGGTGGCATTTTCAGGCTCGTCTGTTTCCCAGCACACCTTTCACGGCTAACCACTCAGTACAGGCCACAGGGCACTCCGCTTGTCTGGGGGTGGAATTGGGGTCGTTCCCCTTGTCGGCTACTATAATCGTTGCGATCTAATGGTTTGAAAAGCAGCGCGGTGGCCAGGCCTGTGACCCAGCGCTGTCCTTGCAACACACGGGAGGCTGGGGCGGGGGGGGGGGGGCAGCGCCAGGTCATAATCAGCCTGGGCCAGCCTGGGCTACGTAAGACCGCGTCTCAAAATAAGTGGGGGATGTGGTGCCACAAGCTGCAGCAATGGGAACCGAGGGCCGGGGAGAGCCCAGAGAAGAGCATGGTGCCAGCCGGAGGGTCCAGGGCGGCCAGGGAGCACACTGCCTTTTCTCACCTGTGTGTGGGGGTTCCGGTTGCAGCTGGCCCAACACCAGATTCTGGGCTGGCCTGCAGCCTCCCACCTTCCCCCAGCTGCAGCCAGATGGCCACAGCCTCGGGCTGCCATTGTCCCCTTCCCAGGCTCTTCTCCCCGCCCTCATGGTGTGGGCACGGACCCCATCCCCGAACGTGCTGGGCAAGCGTTCTGCCACAGCCACGCCTTCAAGCCTGTTTTACCTTGTGGTTTTTGAGTCTGGTGTGTGTGTGTATGTGTGTATGTGTGTGTGTGTGTGTGTGTGTGTGTGTGTGTGTGTGTGGTCAGAGGGCACCATGGAGGCCCATGCTGTGGCTTTGGGAATCCTCCTGGATTGCTCCGCCTCCTTATTGCTTTGCTCTGGAGTTTCCCAGGCTCCACCTTCAGCACCAGAGTGCAGGCCACCACCATTTCCACCCGGCATTTTTATGTGGGATCTGGGGATCTGAACTTGGGTCTTTTTGCTTGGGAGGCAAAGGCTTAATCCCTCAGCCATCACTCCAACCTTTGAGACAGGGTCTTTCTGAGTTGCCCAGGCTGGCCTTGAACTTGGGACCTCTTGCCTCAGCTTCATGAGCAGCTGGGACAGGCTGGGGAGCTCTCAGGACGATCAAACCGTTGGGACATTTGGAGACAGTGATCAGGACCCCACCCAGCCAGATGGGACGGGGAAATTGAGTCACACATAGCTGCGCATTCCCCTAGCTATGCAGAACAGCAGAGTAGCTCTGTCCACGGTTTCTGACGCTGTCCTGGCCCTTGTGAATTGCAGGTGGCAGAGCGGTGGGCGAGGAGGAGGAAGGTCAGTGCACCCGGCCGCGGGAGCCGCACTTGTAGCTCTAGAGCGAGGCTGTGCCGCTTGCCTGGCAGAGCCCTGGCTCATGATGTCATGCACCCAAAGCTTGCAGGTGGCACTGGGATACGGGTGACCTTTCCAGGGCCCTGGACATCATCCAGCACCTGGCAAATCTTGCTTGTCTTGCAGATCGAGTGACCCTGCCAGCTTCCTCCTCAGAGGCCAAGGTGGGGCCACTGGGCACACAGTGGGCGGACAGAGAAGGATGGCAGTTGAAAATACTGTTTGTCCATCCGGACATGCTGAAGACAAGACGGGCGGGGGAGGGGGGACGGGGGAGGAGCATTCAGGAGAGACCACTAGATGGCTCCCCACCTCCCATACATAGGGGTGTAGGGTTCAGGTTCAGAGGAGGGACCCCTATGCAGGCATCAGAACCCACCACTAGGGTTCCTACACAAAGAAGGGGCCAGGTAACTGTGGTGTCAGAGAGGGGGATCAAGGGAACCTTGGGGCTCCGGAAACACCCTCTAGAGCAGGTCACTGGGTCCTTAGTCATGGGGGTTGTTAATGGAAATTCAAGGTCCTGAGAGGGGCTTTGGTTGTGAGCAGAGCCTCCCTGGCCGGAGCCTGTGCCTGCTGGAGCTCCTGGGATGGGGGATGGGGGAGGGGGCTGTGGCTGCTGGATGCTGCTGTGCTATAAGATGATGGGGGGGCTCTGTGCCGCTGCTGTGCTCTGGGATGGGGGATGGGGGGCTGTGGCTGCTGGAGCTGCTGTGCTCTGGGATGATTCTTTTTTGGGGGGGAACCTGTGCCGTCTTAGACCCCTTTTGTGGAGTTGAGATCCCAGAAAAAGCTCATTACTCAGGATAATCAGCGTGGGCAGGGAAGTAAAGGTGACTGCTCCCCCCCAGGATACTTCCCATCGAGAGCTTTGGGGTCCCAAGCAAGTGGGGAGCAGGAGAGAGGGTGGACACGCTGTGTGTGTGCATGCCTGTGTGCACATGCCCGCTGCATGGACAGGCTGCACATGCGTATATGGTGTGCTTGCGAGCGTGTGCACATGCCCGCTGCATGGATGTGCCATGCCTGTGGGTTGGGCTGCCCACTACACAAGGTGACCATGCTTGTGTGCGTGTGCCTGCTGCATGGGAAGGCCTGCTTGCTGCTGCTCGTAGTGGGTAGGCAGCTGGTTTGGGTTTTGTGGCTTTTTTGTGGCTTTTTCTTTTTAATTGGAACCCAGATGCTGGTTTCAAAAGGAATGTTTTAGATGTCCTGGTTCTCAGCCCCGGCTGTGGCCTAAATCACCCACAAAGTGTGTTTACAAGGTGCACATCTGACAGCTCTCCACCCCACTCCCCACCCTATTCCCCCCCAGGACACCCGTGATCTCGGCTTAGCCTCTCGGGAGGCTCAGAGAGGTTTTTCCCCCTCCCTCGGGGTGCCCATCGAGGACAGGAGAGCACCATTTGCTCGGTCTGGCTCCCCTCTGTACTAGAACTAAGGGTCTATGGGGACTTGGTACACCAGGCTGTACCTGATGCCTGCTCATTTGCATAGTCCTGCCCCATCCATGTCTTGGGACCTCCCCCCTCCCTGGGGACTCACCTCGTCTTTTTTCCCTTTTCTCCCTGCGAGCTGTCTTAGTAGCAGCAGCCTTCTCAGGCCGGGTGTCCTGCAGCAATCTTGTCAGTTGCCCAGATGGTGAAACCTTCTGAGAGTGTGGCCTCTGTCGCGGGTCCCCTCTTGTCGGCCCCGGGCATCTGCCCGTGAGGCGGCTGCTGCAGGGCAAACTTGGCCTTGAAGAGCCGCTGATCTCTGCTGGCGAGGGAGGAGGGATCCTGTTGTTCCGCCGCTCCACGGTTGATTTGTTTTGAGACTCAGGCTGGCTTTGAACTTGAGATCCCTTCCTCAGCCTCCCACTTCCCATTGCGCGTCACCTCCCCGTGGATGGTTGTGGGCCAGAGTCTGTCCCATGCACCCTAGTACCACCCGCATGGGCCAAGCAATGCTTCCATCATCACTGCTGCCGCCTGGCAGCCATGGGAGCACAGGGCCCTCTGCTGGGCACCTGGGGACATGGGCAGAGCCGTGTCACTCCTGTACATGGAGGGGCCAGCTCACGGCACCAGGCCGCAGAGCACAGGTGTGCATGCTCTGTGTCTCGAACTCCTCAAGGGCAGGTGACCTGAACCCAGGGGGCTTTCCTGCCCTCGGTGTGACCTTGCCAAGCAGTCGACCCCACACAGCCCCCTCTGCCTCTGTCCGACCAGGCACCAGCGCTCCAGGGAAGGAGAACAAACCAGTGGAGAACGGGCTGCTGGTGACTGACGTGGCGGGAAAGCACTTCCAGAGGTGAGCATGAGGCGCCGCCCTTGGTGTCTGAGCCCCCCTTCCCTTTCCTCCTGCGAAGATTGGGGAGGGCACGGGGACCACTGCCTGGCTCGTCCTGCCACAGAAGGTCCGTGGCCTCCCGGGACTGTGGAGAGCGTGGCCATCATCCTGCCCCTCCCCCATCCTCTCCTCATGGCGTGGCCTGACCTGCCTGGCCTGTGACCTGCCAGGCCTCATTTCCGAAACTCACCTGTGCTTGATGTGAAACCGTTTCCCGCTCTCAGAGGAGTCTGGCCTGTTGACTTTGTGAGCCAGTACGTGATAGCGCAGTCAGGTGACAGCATGGGATCACACAGTCAGGCCGACAGCGCAGGATCACACAGTCAGGCTGACAGTCAGCACGGGATTACACACAGTCAGGCCGACAGTCAGCACAGGATTACACATAGTCAGGCCCACAGTCAGCACGTGATAGCGCACAGTCAGGTGACAGCATGGGATCACACAGTCAGGCTGACAGTCAGTGTGGGATCACAAAGTCAGGCCGACAGTCAGCACGGGATTGAACTTACTCGAGCCGATAGCTTGCGATCACCAGTCAGGCGAGTCCGCAGAATGAGGTACAGCAGGCCATGCAGCGTGGGCCTGCAGTCTGCTGGCCCTTTCCCACCTCGCAGCGGGAGACCCAGCTGTCCATCCCCTGCCCCTGTTAAATCCAGCTCAGATCCCAGCCTGCAGCCCGCAGCTCCGGCCGGTGGCGCTCACGCCTGTCCTGAGCTGTTGGAAAGGAGGCCGCTGGGGCTGTTGCTTTGAGCCAGGGTCTCGGGTAGCCCAGGCTGCGTAGCTGAGGATACTTTGAACTTCTGCTGCTCCCTCTTGGGGGCCGGAATTGCAGGTCTGCGCCACCCTGCCTGGTGCATGCGGTGCTGAGGACAGCCCAGGGCCCACGCGTGCTAGACAAGCACTCTACCCACTGCTCTGGATGCCCAACCCGAGGACTGTTCTGATGCCCCCTTTGCCTGTGGTTCTTCATGCCAATCCAGCTTGCTTGCTTGTCATAGCTCCACGGAGCACATGTGAGCACACATGTTCACGCACATAGCTCCACGGACCGCGCGTGAGCACGCATCTTCACGTGCCTACTGGGGGCCGCTGGAGTCTCTCTTGATTGACTCTCCTGTGTCCGCAGGCAGCTCAGCAGCTCCTCCTCCTACAGCGGGGACGCCAGCCGTGCACACACCAGCACGGCCGAGCTGCAGAAGGCTGGGACCAAGGAGGAGACGTGGAAGCTCGTGGAGGCAGACAAGGCTCAGACAGGAAAGGTGAGGGCAGGCTCCACGCTGGACACTGCAGGACGCCTGGCATGTGCGAATGCATGCGCATGCGTGTACCGATTGTGACAGTGCTGCGCCCTGTGCCCAAAGCCAAGGCCAGAGAGCTGGGAGCTGGGATCAGAGCTGCCGGCTCGATGCTGGTTCCTCCATCTCACCTCCCTGCGAGCTGCCTGGAGGCCTCAGACACCCTGGTCTCCTCCTGTCTCAGGACCTTTGCACCTGCGATTCCCTCCACCCAAATGCCAGTGCTCCATCCTTAGCTGGCAAATTCTTTTCTTCAATGTGTATTTTATTTATGTGCTTCAGATGGACAGACAGACATGCACACACACGCACACACGCATGCACGCGCACACACACAGAATGCATACCACAGTCCCTGGGTAGAGGTCAGATCACAGCTTGGGAAAGTCAGTTCTCTGCTTCCACTCGGGACGGAGCTCATGTCACAGGTTCGGGAGCAGGCGCCCTATGCTGAGCATTTTCTGGGCCCCTCAGCTGGTGAACATGACCTCCCCAGGGCGGGGCCTCCTGGCCTCTCCTCCCCTGGCAGGTGAGGAGGTGCCTGTGTGGTGCTTCCGGGGACGCATGGGAAACGCTCCTCCCCACCTTTGCAGGGGAGACAGTTATGGATCTATAGAAGCGCCTCTGTCTCCTTGGCTTGCTGAGGAGGGGGCGCTTGTGAGGGCCGCAGCAGTGTCTGACTTGTCCTTGGCTGTCCCTGGCTCCAGGTGCAGCTCTCCGTGTACTGGGAGTACATGAAGGCCATCGGCCTCTTCCTCTCGTTTCTGAGCATCTTCCTGTTTCTGTGCAACCACGTGTCTGCGCTGGCCTCCAACTACTGGCTCAGCCTCTGGACGGACGACCCCGTCGTCAACGGGACCCAGAGGCACACGAAGCTGCGGCTGAGCGTCTACGGGGCCCTGGGCATCTCACAAGGTGTGTGCCGCTGTCCCCATCTGCCTCTCCTAGGCATCCATGATGGCTTTGTGAGTCCCGGGGGTCACGAGCCCCCAAATTGAGTCATACTCTGGTGGGCGGAGCCTGTCCTAAGTCAACCTGAAATGCTGTTAAATTCTCCTCTTCCTTGTCCTTCTCTTCCTCCCTCTCCATTCCCTCCCTCCATGCGTCGTCCTCCCTTCCTAACTCTGTGATACTGGCAAGTGCTCTATCCTCAAGCCCCACATTCTCATCCTATATTATACGTGTTGACTGGTTGGCGGCTGGTGCTGCTGGGCATGGCATCCAGGGCTTGGCATAGTAGGGCCGGTAGCTGCGTTAAGCGATGCTCCAGTGCACAGGATTGCTTTCCACACGGCTGCAGCCCAAAGAGGAGTTCTCAGGGAGTCATGCTGCCCTGTGCCCACTTTGCAGATGGGGAGGCTCGCGGCTCCCCCAGAAGCCTGTGAGCGGGGAAGACTCTCTCACCTCAGTGCTCTCCTGGAGCGAGGGCTTCCGTGACGTCCCCTGTGTCCTTGCGCACCCTGCTTGAGGGAACTACATCATTGAGGCAGCTGAAGGCCAGGCCAGGCTCAACTCCACACTTAGCCCACAGGGAGCTGGCGTGGCCTCCCTTCACAGCGACAAGACTGAGACGCCCGTCCCTGTCCCCGTGGGGTCTAACCACAGCGGGCAGCATGGGTGTTCATCGCTGACACTGACACAGGTCTACTCAGGGCCTGGCTGGCATCTCAGCATTCACATGTATTAACTTACTTTGCCCTCATAGCGATCCCATGAGGTGGGGGCAATATTATCCCCATTTTAGAGATGCAGAAAGTGAGGCCCAGAGAGGTTAAGTAACATACCCAGAGCCACACAGCTTGCTTATGGCAAAGCAGGCATGGAACGAGGCTGTCTGACCCCGCGGGAGTCCAGTCTCTGTACCGCTGTGCTGCTGCAGGTCTGTGCACACCACACCGCTCCATGCACACGCGTCCATCCCGCCTCCGGGGTGCACATGCATGTGGACGACTGTCTGCCCTTGCGTCCTGTAAAGCACGGGGGGTGCTTTACACAAAGTGATGTGGTCCCGTTTCGCAGATGGGGAGACTGAGGTGTTGGGGTAGGTGACATGGTTTGCCGAGGCTAGAGCCCGCCCTCTTTCCCCCTCGAGTTTCATCTGGTGGGGGGATCCGCCGACTGTGACTGCGGAGCCCCAGATGTGTCCCGAGGTGAGAGATCGCGGCCCCCACATTGTAATGGTGGGAAGGCAGAGATCAGAGAGGCTGTGGTGCTGGGCGGAGCTGGCCAACAGCATCTGCTGCAGCCCTGTGCGGCCAGACACCAGCCTCGGGAGGCTGAGAGCCCAGCTAATAAGATCAGGGGCCACGTCGAGCCCCCACGTTGAGCCCGGGACCCACACGGCGAGGGCTCAGAGCGAATTAGGGAGGACTGCTGAGGTGCCGGAGGGCCAGTCGGGGTGCGCGGGCTCCTGTTGGTGGCTCACGCCCGCGGCTCCCCCCGGCCCTAGGCCTAGCGGTGTTCGGCTACTCCATGACCGTATCCATCGGGGGCATCCTGGCATCCCGCCGCCTGCACCTGGACCTGCTGCACAATGTCCTGCGCTCGCCCATGAGCTTCTTCGAGCGCACGCCCAGCGGGAACCTGGTGAACCGCTTCTCCAAGGAGCTGGACACGGTGGACTCCATGATCCCGCAGGTCATCAAGATGTTCATGGGCTCGCTCTTCAACGTCATCGGCGCCGTCATCATCATCCTGCTGGCCACGCCCATCGCGGGCATCATGATCCCGCCGCTGGGCCTCATCTACTTCTTCGTGCAGGTGAGCCGGGTGGGGTAGGAGAGGCTACCATATGCCAGGGTCTCTTGGGCTCCCTCAATGTCTGTTCCCCCCTTCCCCTGCCGTAAGAATTTAACCGAGTTAACCGAGCGCTTAGCCCGGCTCTGTCTGTTGGGAATACCCCAACTGCTGGCTTTTATTTGTAAAACAAATGCACTTTTCTCTACTCAGTTGATTTTGGGGGATCAGGTATATAAGATGATGAATGTGTGCCTATGGAGGCCGAAGGGTGACATCAGGAATCACCCTGGTTGTTCTACCTCCGGATGCTTTGCTCTGGGGTTTCCCAGGCTCTGCCTTCCAGGGCTGGAATTGGCAGGCCACTGCCATTTCTGCTTGGCAATTTTACATGGGATCTAGGGTTCTGAACTCAGGTCCTTTTGCTTGAGAAGCAAAGACTTTCATCCCTGAGCCATCTCGGTGACCCATCAGTTTGAATTTTTTGAGTTGTAATCAAAAGAAAACCCATTGTATCTCTAAAAAGGTATCTTTTACTAGATGTGGGGAGAAAACACTTTGGCAAAGATGTGAAAAGCAACATAAGCAGGGTAGACAAGGGCGTGTCTCACCATGCAGGGAGGTTTGGGCCCCTGGGAAAATGCTGGAACGATCAGCAGATTTTACAGTTGTCTCTGTCAGTCAGTTTTCACTGACAACATATGTACGAGAGGAAGAATTTTGTCTGTTCCCAGTTTCAAAGGTGTCCATGATGGTGGATGGCGTGGCCAGAAGCCAGAGAGCGAGAGAGAGAGAGAGAGAGAGAGAGAGCGAGAGAGAGAGAGAGAGAGAGAGAGAAAGAATTGTTCTATTCTCTCCAGTCTCCATTGCATGGATAGGGAAACTGAGGCCAGGAAAACTCCGAAGTCCTCACATGGCCAGCGCAGTGTCTGTTCAGTGGCTTCTGGAAACTTCCAGAGGGTGCTGAGCTCCTGTTCCATCTCATAAAACCCACCAAGTGTTTCCCTGCTCCCACTGTTAGCCGAGTGCCCAGCTCGGGCAGTGCCTCCGCCCAAAGGACAGGTGGGCGCAGCGGCCTTGGAAGGTGAACCGATGGTGACTGGCCCCTGGGACGTGTTGGTGCCCCGTCCACGGGGTGACGGAGCAGGAGAAGGTGGGGAGAAGGTGTGACCCGGAACAGGAGTAGCAGGGGTCAGAAGTGGCCTCTCAGGGTGAGGGGCGCTGACAAACGGCCCTGCATCGTCCCGGCCTGCCCCTCCTCCTGCGCCTTCAGGGGGTGTGTCTCAGGCCAGAGCACCTGTCCTATGGGCTAGCACCACAGGCTCCGTGGTGGTGGAAGCTCATGATGGCGGAGCCCACCCCTGGTGGCTCCCCGTTCCTCCTCCATGAGGCCCACCGGGAAGCATGCTTGCTCCGAGCATGGCTGTTGCAGTCCGCCTGCATGGTTGCTGATAAATGACCATCACACAGCTTAAGGGAACAAGGAGTTTACTTTCTTACAACAGTCTGGTTACAGTTCATAATCCAGCTTGACGGGAGAGCACGCACCAACACCAGGGCCGAGGGAACTGGCCACCATAATGGCTGAGAGACGGACAATCCTTACTTGCCAGACCAGCATGTCTGGCCAAGTGTACAGAAGGATGCCGACTCTCTCAACCAGCTCTCTCTGATTTATCCAGGGCCTAATCCCACCCACCATGGGCTGGGTCTTCCCTACCAGCTGGATAATCTCCTTCTGGTTTGCTCTGGGCTTAACCATCAATTCTCTACAACTGTGCCCAGAGCTCAAACCCTCAACAGTCAAGTTGACACCTGTGCTTAACTATGACAGCGGCCCTTCCCTGTCATCCCACAACCGCCTGTGGAATGGTTGTGATGGTCCCCGAGGCTGGGAGCAGAATCCTCGAGCCCGATTGTGCCATCACCTACAGCAAGACCCCCACTGCTGGGCCTGGGGAGCCCCGCAGGCCCGTGAGACTTTTTGACATTGCGACCCAGCATGATGTTAGTTTCCTGCTCTCCTGCTGTGATCAGTAAATGACAGTTAGGGGAATACCGGAGTTGTATCTGTGTGTAGTTCTCTGGGCCACAATGCAGCATGTGGCAGAGTGCACCACCGTCACGGGCCGAGGGAACTGGACACCGTATTTGCTGGATTGCTGAGAGGGGCCGAGGCCAAAGCACACCTCCTAGCTGCCAGTCTCCCGAAGCCAACCAGTTCTCTCTCCACTTATCCAACTGCTCAGAGAATGGCCCCACCCACTATGGCCTGAGTTCCACTCAATTAGACCGTCTCCCAGTGCTTAGAGGCTGACCTTACCTAATTCTTTGTAGGTGTCCCTAAAGGATCAGTCTTAACTGTCATAGTGATGCCTGCCAGTATCTGCCATCATTGCCACCTGCAGGGTTCACCTCGAGCACCATGCAGTCAAGTTCGATATGTACCATGCACACACTCTCATAATGTCTACATAAGTTCATGACTTTTTCTTGGTCTTTGGGCATTCACATCTGTCCTTGGTTACACACATCCCATAAGCCTCAGTTCGGAGACTCATCTCCAGCTAGAGATCAAAGCCTCTGAGAGGCCGGGCAGTGTGTCTCCGCCTTTGCCATCACGGCCCTCCCGGTCCACCTGGCGAGGAGTCATGGTCAGGAGTCAGGAGCAGCTCAGCTCTGGTGTTTTGTCCCCTGGAGGTATCAACCATGTCTGGCTTCTCCCAGCATGCCCTGGGAAGGTGGGACCAGCGACTGTCGCTAACTCCGAGTCTCTCCCCAGCGGTTCTACGTAGCCTCATCCCGGCAGCTGAAGCGCCTGGAGTCGGTGAGCCGCTCCCCCGTGTACTCCCACTTCAACGAGACCCTGCTGGGGGTCAGCGTCATCCGCGCCTTCGAGGAGCAGGATCGCTTCATCCGCCAGAGCGACCTGAAGGTGGACGAGAACCAGAAGGCCTACTACCCCAGCATCGTGGCCAACAGGTGGGCGGCGGGCGCAGGAGGCCCCAGTGCTACGGCTCTGCCTCCCTTTGTCCTTGGCAAGGGGGAAGATGGGATGGTCTGTCACAGGCTGGCACTGGACATGGCAATGCCAGGAGCTGATGCAGGACACTTGCCAGGAGAGGAAGGCCAGCCTGGGCTACACCGGCTGGGCCCCAGAATGAGAACCTGTCCCCAAAACAAAGCAAGCAGGACTGGGGCGTTGACTCTGGAAAGTCCCTGCGCGTGAAGCCTGAGCTCAGATCCCCGGTGCCTGTGGAACAGCTGGCACATCTGTAATCCTCTCCCTGCGGTGGAGTCAGATGGAGCCCTGGAGCTTGCTGGAGGTGTCTAGCCAATCAGCTTCAGATTCATTGAGCCATCCTGTCCCCAAATAAGTCAAGTGGGAAGGGATGGAGGAAGACGCCCACATTGACCCCTGGTCCCCATAGGCGCGCAGAGGTGATCCGGGCACACCGTCCCCTCCCGGTGCTCACACAGAGCATCACCACAGGGACAGCTAGTGCAGGCCTGTCTGGAGCCAGACCCTGTGGGCACCGCCCTTCAGCTGCGCGATGGCCAGCACATGGCGGGCCTGGCACAGACTGATCCTCTAGCTCGCGGAAGGCAGCCATGCGCCTCAGCCACGGGCAAGGCTGTTTGCCCGCCGTCAGCTGAGCCACACAAACCCTGTTTTGGAAGGTGGACGGAGCAGGAGCAGGAAGACGCACGTAACCGCCCTGAGCCTGTTTGTGCAGCTCTGACTCACAAGACGAGACCACCACCTCCCTGGGTCTTGGACTAGGTCCTTGCTTCCCGGGGTGTTGGCTTCTTTTGCAGAGGTTTTGGGGAGTTTGGAGAGTTGTGTTGTTTGGGGGGAGTTCACTTGCATTAGGACTCTGGGGGCCGTCATAGAGAAAGATAGAAGGATTCCCTCTCCCTAAAGAAGCGCGTGCGAATGCTGTGCATTTTAAGCAGCAGTATCTCAGCTGGCTTTTGGCAGGTGAAGCAGCCTTGTGCTCTAAGACCCCAGCGATCCCTCTGTACTTTTTGTTGTGGCGTTGGGGTAATCTGGGTTTGGTGGCTCGCTCCTTCCTCCTCTCTGATCCCGTCTGTTGCTCCGAGAGCGGCTCTCTCGATCTGTGTTGTTCGTGCTGCTGCTGCTGATCTGTATTGTCACTGCCGCTGTTTTGTGGCGCCGTGTCTGGAAGCCAGAACCTCACTCTAGCCCAGCGCTCCGCCACGGGACACGCCGTCCCTAGCCCAGGAGACTTGTAGTCAGTAGCGTCCCCTACCCTCAGCTAACAGATTCCTAGGAATTCCCTGGGCATCTCTATCGGATGCACATGTGGTATTTTAAAGACTTCTGAATAAATCCATCTTCCCAAAGGCAGGCTCGAGATTCCAGAGAGACTGCTTCTGGAGAATTCTATTTTAATCCCCAAACGTTCCAGACTCTTGGAGACTCGTTGGCCTTGAGCCCAAGGGCCATCTGCATCCCCCCCCCCCCCCGGCCCAGTGGCCCGTGGCTAGCCTGCAGGTCCTGGAGGAGAAGGACCAAGAAGGCCTTTGTCTAGAAGTGCTGGCTAAGTAACTGGCCAGCAGCTGGCCCAGCCTTGCCCCCCACAATGTGGCCTGCGAGGCTGTCCGTCCGTCTGACGCGTGTCTGACCTCACAGGTGGCTGGCTGTGCGCCTGGAGTACGTGGGCAACTGCATCGTCCTGTTCGCAGCCCTGTTCGCGGTCATCTCCCGCCACAGCCTCAGGACCGGCTTGGTGGGCCTGTCGGTGTCCTATTCGCTGCAGGTAGGCGGCCATTCCTGAGCCTTGGCCTTGGCTTCCTGTGGGAGCGGGAGATGGACAGAAGGGGGTTAGGGGGAGTGTAAAGGAAGAGGGCGCCATTACTGATGGACGCGCAAGAGTGGCCAGTGTCCTCCACCCTTCTAGAAGAATCCAGGTGGCTTGGTGCCTGAAAGGTTGACTTTCCCTTGGAGCACTGCGCGGGCTGCATCTCCCATGCGCGTTCTGTTCATAGCATCCTTTAGTTCAAAGTATCTTCTCTCTTTCCTTTCTTTCTTTCCCTCCCTCCCCTCCTTTTTTCTTCTTTCTCTCTGTCTCTCTGTCTCTGTCTCTCTCTCTTTCTCACCAGATCTTACTCTGTAGCCCAAGCTGATCTAGAACTCGTGGCAACCCCCCCCGCCCCCCCTCTGGCGTGCTGGGGTTACAGGCATGAGCCACCCGCCTGGCTCTAGGTGTTTTCCCATGTCCTTCCTGATGGCTTCTGTGGCCTGTGGCCCCCTTTCGTGGGCCCCCGTGAATGCCCATGTGATGCTTTGGAGATACCGAGTGGCGAGTAGGTGATGTCTCGGTGTGGGGGGCTCTTTCGGTGCTTGTCTGAGAGATTCCGTAGTCTTTACAAAGGAAGGCGCATGGCCGTGCTCCCCTCATTCCTACAAAGGAAGACACGTGTCTGTGCTCCACTCTCAGGTCACAGCGTACCTCAACTGGCTGGTCCGCATGTCGTCGGAGATGGAGACCAACATCGTGGCCGTGGAGAGGCTTGGCGAGTACAACGGAACCGACAAGGAGGTGAGGCCCACCCAAACGTTTGGCCTGGCTTCCATCCGATAATTAGACAGTGCCCATCAGCGAGAGGACCCTTCCGTGCTTGATCCGTGCCTCTTGGTGCTTGCTTAGAACCACCTGACAAAGCAGTTCCTTGAACGCCAGGCAGTTACATAGGGGCCTCTGTTAGGGTTCAGACCCCATCATTGCAGAATTGAGTAGCCATGAACTGATGTAGAATGGTT
Organism: Typhlomys cinereus; assembly: GCA_023101885.1. Lineage (NCBI taxonomy): Eukaryota > Metazoa > Chordata > Mammalia > Rodentia > Platacanthomyidae > Typhlomys > Typhlomys cinereus. The sequence goes on from JALPQD010000550.1 coordinate 927,235, forward strand.
AGGCGTGGACTGGTGAGATATCTCAGCAGATAAAGTGCTTGCTGCATATGTGTGGGAACCTGGGTTCGAGTCCCCCAAACCCCACTGAAGCCGGGCTTGCTGACCTCTCTCTTTCCCACCTTTTGCGGTGATCCAGGCTCCCTGGGAAATTCAGGAGACCGCTCCGCCCAGCAACTGGCCCCAGGAGGGCCGAGTGGAGTTCCGGGACTACAGCCTGCGGTACCGAGACGACCTGGATCTGGTTCTCAAGCACATCAACATCACCATCGAAGGGGGAGAAAAGGTGCATGTGGCCATCCCAGAACCTCTGTGTCAACCCTCAGTTGGTCACGTTGTGGGGGGGGCGTCACGGATAGGAAGGAGCTGAATGTGTTCATTTAGCAGGTGCAAGGTGACCCCGGCTGACCCCACAAGGCTACAGGCGGGACAAATCTGCAGATATTGCAAATAGTCTAGAATTTTATACACTAGTCTCTGCTTTTTTAAAAAAATAGTTTCTTGAGAGAGGAGGGGAGGAAGGAAGGGGGGCATACATCACGCCATGGTGCATGTGTGGAGGTCAGAGGACAACTTTCAGAAGTTGTCTCTCTCCTTTCACTTCATGGGCTTCTGGGGAATCCCATTCAGATATCCAGGGGTGAGCAGGTCTACTGCGCCTCTCGCCGCCGGCCCCCTCTGCTTTTCTTGAGCAGTCAGTGTGTTACAACCTGTCGTAGTTACTCTGCCTCGTTGTCCATAAATTCACAACCAAACAGCTTACACTAGGGCAACGGGGGCTTTGTTCTCGCTTGGAATCCGGTTTACATTTCCTAGTCCAGCCTGGCAGGAGAGGTGGCGATAACGCCAGGGCTCAAAGGGACTGACCACAACACGGCTGCTGAGAGAGGGGCGAACCTCATCCACCTGACAGCACGTGTGTCCATGCGTGCCGGAAGTACGCCAACCTGCTGAACCAGCTAAAGAAGCGTGGCAGGGAACGGGCTCCTGCTCATGGCATTCGCTGGTCTTACCATACCAGCTCGGTTCAGGAGCTAAACACCTCGACAGTCGCAGCCTGGTGCTGAAGAATGGCAGCCCCATAAACCAGCTTCCTCCACCTTCTCCACCTGCCCAGGAACTAGTCCCAGTCACCATAGGCTGGGTCTTCCTGTCCGCTACACAGTCTCCTGCAGGCTTGCTCAGGGCCTAACTCAACTACTAATTCTTTACCACCGTACACAGAGCCAAGCCTTCAGTTGGCAGCTTGACCCTGTGTCTAACTACCACACAACCCCAGGTCTTTGTAGACGGCACTAGACATCCGGCTCATCTCCAGTCCTCCCACCTGCTCCGGGAGCCTTTTGGGTCCCTTTAAGTCTCTAAAGGAATAAGGCAACATCACCCTCCCTGGTCCTCTCGGGGCATAGGAAGCACTTGGGACTTTAGAATCTTCCCTGGTTGCAGCTATTCCTGGCAGACGCCCCACCCACGACCCTTGGCATTTCCTCAGAAACCAGGTCACGGCCGCCCCTGAGTCTGCGTCTCTGGGCGGTGCTGTTCCCACACATTGTCTCTCTGACCTAGAACAGCGAGCGCGCCTGGGCTGCGCCTTGGGCTTTTGTTCCGCGGTGGGAACTTTGCAGGCCTCCGGCCTGTCGAAGGAGCTGTCTCTAAGCCCAGAGGAAGAACTATACCCAGAAGTGGGGATGGCAGCCATTGGCCCCAGACGAAGGGTGACCAGCCCCCGCCTCTGGAGGCCCAGTCTTCTTATAACTAGTTTGGGGCTGTTTGAATCTGAGGTGTTGGAGCAGCTCAGGACTGGGGTATCCCCCCACCAGAGGACAGAAATGTGCAGGGAGGTCAGGAGATACCTGATTCAACATTAAGCATGGTGGTCCTTCTGCCTGCCCCCTCTCTTGTTGAGGGTGTCTCCCGACTTACAGAAAGTCTGTTCCCTCTTCCCTCGTAGCCTGGTAGGTCAAAGGGCATCCTTGGAAGCAGGAGGGAAGCTGCTATGATAGCTGAGTCGACCAGATGACCCTACTGCCCTGACCCAGCCCCCTGCCCTGGGGGCATCTTGAGGCTGGGACATCTGGATTGTAGCACACTCACCCCTCACTCTGGGACCTTTCCTGTCTCCCAGGTTGGCATCGTGGGCCGGACGGGAGCTGGAAAGTCCTCTCTAACCCTGGGCTTGTTTCGAATCAACGAGTCTGCCGAGGGAGAAATCATTATCGATGGCATCAACATCGCCAAGATCGGTCTCCACCACCTGCGCTTCAAGATCACCATCATCCCCCAGGTGGGCAGGGCTGTTCCCCGGGAGGGCAGGGTCAACAGGCCAGGGCTGGCAGTCCTCCCGTCACACCAAAGCTGCAGCAAGGCCCCCGGTGACCTTAGCCCAGGAGTATCTTCAATGTTCTCTGTCAGTACTGAATTCCTCACACTCCTGTCTGGACATGGCGCCCAGGCCTCTGGTTGGTCCTGTGGTTTTCTGGCAATTTCTTGGTATTGGGTATTGTGTGGCCTCGAGATGCTGGAAGGTATCCCGGGGCCACAGTGTGGGTCTTGAGCAGACACCGAGATATTGTGCAAGGGACAGAAGTGTCCTCCAGGGCTCGGTAAGGCACCGTCCTCTGTGCCGAGGGTCCGCGTGACGGCCTCGTGCTTCTTAGTATGACGCACAGCTAAGACTTTTCTGAACCAGCCCATATGGGCAGTGATGCCTCATGTGTTGCCCATTGTGTGATGACCCGTAGTTTCTCCTGAGAGTCTCTGCGGGCTATGGGGCCTTGGTGGTGGTGGTGGGGTGTCAGTACTTAAGCGCTGCCCTTCTAGACACTCCTAACACACTGGCATAGAAAACTTCTTAAGAAGTTTTGCAAGGGAGGCTGGAGAGATGGCTCAGGGTTTGTTGAAGCCTTTGCCTCGCAAGCACAAGGACCTGAGTTTGGATCCCGGATCCCACAGAGAAGTTCCAGATGAGATGGTGGCTCAGAGTTCTGATCCTGGGATGCGGCACCAGGGAAGGAGGCAGAGCATCCCAGGGTGGTTTCCTGTGTCATCCCTGGGCCTCCTCAGGCACACACAGTGCCCTCTTCTACGCACACGCAGATACGTACACGCACGCGCACACATGTATACACATATATACGCGCACATACGCACATGTACACACATACACACAAGTTTAGTGAGAGAAAGATGGTTTCATTCCTCTTAACCTGGAGTTTTCCAGCCTGTGGTTTCCGGCACGAACACCCCCACAGTTAGTAATGCTGAGGACTTTGAAGTTCTTCCTGCGCGGTTCTGGTGTAAGCGTCCTGGGCCACGGCGGCAGAGCCTCACAGGCCGTCACTACAGCAGAGCGTCCAACACACAGCTGGGGGGAGGGGGGTAAAGTGGCACCCGGCGCACAGGGTGGCTGTCCCAGGGGGCAGACATGCTGGTACCCATGGCAGGGGCTGGTCCATCTCAGGAGGCCAGAAACCAGGCGGAGGCCAGAAGCAGAGCAGGTCTAGCCTTCAGAGCCACGCAGCGACCTCCTCCCTCCAGCCAGGCCCCGTAGCCTTCCAGACAGCCCTTGGGGACCACACGCTCAGAACGTAGCTGCGGGGACCGTCAGGCTCAGAGCATGACACGCCGTGTGCTGCCCCCGCAGGACCCTGTTCTGTTCTCGGGTTCCCTTCGCATGAACCTAGACCCGTTCAGCCGGTACTCGGACGAGGAGGTCTGGACGGCGCTGGAGCTCGCCCACCTGAAGAGCTTCGTGTCCGACCTGCCCGACAAGCTGAACCATGAGTGCACCGAGGGTGGGGAGAACCTCAGGTTGGTGAGAACCTCAGGTCGGCGGGGGTCAGTGGGGGTCGGTGGGGGTCGGGACTCCTCCATGTCGTCTGGCTATGGTCTACTCCACCTGGACTCAGTGAGACCATACGTGGGCCCCTCAGTCTCCAGCTCACCAGCCCAGGCATGTTGTCATGGTGATGAGAGAGACGCAGGCGTGAGCAGGGCCCAGTGTGTGGTCTCCCAGGAGGCCAAGCATCCCATTGGCCAAACTCAGGCATGTAGCTGAGTCCCACCAGTACAGAGTCTCAGGTGAGACGCATGGATTGGGCCATTTTTGCTGCCTACTACATTGCCCAAGCCAGTCCAGACCTGTATATGGACAACGATTCTAAGCCTGTTTCTTGCTCGGCAGTTGATTAGTGATGTCTGCCCGGGCACTGGTGTGGAGCATGGGCGTGCTCTGCTCAAAGCACCCCATTGTGGCTAGTCTTCTCCCGGTACACAGTCAGCAAGGTCGGGTGTGGAATGACCACGTCTGGTCTCGTCTCCCTTTCCAGTGTTGGGCAGCGCCAGCTTGTGTGCTTGGCCCGGGCTCTGCTGAGGAAGACAAAGATCCTCGTGCTGGACGAGGCCACGGCAGCCGTGGACCTGGAAACGGATGACCTCATCCAGTCCACCATCCGCACGCAGTTCGACAAGTGCACGGTGCTCACCATCGCGCACCGGCTCAACACCATCATGGACTACACGAGGTAAGGCCGCGGGGATAGGTGAGCCCTGCGGGGTCCGCCTGTCCACAGACCTTGTGCAGTCCTTCGTTCTGGTGGGCGGGGGTGGTCCCAGGTAGTAACCCGTGTCCTGGGGGCGGGGCAGTGTTGCTGGTGGTCTCATTCGTCAGTTAGTGTGTCTGCACAGGGCACCTACCGAGGGCCCAGAACTGTGCTGTGCCCTGGGCACTTGGCAGGGTGCTCTCAGACAGAGAGATGGACATCGGTCAGCATCACGCAGTGGGGCTGCAGGAGGCGACCTGGGCTAGTGGGATCCAGCAGGAGACCTGGAACCTGGAAACCAAATCTATAAGGAGTCGGGAGGTGGTGCCAGGCCGGCAGCCGGGTCCGTAGCTGGGCAGAGTGAGCATGTGTGTGCGCGCATGAGTGTGAGTGTGCGTTTCTTTTTCTGTGCGTGTGAGTATATTTGTGTTTCTGTGTATGCATGTGTGTGCGCATGTGTGAGCGTGTTTGTTTCTGTGTGTGCATGTATGCATTTGTGTTTCTACGTGTGCATACATGTGTGTGTGCATGTGTGTATGCATGTGTGTGTGCTTGTGTGTGAACATGCGTTTGTTTCTATGTATGCATGTGTGTGTGTATATTTTTGAGCGTGCATTTGTTTCTGTGTATGCATATGTGTGTGTGCATGTGTGTGAGTGTGCATTTGTGTTTCTGTGTGTGTATACATGTGTGTGGTCCAGCCCAGCATATAGTGGCCAGTCTCTTTTTTTCTTTAATATTTTATTTATTGGGGGGAGGACAGAGGGGGAAGGAGAAGAAACTCCTGCATGCCATGGCACATGGGTGGAGGTCAGAGGACAACTTTCAGAAGTCAGTCTCCCCACCGCGTGGGCTTCCAGGAATTGGATTCAGGGCACCAGATGTGTGAACAGGGGTCTGACCTGCTGAGCCGTCTCACCCGCCCCACAGTGACACAATTTAATGCAGAATTTTTGATGTTTCTGGGACCCAGCTCCCTCAGGCCCACAGGAAGTCAAGGAAGGTCCCCAAGGAGGTGGTATCAGCCAAATGGAAGGACTCAGCTGGGGAAAGTTCCAGGTGGAACCTCGGGATAGGACTAGGAGAGCAACAGCTCTTGCTAGAGACCTCCAGTCGCAGTAGAGGGACGGATGTGCACATTGAGAGATGAATAAAACTTTATTTATAAAAACATGACAGTGAGCCAGAGTCAGACACTGTCAGCTCCATCACTCACGAGGAAATAAAGACTTGCCCACCTGTGCTCTAGGAAAGCACATTCCGAGCAGAGGCACAGCCGTGTTGAGGCCCAGCATTAGGATGTAGTAGAGGCCAGTGTCCCGGAAGGTTGGGACCCAAGAGACAGTGGCAGGGGACAGAGCCACACAGGAAGCTCTGGGAAGATTTAGAGCACTGTGGAACCAGAGAAAAACTTCGCGTCCCCCGAGGGAGCTGGGAGGCCGTGGGGTTGGGAAGCAGAGGACAGACGTGACTTCCTTTAAGACATGTCTGTTCCACAATGACATCACAATGAGGTCAGCAGTGCCACGTGGGATCCTGCACGCATTACGTGCCAGAGGCAAGCGACGGCCCTGGGCTGAAGCTGGCCGCAGCCGGCTTTCATGCGTGAAGGTTTTAGTGACTCAGCCGCTCCTGTCCATCTTCCTGCGGGCTGGCGCGTTGCTGCTGTCAGTGCGGCTGACCCGAGTGGCCACAGCAGAACTTTACGTCCCTCTCAGAAGGCTGTCCACCCCGATCTGCCGACCCCGATCTGTCCACCCCGATCTGTCCACCCTGATCTGTCCACCCTGATCTTCAAATTCGATTTCGAGCATAACTGGGGCATGAACAGCAGACATCGTTACCACTCTTACGCTCCCACCGGCACTGATATGGGGGAACTGAGGAGGCAGCATGATGGGATTTCATGTCGGTTAGAAACAGGGATTGAGGGGCTTGGGAAGACCCCACACCAACATCTATCCATTCCAGATAGGAATTCGACAACAGACCAAGGTAATGATTACATCAAAGCTTAACTTGGCAAGCTTATGAGTGTGTGTGGGTTCTTACAGAGCAGAGATGATTCAAAGGCAACCAGCAGCCCAAAGCCCCCCAACATGAATGAGACTCATGGAAGCTGCAGCCCTTGAGCTCCGTGCAGGACATGCCCATGTTGTCTCTTCCAGACGGACCGGCTGGCCGGATCTCCCCCTCCCAACTCATTCAGAAACTTTCTAGAGCTAGGCTGGAGAGATGGCTCAGGGGTTAAGACTCAGTCTCTGCAACCACAAGGTCCTGAGTTCGGATCCCAGGTCCACATAAAAACACCAAGCAGAAAAGGTAGCAGGCTGACCTTTGGTTCTGGTGAGCAGAGCCTGGGAAATCCCAGAGCAAAGCAAAAAGGAGGTAGAAGCAATCCAGGATGATTCCTCAAGTCATCATTGGTCCTCCACAGGGACACACAAAGAAATGTGGTTTTAGGGGCTGGAGAGGTGGCTCAGGGGTTAAGCCTCTGCCTTGCAGGCGGAAGGTCCTGAGTTCGGATCCTAGACCCCATGTATAGATGCCAGGCAGAAGCAGAGGCAGCCTGCGTTTCCGGTCCTGGTAGGGCGGAGCCTGTGAATCCTGAGGCAGAGTAAACAAGGAGGAGGTGGAGGCGGTCCATGGTGGTTCCCGAATTCGCCCGTGGTTTTACACACACACACACACGTGTGCGCACGCACACACATGCACAATTGAATAATAAAAAAAAAACTGTCTAGAGCTTACCAAGCTGCTTGCTGAACCTTCCTCCCGGATGGCTTGTCTCAAAGTGCCGCTCTTCCCTGGCCTTAGGCCAGCCTGGGGGGCAGCGATGGCATTAGGTTATGCCTCGAAGGGAAAGGCCGACATAGCAAAGTGCATCCTGTGCAAGCGTAAGGACTCATTTGACCCCATTTGACCCCCCCAGAACTCCCTCAAAACCAAGCATAGTGACAGACACTTGTAATCCCAGCAATGGGGAGACAGACAGGAAACTCTAGAAATCTCGGGCCAGCCAGCCTAGGACAGCAAGAAATGGTGGACAGCGTTCCAAAGTTGTCCTCCAGCGGCTACACGTGTGCATAGACACACGTGCACATGCATGCGCACGCATATGCGTGGTAAGCATTAAGAATGGGCAGGTTGGTCCGATGCACACAGGGACTCGGCACGCGCCTCTTCCCGTCTCACATCCGCATCTCCTCCCTACAGGGTGATCGTCCTGGACAAAGGAGAGGTGCGGGAGTGTGGCGCCCCCTCCGAGCTGCTGCAGCAGAGGGGCATCTTCTACAGCATGGCCAAAGATGCCGGCTTGGTGTGAGCCAGCGGCTGCGGCATCTGGTCAGAACTGCCGGCCCAGCCTCTGGGCGTGAGGCGGGAAGCCACGCCTCCCAGACAGAAACCAAAAAGAAACAGAAAGAAAACCAAAACCACAAAACCAAAACACACACAGGCAGTGCCGACCTCTGACCTCTGGCCCATCCTGGAACTGGCCTTGAAGAAGTGGGGGAGAGATGGCACCCCCACTCCAAACACGCACAGCTGGCCTCTGGTGTCCCCAGGGACGGATCTGCTGCAGCCCAGGGCGAGGTCTGCCCAGCCAGGAGGCCAGAGCGATCGTTGTGTGAAACACACTGGTGACCCCCACGGTCACCCCAAAGTCCAAGCCTTCAGGCCGCTCCTGGCCCTGCCAACTCTCTGGGCACCTCCCACGGCCGCCTGTGGTTCCAACAGAATCCCCCTCCCCCTGGTCTTGAACTGTGTGCGTGGAGTCTGATGAGAAATCACTGTGACCCTCCGGGGTGTCCCCGAGGTGACACCCCCTTGGTCTGTCCATCGGTCTTCCAGGCGCTCAATGCCGTTCCCTGCACCCGGCGCGGCCGCGACAGGCTTTGTCTACACGGCAGGCCTGCTCAGCCGTCCTGCTGCCCCTCCAGGTCCTCCCCTCCCCGCCCATCGCAAGGGTGGCTCCTCCTTCAGATGACTGCAGTGAAATCAGGAACATGAGGGGTCGCCCGCTGATGATCCCTAGCTATCCAAGAGAGACCGGAGGCGTCTCAAGTTTCCAAGGTGACACTGAGCGTTCTCTTCCAGGACGAGAAAGATTCTTTAGTGGCCAACGATGACTCGCTTCCTTTATCACTCCGTAGAAAAACCATCTCAAGAGAGTGACTCAGGGAGGAGATGCGTGGGGCCCAGGGAGCAACCCCACACCCAGCCCAGCCTCGACCCTCCCGTCCTGTGTGCTTTCCTCTTGGAAAAAACGGAGTTCTTCAAAGTGGGTCCTCTAGGGGGGATCTCCACATCAGATCATCAAGACACCTTGAAAGCTGCAGGAGCGTTCCACGTTCATGTGCTGCCATCACCGACTTCACCCCAGAGACATATCTTTCTTTTAGGCGGAAATCTATATATTTATTTTTTTTGTAAGTTATACAATTCTTTCAACGTTCGAGAACCCACGTTTTCCTCGGGGGTCTTTTTGTAATGACTCAGCGCTGGAAATGTGAACATTCGCAAATGATCTGCAGTAAAGAAAAGTATTTTATTTCTTTCTAAACATTCCGCGTTGTGTCAGGTCTCGGCGAAGGCTTGGGCAGCCATGTCTGTGCCGTGAGCAGTCGGGGGACGAGGTCAAGAGCTGGGGGCGGGTGGTCAGGCAGCGGGGGGAGCACAGAGCTGGGGCTGCATCCTGGTCGCTGTCATCTGTTAGTTGCGTGACCCACGCCGGGCACATCACAGACTGTGCGCCCGCTGCTCATCCCTGGCTGTGCCTCTCCTCTTCAGTGGGACACATGCTCCAGTGCAGAGTCCTTGCGGAAGCCTGGGCTGTTCGGGGGTGTCATAGGGCCCAGCTCCGTTTCTGTGACAAAAGCCACACGCGACCCAAAGGACCCTTGGAAATCCCTTTGTATCAGTCAGCAAGGCGAAGGTGTGTGCAGTAACAAATACGCTGTAGGGCTTGGGAACAGGGCTGGGGAGACAGCTTAGTTGGGCCTGCTGCTCAAGTTTGGAGACCTGAGTTCTAATCCCCAGAACCCACGTGAAAGACAAGTGGCACACACACTTGTGACCCCAGTTCTGAGAAGGTGGCGTCAGGAGGAGGGTCCCCAGGGCCAGTCAGGCTGGCCAGATCAGCTGCAGGTTCTGTCAGAGACAGTCTCAGAGAATAAGGTGCCATCCACGTAAAAAACACGGGTGGAAAGGACCACAGCGTGCACTTGGCAGTCCTGGAAGGTGGAGTTTGGGGAACCCCAGAACAAAGCAATAAGGTGGTCGCACGATTCAAGATTATTCTGAAGTGACTCTTGTGCCTCCACAGGTAGGCACAGAGCCCTGTTCTACACATGCCCACACATACCTACACATCCAAACCTGCAAGGGTAATAAAGCTAACAACAGAGCAGCGCCGGGTGGAGGCAGGCAAGTCACAGGATCGGGTCCTGGGCTTTGCTGACCTGGCCGTGTTTCCTGTGGCTGCTTGTGTTTTCCTCCTGATGGCTGTGGTGACCCGAACCGGCTTCGTGCCTCTGTCTCCTCCTTTGCCCTCCTGCATGATTCCTGCTGTAATAATCTATCATCCCTCTGGAATTGTAAGATAAGCAAATACCCGTTTTTCCCCTTTTAAAAAAAAAAAAGGTGCAAGCAAAAGGACCTGAGTTTAAATCCCCAGAGGCCATAGGAAGGGGGATGGGACCACCTGCTTGTGATTTCAGCCTGGGACCCCCAGAGCAAGCTGGCTAGCCAGATTATCCCCGTTGGCATGCTCTGGGTTCAATTAAACATCCAGTGGTCGAGGATGATTCCCAATGTCACCCTTGGGTCTCTACATGTACGAAAACTTAGAGAATGGAAGACGGTTACTCTCCAGTGGTCTCAAGTCTGAAGTCACAGGTAGGTCAGTTCCATTCATGGTCCGTGGGCCAAAATCAGCCACGTGGGCCGCAGCCAGCACAACAGTGGGGAACGTCTTCAAGCACCCCCAGAAATGAGTTTTCTTCTGCATCTTCACTGAAGGGGCTCATGATGGGATAACAGGGTATAAGACTGACAGGGGACTGACTCTGAATTTGAATTGGGTGACTCTTGGAAGTGAGGTGTGTCCATATTTCAGGGGTACACTACACCTTAAGATTACGCCCAGACATATGCGCATCGCCCTTGTCCCCCTCCCCCACCTGCCTTCCATGTCCTGCCTGGAATCATCAGCATGCGTCGGGAGTGCACGGCGACCAGTACAAAGTGTCCGTGAGGCTGTGACCCCTGAGACTCGGCCCTGACTGGATCTGCAAGAAGGGGGGCACTCCTGAATGAAGGTGGGGATTCTTCCCAGAGCCAGAGGCCTCAGGTAGCAGAGTACGGGGGGAATAGATGGCACTGGGAGCTCAGAATCCTTGGCTGGGGGCTGGGGACATGGCACAGTTGACAAGGCACTTGCCTGAAGCGTGAGGACTGGAGTTCGGGTCCCCAGCACCCATGAAGAAGGTGGCCGGCAAGACCAGTCAGCCCACTGGCCAGCGCGGGGGAGACACAGCCTTTATAGCAAACGCGGAGAGTGATTGAAGACCCCTGATGGTAACTTTGGGCTTCACGCACACGCATGCTTTGCACAGCGCCTACACACACGGGTACACACTGGTGCGCCCCTATACTGCACAGACACAAGCAATACCGGCCTTGCTTAATCTGCACTGTGCAGAAAGGGCTGCTGAATGAGGCGCTCCCCAAAGTCCCCGATTTGCGCTTCAGAATGTGGAGGACAGACAGAGCAGGCAGCTGCCGTGGGGGTCTCAAGACCCAGATCCACTGGTTCAAGAAGGAAAGAAAGCCCACCCTCAATGCATGCCCTCTCAAGGTGGATTCTGGGAAGTTGGCTGAGGAGGCGGGGCGGCTGGATGACTGCATTGATTGGCACTGACCAACTTGGGTTTTTCCTCTTAATGCCTAAAGTGTCGCGTGGCTGGCAGTGCACCATGGGCCTGATGACGGACGGGGCTGTTGTCACCCAAGGGTCCTGGGAAGGTGGGCCGAATGGGGGCTGTCTCTCTTCCCAGCTGGGCAGCTGAATGACCTCATGACTGGCATATACCACCAGCTGTATCTGCAAGGAGAAAGGGGAAGGGGGAGGGAAAAAAGAGGGGAGGAGGGGAGAGGGAGGGGGAGGGGAAAAGGAGGGGGAGGAGGAGGGGGTACAGCACTGAGCTTCTTAGGGATCAGGAACCAGGAAGTGGTTCAGTGTGAATCCATCAAGTGCAAACCTCAGTTCCAGGCAAAAGCCAGAGACAGCCACCCAGTTAGGATGTCTGCATGTGGCCCTAGTGGGTCTGATGCATGCTCCTCCCGCCAGCTGGGCCCTGCTGGCAGGAGACTGTGGCCAAGAGGATTGATGGTCTGCGCTGCCCTGCTGGGTGACCCCCCCTCCCCACCTGTGGTCCAGCTCTATTCCCAGGCTTGGAGCGCCTCCTGCTGGATTTGCAGATCCACGCAGCCTCTGCGGATGAGCGGCTTGCAGGATGCTGCGGGCCACGCCTCCTCTTTCTCTAAAGCAGCCACATCCACAGGGCCACCGAAGCCAGGCATTATAAGGTACCCAGGAGGAAGCCAATCCCCGCTCGGCCACCAACTAGTTGGGTGTCCACTCTCTCAACCTGTTTCCTCAGCTGCAGAGTGGAGCTGGCCGGCCACATGGCGATGAAGGGGGGAAATACGTTGATCCCCTGCTATGTCAAAAGCCTCGAAATGAGTTGCTGGTCATACTCACACAGGGGGTCTAGAAGCTGCCCTCCACTTGCTGTAGCTTCAGATAACTCTGGACTGGAGGGACACTACATCAGAGCGGACCACCAAGCAAGTTGGAAGCAGGTGTGTGTGTGTGTGGGGGGGTCCCCTCCAGACCCCTGTGCAGTCTCCGTCCGTGCATCAATGAATCACAGTTGTGGAAGGCACTGGGACAGGTTAGGCTGGGGAGTCGCCAGAAACCCACAGGAATTACAGTGGTTCGTGGAGACTTACGACGCAGCTGTGGGATGGCGCGTGTGGCTGGGAGCCGCGGATGCTGCCCAGCGTGCTCTAGCACAGATGGCCCCAGCCCCGTCTCATCCCACCTTCCAAGGCGGCAGTGGTAGGGCTGCTCACTGGCGAGCAGATCACGGTGAACTTGGCACATGCCTGACATCCCAGCTCTGGAGGCCGAAGCAGGAGGATCTTGGTTGAAGGCCAGTCCAGGACATGCAGTAAGACGCCGTCTTGGTGAACAAATAGAGTAGAAACGAAGCAGGACTGGATGTGACTCGGCACGGCCTAGTGCACTGGAAGCCCCTGGCTTCGATCCTGGCACATAAACCCAGCATGATGGCACACACACTCGGAAAGTGGAGGCAGGAGGATCAGACATTCACCGTCATCCTTGGCTACGTAGGGAATCCCAGGCCAGCCTGGGCTCAAAGAGACCCTGTCTCAGGAAAGTAAAAAAACTGAATCCACATGCATGAAAATACACAGCAAGGACTGGAGAGGTGGCTCAGGGATTAAGACTGTGTCTTGCAAGCAGAAGGTCCTGAGTTCAGATCCCAGGTCCCATATAAAAAACGCCAGGCAGAAATGGCGGTAGCCTGCACTTCCAGCCTTGGGGACGGAGCCTGGGAAATCCTAGAGTGAAGCAAAAGGAGGTAGATGCAATCCAGGATGATTGCTGAAGTCACCCTTGGGCCTCCACAGGGATACACAGTGCCCTCTGATACACACACACACACACACACACACACACACACAATTAATTAAAAGTTTTTAAAAAAGACACAGCAAGAGGAGGGCTGTGAACTGGGTAGTTAGATTCTAACAAGGTCAGTATCCCATTTGTATCTTGTCATCGAGTTGGTGAAGTGTCTGTATTTCCCCAGGACAGACAGTGGAGGGTCCACAAGACCTCTGCTGATTTCTTGGAACTGCATGTAAAATCGAAGATGACTTCAGAATAGGCTAAGCTTGGGAAGCTATGCACACCGTCACCCGGGACCGGAGGAACAGCTTCCAATGCAGTGGACAGCCAGGTCTAAGAGCCGCTGGCCATATCGGCTCCAGATGGGCAGGGCTGGGCAGGCCTTGCCGAGCCAAGCCCATGGTGCCAAGTCCTCCCGGGCCTGGTCTTCTGTGGTCATTGCCTCCCTGTCCCCTCTTCCCAGAGAGGAACCTGGACGCACACCACGGGGACATCTGGTCACCTGCTGGCACCGCCGGCCACTGCAGGCTCCACGTCTGGCTCTGGGGGAGGGGGCTGCCAAGAGTCCCGATTCATGCCAGGCCCGATTCCTGTGCCAGTCTATAAAACAGGCCCTTCTGGGCCAACAGCTGGGCCGGGCTGCCACACTCTGCCACCTGTCCCTGGTCCATGACCAGTACCCTGCAGAGAAGAGAAAGACAGAGCAGTGCTGGGGGCTGTCGCGAGACCCTCGGCAGCTCTGGGGTCTCCGTCGGCTCTGAGGTTTGTTCCCTGGGCATCTGACTTCTCCAGAAGCTTCCTGCTCCTCCCCGCTTCCTGGCATATACGTCCTGGAGTCTTCCTTTCCCCGGGGGCCCTGGGTCACATCCCAGGACTCTGCCAGCTGTCACCTGACCTGTCCTCCCATGCCAAGGTGGCACCGCGTGGCCGGCAGCAAAGACACCTTACCTGGCGCAGTCCATGACGGAGCGCAGGCGGTGGGCGATGATCAGGACTGTGCACGGAGCAAACCAGCGCCCGAGGGCCGCCTGTATCTGGAGCTCCGTGCCCGGGTCCACGGCGGCCGTGGCCTCGTCCAGGATGAGGATCTGGGTTTTCCGGAGAAGGGTGCGCGCCAGACAGAGGAGCTGCTTCTGACCCACGCTGTGAACGAGGGGCACGGTCAGACCGGGTGGGCATGGGTCCTCACCGTGTGATTTCTAAGCCTGTTCACAAAGGGGCCCTGGGAAGCTGCTGCGTATGTGCGTGTATGTGCGTGTATGTGTGTGTGTGTGTTTGCAGTTGGTGTATGGAGGTCAGAGGAACAACCTCAGATATCGACCCTCGTCCTCCACCTTATTTGCTACGAGGTCTCTCGCCGCATACACCAGCTGGCCCGCGATCTGCGGATGCTCCGGATTCCTCTTTCGTCTTGCAGACATTTGGCACTGAGTCAGTAGTTGCAACCTGAGTCGGGAAATTGGGCTGGCGCAGCTGGCACTTAACACGCTGAGCCACCTCTCCGGACTCTGGTTTGGGTTTTTTGAGACAGGGTCTCACCAGGTAACCCTGGCTGGCCTCAAACGTGCCATCCTCCTGCCTCCGTCTCCCGAGTGCTGGGATCCTAGGCAAGTGTCAGCATGCGCATAGATGCGTGATTTTATTCTACACTGTGAACCAGACACTCGGGGAAAGACCTTGTGCCAGCCAGGCCCGCACGCAGCGGCAGAGCATCTCCCCAGCATACAGAAGGCACTGGGTTCCGTGCCTAGCACCGTGCAAAGTTTTATTCTTAAAAAAAGTCACGACAAAACTTATGTCATGTGTATTTCACCATCTTTTCTGTAGTCTAGCGCCCACGGGTATGAGGTCGATGCCAACTAGCTGGCATGTTATTTTTGTAGCAAAATAACTACTGGATGGGATTAATAGCACAGGTTGGTTTTTGCCACTGAATGCATTTTGGAAAATAGTTTAGGAAGAGAAGAACGCATCTCGGAGATCACGCTGAGCTTGGGGTCACAGTGAAGGGAAGAATGGATTGCTAGAGGTGGGAGACAATTCTCCCGCTCAGAGTCTCAGGGCTGTCCCTGCACGTCCCTCCCACGGTGGGTGACATACCTCAGGTCATCGTCCTGGCCAGCACACTCATACTGGAGCTGGCCGGGCAGGGCGGCCACGAAGTTTTTGAGCTGCACCGTGTCCAGGGCCGCCCACACGGCTTCGTCCGTGTGCTCCTGAAGAAGGTCAAGGTTCATCCGCAGAGAGCCGGGGAACAGGATGGGGTCCTAGCGGGGGGGGGGGGAGGAATGGATCAGGGCAGGGTTGCGACACTGCTCCTGCCTCTGCCACCCCATCACCCCACCGGCAGCCTCACCTGGGGGATGATGGTGATCCGAGACCGCAGCGTGTGCAGCCCCACGTGGGCGATGGGGACCCCGTCGATCCAGATCCCGCCCTCAGCTGCCTCCTGAAGCCGCAGCAGGCTGCCAGCCAGGGAGGACTTCCCGGCCCCTGTCCTGCCCACGACGCCCACCTGTGGGGGACAGGACGGTGAGGCCGGCTCTGAGCAGGCTTGGCCTCAAGGAAGACAAGCCCGGTCCACGGGGTTCATGGGACCTGTTAGGAAGAAGGTTCTTTCTTCTGCAAAAGACATCTGTCCCCCCGACCCCACGCGTGCCTGAGCGTGGGCCCGTCCTTCCATCCACCTCGCACCTCTCATCTGTCTTTCAAGCCAGCGACCTTCCATTTGAGCATTCTCTACCCTCCTCTTTCCCAGCATCTCCCCATCTTTCCAACTGCCCCCTCTTTTGTCTGTCCCTAGCCTCTCCCCTCAGCCTCCTGTCCTCCTCCTGTCTGTACCCCAACCTTCTACTTTCTCCCACCACATACATACATCCTTCTATATCATCCATCATCCCCCTCCATCCTTCTCTTCATCTATCACTTCTCCCTCCCTCTTCCCTTCCTCATCCCTCTCCCTCCACTCATCCTTCCTGTCCCTCCCACCACCTATCCCTCCTCCCCACCCATCCTTCCATCCATCCCTCCTCCCTCATCCTCCCATCCCTCATCCCTCCCTCCCTCCATCTGCACCCATCCTTCCTTCCAGCCCCTCCCTACATCAGGCCTGTGTCTGACCCAGGCAAGGAATGCACCACTGTTTGGCAAACAAGTGTGCCAGTCACCACCTGTCAGATATGCCCAAGACCCCAGCAATGCAGAGATTGCAGGATCCTCGCCAAGACACCCACCACCTGCTCTTGTGTAGCAGAGCATGTGGGCGCAGCTTGGCAGGTAGGCTCGGGGCCTGCAGCATCTGGCAAGCCAGGAGGTGTTGCTCATGCTGCAGGGCTGGAATCTGATGGGGTAAGGAGGCTTGAAGGAGGGGGTGTCTGAGTAGGATCTTGTAGGACGAGTAGGTTGGGAAAGGGGGAGACTGCGGTGACACCTAAGTAAGTGGGTCACGCTACAAGCACAGCTAAGAACCAGGAATCCACCCGTGCTGGGTAGAGAGGGGGCTGCGCAGCACATAGTAGGGCGATGGGAGAGAGGCGGGAGGAAGTCTAGGCTGTGTGTCCCTCATCTGTAGACACCAGACTGGTCATGTGGGCACATCTACAGATTCAGGCCAGTGGAGGGGGCTGGATCAAGGGGTGGTGGTTTTGAAACTCGGGGACCCAGGGGGGCCATGGAAGAGGCTGGGTGTCTGTGGGGTCTCCGCGGCAGGGCCACCCACCTTCTCTCCTGCATGGATCTTCAGGGACACGCCCTGTACTGCCAGCCCAAGATCTGGTCTGTGTCGCAGCCCAAAGTCCCGGAACTCGATCTGTCCCCCACGAGGCCAGGGTGGCTGTGCGGCGCAGCTGGGCAGCTTCCAAGGAGCCTGGGAACGTGGGGTGGGGGGATCAAGGGGCGTCAGCTTCCAGGCTGCCTGATCATAACATGCGGGTCATAGCTAAGAAGACCACGGACCTCCGGCCTTAACTGTCACTAACCCCCACCACTGGCAGAGTGTCTGCGGCATGGAGACCAGTGCCCCCATGCCGGACTGTGACCTTGAAGACCCCCCACTATGTGTAACTTCTCCTGTGGACAGGAACACTGAGGGTCTGTCATGGGCCACATACCACATGGGCCTCGTTTCGTTGCTTTGAGACAGGGTCTCGCCATGCAGCCTAGGCTACCCTCTAGCTTGCTAGGTACCCTAGGCTGGCCCCAGATTCTCTTTGTCCAACCAGCCTCTGAAACTTGCTGTGTAACCAAGGCTGGCTTCTAACATGCTACATTATGTAGCCTAGGTTAGCCTCCCTGTGTAGCCCAGGCTAGCCCCAATCTCACTATGTAGTCCAGGTCAGCTTCTGACTTGCTATGTAACCCAGACAAGCCCTCAACTCACTACATAACACAACTAGCCTTTTCAGTCACTACATAGCCCAGAGTGGTCACCTGCCAGCAGCCATCCTCCTGCCTCAGCCTCCTGAGGGCTGGGACCACAGGTATGAACCCCAGTATTGCTGGGGTGCTGCTCTGCACCTGCAAAGTTGTTCATGCTGCTGACAGCCGGGCAGCATGGGTCTGTCCTCCTAACCGTGTGACTGTCCCACCCTCCCTAAGCTGCCGTGACCATGATGTCACCATAGCGTGGCTCTCCTCGTCCTGGACCCCCTGTCACTGCAGCGCTGCTGCGAGGCCATGGTGCGTCTGCCACTCTCCTGTCACTATGCATGGGTGGGGCTTCCACACCATTTGTTACAATGCTGCTGTTCCCGTCACTAAGGGGGAGGGAGGAGCTGCACGGGGGACGCAGGAGCTGCACGGGGGACGCAGGAGCTGAACGGGGGACGCAGAAGCTGCACGGGGGATGCAAGAGCTGCACGGGGGATACAGGAGCTGCACAGGGGATGCAGGAGCTGCACGGGGGGTTCAGGAGCTACACGGGGGACGCAGGAGCTGCACGGGGGACGCAGGAGCTGCACGGGGGACGCAGGAGCTGCACGGGGGACGCAGGAGCTGCACGGGGACGCAGGAGCTGCACGGGGGATGCAAGAGCTGCACGGGGGGTTCAGGAGCTGCACGGGGGACGCAGGAGCTGCACGTGGGACGCAGGAGCTGCACGTGGGACGCAGGAGCTACACGGGGGACGCAGGAGCTGCACGGAGCTGCACGGGGGTTCAGGAGCTGCACGGGGGATGCAGGAGCTGCACGGGGGACGCAGGAGCTGCACGGGGGACGCAGGAGCTGCACGGGGGACGCAGGAGCTGCACGGGGGACGCAGGAGCTGCACGGGGGATGCAGGAGCTGCAAGGGGATGCAGGAGCTGCACGGGGGATGCAGGAGCTGCACGGGGGTTCAGGAGCTGCACGGGGGATGCAGGAGCTGCACGGGGGATGCAGGAGCTGCACGGGGGATGCAGGAGCTGCACGGGGGTTCAGGAGCTGCACGGGGGATGCAGGAGCTGCACGGGGGATGCAGGAGCTGCACGGGGGATGCAGGAGCTGCATGGAGGATGCAGGAGCTGCACGGGGGATGCAGGAGCTGCATGGGGACGCAGGAGTGACACTTCACTTGGCCTGCCACCATTCTGACTGAGACCCTTTCCACAGGGGTACTTCATGGACAGGAAAAGGGGCCGGCATGACCCTGAGCCCGCTGCTGTCCCCCCTCCCGGTCACCTCCTTAGGGCTGCGGGCGTAGTCTTGCATGCGCTCCACCGCCACTGCACTGTTCTCCAGGTCTGTCCAGCTGCGGACCACCCACTGCAGGGTCTGCGTCACCTGAGGGAAGAGAAGCCCGGCTCAGGGTGTGGCCAGGCTGGGCCAGGAGGCCGACTGGGGAGTGAAGGAGGGAAGTCTGCACCTGGGCCCAGCGTGGGACTTGCCTCTGACCAGCCAGGACGCCTCTTCCTGTGCAAAGCAGACGGAGCCCAAAGCAGCTGATATGCACGGACACAGGACCAGGGGGGCCCGACCCTCTCAGCACAGGACCTCCAGGACCCGGTTTTGTGGATCCTGGTGGCCTCCCTGGCAGTGCGGGGCCTCCTCTGACTTCCCGTCCCAGTTGGAGCCTCTAAGCGCCATCCTGCCCTCCTCTTCCCTCCCCACCACAGTTACACCATAGGGACACAAGACCCGAGGGCCTTGCTCCAGCTGTTGCTTCTATCTACAGCACTGACCCTAGGACTAAGTGAGCTATTATTTGCGAAGCCCTTAGACCAGCATCTCCTTTGTAATGACTGCTGCTTCCGCAGGGCAGGTGTGCCCACGTGTGCAGTCACGCCTGATAGCGCATGCATTCGCACATGTGTGCAGAGTCACATCTAACAGCGCATGTCTGCACTCACATATGTAGATGTCACTCCTGATGGCGAGTGCGCTGTGAAGAGCTGGCGCATTCCTGGAAGCCCCTCTCTGCGCGCTGTCTCAGCTAACCATGAAGGGGTCAGGAGTGGCAGCATGCAGCCACAGCGGTGCCCGAAAGGTCACCTGCCTTGGGTCAGACAAAGTTCCTGTGGGCACTCAGGGTCCTCGGACCTCCTTCAGCAGGAATGTATCTGTCTGTCCGTCCATCTGTCTGTCTGTCCATCTATCCATCCGCCTGTCTGTCTCTGACCTGCCTCCAACTCAGGGTGGAGTGCCAGGGTGGGCGGAGTGTCTGGGTACCTGGAGGGCAGCTGAGATGGAGAAGCCCACCAGGCCGGCACTGAGGTGGTCCTTGCTCAGCACGGCGCACGTGGCGGCCACAAACACCAGTCCGTTCCCCAGAAGCTCGAGGTTGGTGGCCAGCCACCTGTGGCGGGGGGGGGGGGGGACAGCGATCAGCAGGGTCTGTCAGCAGGGTAAATGCATGCATGCACACGTTTGTGTACGAATGCATGTGCACTCACAGGAAAATAAGCACATGCACACATAGACGCTACAACATACGTACACACATGCACACACACACAGACCACACAGAGCTATCATGAAGTTTTGTACACATCTGGAGCTTTCTAAATGTTCCTAGAGATTCTTCTCCCTTGGTTTGGGGAGTACAGAGAGTGGCTTTCCCAGAAGACTGTAGAATTGCTACTCTGCCCAGTTATAGGGCCATAGAGACTCAGGCAGGAAGGAATCCACATTTATTGAGTACCAACTATATGCTTGACTCTCCATACGGACACGCTGCCTGGATTCAAATCCTGACTCCACGTATATTAGCTGTGCAGTCTTGGATGAGTTCCCAACCTGTCTGTGCCTAAGGTCCTCTTTCCAAAGGGCTGTCTCTGCCTCACGGGTTAATATGCTTCAATATCTACTGCTTGGAACAGTGCCGAGCATGTTACAAGCATGATCTGCAGTTAATAAATGAGACTCAGAGACATTATGTAACTTGCCTGGGACCCACCAGCTAGCAAGTGGCGGAGCTGGGATTTGAACCTGTGCCTGTGCTCAAAGCTTGTGTTCTGCTTTTGTACCAAGTAAAGGTTAAGGATGCTTGTGGGCAGATTTGTCACCTAGGCAACAGAGGTTGCCTAGTAACAGAGATGCTTGTTCCTATACCTCCTGTCCCTTGGATGGCAGGGGACGTCTTCGAGAAGGTTATGTATGGGATCAGCCTCAGCTTTGTCCCCACTTCTACCCCCAACCCCTGACTTCCTGTGTGACCTCAAGCCTCTTGCCTCTGACCCCGGCTACCTGTCAGCCACCAGCCGCGGGATGCTGACCCTCTGGTTCTCGTCCATGAGCGCATCGTGCCGAGCCACGAAGGGGCCTTGCGCTTGGAACGCCCTGACCACGGGGCTGCCCTGGAAGGTCTCGGCTATGTGGGAGCACACGGACGAGTAGCTGGCGGATTCCAGGCGTCTCAGCTGGCACGAGGTGGCCACGTACAGGCTCTAAGGTGGGAGAGAGGAGTGGACAGAGTCAGAGCTTCCGGAAGCTCCGAGAGCCCCGAGTACAGGCTCCAGACCAGTCTCCACCGCCTCTGTGCTTGCTGTGCAGCTTTGGGCCGCTGGTTTGCTTTCTCTGGGCTCCAGTTTCAGGAGGGTCAGGTGGCTGCTGAGCTCTGCAGTTAGCAATAGGGCCTGGGTTCAAAACCCCCCTCTACTGATCTAGAAATCATCATCTGGAACGACCCCTGTCTTGGGTCAAGGGACCTTACGACAGACCTGGGGTAGCTGAGGACAGGGGTGTTTTGAAACTATGGCTGGGAACATCTGGAAGGGGGCACTGTCACTCAAGAGCTCCCAACTTATCACATGACCCAGCCTAGCCAATTGGAGCAGACTGTCCACTGGGTCCCCGTGACTGGTTGAGGGCCTGTGTATGACTCACAGAGGGCCAGACAAACCTGTCCCGGGCCGGATCAATGAGGTGCTGGGGTGGGATCAGGGGAATGGAGGGGGCTGGCAGAAGCCAGCACGCCTGTCCCCCCCACCCCCCAAAAGAGCGCTGTGCCTAATGAGATCACGCCAAGCCTGCATCAGAATTCCAGGACATCTGCTGTGCCTGGCGTCTGAGCCCGCTGGGCTGGGATAGGCCGAGGACTTGCAGTCTGTATGTAGCCCAGGCTAGCCGAGTGCTGTCAGCCTCTCAGAGTGCTGGGATAGCCCGCACACACCTCCACATGGGCTCCGATTCTGCTTCCCTGTGGCATTGTGTTATGATACACACCACTGTCCCTGGGGAGACTTCCAGGCCTCCCCTGGCCCCGCGTCCACCTGTAGACCCTCTTACACCGAGTCCCTGCCCAGCCATATTCAGGGACTGGCGGAGATAACTTCAGCCCACCCCCGGCACCCCTCTGACCTCTGACCCCTGCGGACCTGAAAGGCGGCGTACAGCAGCATCAGCGGCAGGATGGCCACGATGGCCAGCGGCGTGGCCATGGTCACCGCCAGCCCCACCTCCAGGAGCCCGAAGGCGTAGGTGAGCAGGGAGCGCAGCTTGTCGGGGATGTCCACGTCCACCGTGTCCGTCTCCTTGGAGAAGCGGTTCAGCAGGTTCCCCACGGGCGTCCGCTCGAAGAAGCCAATGGGGGAGCGAGCCACGTCCCACAGCAACCTCCGGAAGAGCAGCCCCGATGCCCGGACCCCGCCCAGGAACACGGCGGCCATGGAGGCGAACAGCCCCACTGCTGTGGGGGACAGTGAGTGAGGCAGGGTCCACGTGGGATAAACAGGGGGGTCCTCGGAGTCCTCCCCAACCTCAGATATTCAGGGGGGTGGCGGGGGAGGGGCATCCTGGAAAGTGGGGAGTGTCGTCAGCTGGTACCTTGAAGGCAGCCCAGGAGCCCGAAGACCCCACCGCGCAGGGGAGCCTGCGCCTGTCTCCCGTCCACGACCGGGTCCTCGGCCCAGAGGCTCAGCCAGTAGCCCTGGCAGAAGGAGGCCACTTGCTGGCAGAGGAAGAGGAAGAGGGTGTAGGTGCAGAAGGGCGTGCCCACGGCCCGCAGGTAGGCCAGGTAAGTGGCAGCCTTCACCTTTAAGACACGAAGGGGAAAGGGGGCAGAGAGGGGGTGGGGGAATGGTGAGTGGGGGTCAGGCCAGAGGAAGCTTCCAAAGCCCTGTCCTCTCGGCCAGTGGAGGCGCCACGAGGCCCTCGCACCCAGCACCATCTCCCTCCAGAACTTTCCCGCTGTAGACCCCCCTGTGGGTCCCTTTGAGTCTTGGGATAGGGGGCGGGGAGGGGGTGTCTTTAAGCTTCGGGCCCTGATTCCCCAGCCCAGGATGGCGGGGCATCGAGAGGAGAAGCTGCTCCGCGGGCCGCAGCTCCTCGGTTCTGACGCTGTCCCAGTTGCATGAAGCACCTCTGAGGATGGCCACTGTGCCCCGCCTGCCGCTGACCTGCCCACGCCCGCCGGCTAGGAAGCCTCCTGGTGCCCGCTTACCTCCCCTAGCACCCCCGGCTCCTCTACAGAGCTGCCACATGCTGTCTCTCCATTGAGCACCCCCACCCCTACCCCTGAGTTCTCAGGCAGCGACCGCGGCCTGGAAACATCCCGACCGTGCAGCCCACCATGGCCCTCAGCTGACTCTGGGTGTGGGATGTGGTCCCACGTGGGGTGTCCTGCTGTCCGTCTCTGCTTTAGTCTCTTGAGACGGGATCTCTCATGGAACCTGAAGTGGGCTTGGCAGCCAGCAAGTCCCAGAGAGCCTCATCTCAGGCCACACCCAGCTGCTTACCTGGGCACTGGGGATGTGAACTCAGATTCCCATTCCTGCACAGCAAGTCCTTTCAGTCACTGTCATTTCCCCAACCCTTTTTCTGTATAGTGTTTATCGTGGTCTGATTTCACTTGCTTACTAGTGTAACTGCTGTTTAGCTGTCTTGCTTGCACACGGTTCCCCTGAGCAGACACTGCCTGGCACCTAGTGGGTTTGAGGCAACTGCTTGTTAGGTAGATGAGTAAATGGACTAATGGATGGATGGGTGAGTGGGCATATGAATGCATGGATGAATGGATAAGAGAATAGACTAATGGATGGATGGGCAGACGGGCATTTGAATGCGTGGATGGATGGATGATTGGGTAGATGGGTGGATAGATGGAATGGATTATTGGATGACTAGGTGGATGGATGAGTGGATAGATGGGTGGATAGATAGGTAACTGGACAGATAGTTGGATAAATAAATAATAGGGTAGATAGTTGGTGGATGAATAGGTAGATAATTGGGTAAATGGATAGATGACTGTATAATTTTGTATGTGTATTTATGTATGGATAGATGGATGGATAATTGGAGAGATGATTGGCTGAATGGATACATGGATGATTAGGTAGATGTGTGGGTAGGTAGATGAATGCATGACTAGGTCGATGGGTTCATGGATAGATGGGTGGATAGATGAATGAGTGGATGGATGGATAGATGGATAACTAGGTAAATGGATAGATGGATGAATAATTGGATAGTGTACATGTATGTATGAATGGATAATTGAGTAAATGGATGGATGGATAGATAGATAGATAGATAGATAGATAGATAGATAGAT
Source organism: Typhlomys cinereus (assembly GCA_023101885.1). NCBI lineage: Eukaryota > Metazoa > Chordata > Mammalia > Rodentia > Platacanthomyidae > Typhlomys > Typhlomys cinereus. Next base: position 951,460 of record JALPQD010000550.1, read on the forward strand.
AGATAGATAGAGGAGTAATTGAGTAGACGTGTGTGGGTAGATGAGCTAATGGGTACATGGATAGATAGATGGATGGTTGGATAGATGGATGGATGGGGATGGTACTGTAGGTGAGTAGCAAGAAGAATAAATGAATGAATGAATGAAGTGGATGGATGCATGAGTGGGTGGGTAGACAGATAGGTAGAAAGATGACTGGAAGACAGGACGAGAAGGACACATGGGTGGACGGGTAGTGGGTAGAATTGCCAGGCTGTTGGGCTAGCGTGTGGGACAGACGAAACACGACTACGTGAAAGGAGGGACAGACGGTCTGGATGGACTGGCAGGTGCACTGTGGGATGTGCTAGGGTACGCAGCTGTGGGTAGGTGAGTGAGCAGTGGGTGGCGCGTGTGAGTGGCCAGATCATGTGTGGATGGGCAGTAGGGTGGGTGGGTGGACAGACAGCCTGTGTGGGAGAGGAGAGATGACATGATCTTCAGGTTTGGGCTGACCTGCCTCGAGCGCTATGCTGGACACATGGACAAGTCTCAACCCTTTCTGTCTCTGTCTCCTCCATCTTTAAAACTGGCTGTCACCATCTAATTCTGGGGATGTTGTGAGGATTCGGAAACACGAAGGTCCTGGGGAGGGGGAGAGGAAGGGGCCCTGGGTGGGCAGGGGCAGCTGCTAGTTACCCGGCCATACTGCACAGGGTCCTCTCCTGCCGGCCGGCTCGTCCCCTCGGGGTCATCTAAAGGTGGTCCCGTGTGGGCCTCTGACGTGCTGTCCCTCGCAGCGGCCAACTCCACAGACCTGAAACTTATAGGAAATCAGATTACATCAGCGTCTCCCTCCCCTGGGGTACAGCGCCCACAGAGCTCTGGGGTTCTCCCCCAGCCCTTCACCCATTTCCTAGCTGCCATGGCGAATGCCCGCTGGGCACTGCGCTTCTCTCCTGAGAGGAATCTCCTTACATGCCACCTGTCACCCACAGCAGAGAGAGAGACTGGGCCCCCCATGCTGCCTGTCACTCCATAGCTGAGCAAGACTGGTCTCCCCACTCCCCCTGCCCCCAATGCCATTTACTAAATGAAAACAGCTGCCAAGCTTGGGGACTCTGCTTTCGGGATTTTCACTTTAGTCCAAGCTTCACTGCAATTATTTTGCCCCTACTGTTTACCCTCCCCTTTGGGGTGATGTCTGTTGTGCATACTCAGATGTTAATACTCTGAGTATTCCTTTCATGTGAGGGTGAGTGGGATAACTTAGCTGCACTGTGCCTCAGTTTCCCCAGCTATAAAATGGGGATAATATCTGTCCTGTATCACCAATTGATTTATTATCTACTGTCACCTACCAACCTGACATCTATTATCTTTTATTAATCACCTACCTACTTGTCCACACATCCATTCATCCATGCATGTATCCTTCCTTCCTTCTTTTCTTCAATTCTTCCTTCCATCAATCTATCAATCTATCCATCCATCTTTCCATTCTTCTACCCATCCATGAATTCTTCCTCCCACCCATCCATCCATCTTTCCATCCATTCATCCATCCTTCCATCCATCTATTCTTCCTCCCATCCTTCTGTCCATCCATGAATTCTTTCATCCATCCATCCATGCATCCATCCATCAGTTCCTCCTTCCTTCCATCCATCCATCTTTCCATCCTTCTATTTATCCATGAATTCTTCCATCCATCCATCCATCAGTTTATCCATCCATCCATCCATCCATCCATCCATCCATCCATCCATCCATCCATCCATCCATCTGTCCTTCCTTCCATCCATCCATCCATCTATCCATCCATCCATCCATCCATCCATCCATCCATCCATCCATCCATCCATCCATGCATCCACCCATCAGTTCCTCCATCCATCCACCCATCCATCCATCGATCTGTCCATCCATCCATCTATCTATCAGTCCATCCATCCATCCATCCATCCATCCATCCATCCATCCATCCATCCATCCATCCTTCCATCCATCCATCCACCCATTCATCCATCAGTTCCTCCTTCCTTCCTTCCATCCATCACTTCCTCCTTCCATCCATCCATCCATCCATCCATCCATCCATTCATCCATCCACCCATTCATCCATCAGTTCCTCCTTCCTTCCTTCCTGCCTTCCATCCATCACTTTCTCCTTCCATCCATCCATCCATCCATCCATTCATCCATCTATCCATCACTTCCTCCTTCCATCTACCCATCTATCCATTCTTCCCCTCACCCGCACATGCCCCCTCCGCCCCTCTGATCACACAGGATCCTAGTGTGGCTGTGGTTTGGGCTCTTCGCATGGCCAGTGGGAGGCAGCAGGGGACCTGTGCCCAGCCTCATTATCTCTAAAACCGAAGTCTCTCATGCTCACACCACCTGGCAGCCGGCTGCTCTGCCAGACCCCAGGACAGCGAGTCCATCTGTGCCCTGGCTGGGGGAGAGTCCAAGGAAGAACAGACAGGGAGGGGTGTGTCTCTGCCAGTCTGCTCTGGCCAAACTCAAGCCCTCTGCCCGGCTGCCCAGCAGTTATTAACTACTACACCGAGATCTGTCGGATGCAGGCAGCTCTAAGGACTGGCTGGGCCTGCGAGGACACATTCGTCTCAGTGGAGGGCAAAGCGGTCATTCTGTGAACTGGCCACTCAGAAACTCAATTACTGGTCAACTGGCTGAGGAATCATTTTGGGTAAATTATCCCTGAGTGAAAGGGGGGAACTCAGCATGAGGGTATAGCAGGTGTTCCACGCGTGATACGTTGGCCCTCTTTTCCCTGCCTGCGGTGCAGGGGTCTCAAGCAGACCCTGCTTGGGCCTGAGCACTGGTGGACTCACCCCTCAGGTCTGTGCTCCGGCCTTTCAGCTCCAGGGCGACCACCGAGGTCCTCAGTGTCGACCACAGCTTCTGCTTCTGAAAGGTCAAGGGAGCCAGTGAGGGTCACACTGCAGGGGACACCTGTTGGCTGTGCCGCCCATGGCTCTGTTGCCTCCCCAGGCCCAGTCCTCCCCTGGGCTCACCCGGGAGCATCACTCACTCATTCCTCATGCATTCATTCGCTCAGCACCTATAGAGCACCTGCCACGTGCTTGGAAAAGCCGCAGCGAGCATCTCATGGGCCAGTGGCTTCCGCTGCCCCCGACACCTGGTTCGAGGCATTCCCTGCACCTGGACTGTCTTTCTAGCCAACACACGTGGAGCCTCAGGTGCCAGCGCCCCCCAAGAAGGACTCGCTCCATCTGCTGCTTCTCAGGCCAGCTGGGTCAGTGACCCAAAGTAGAAATACGGTAATTTAACCCCAACTCTGTAGACCAGAAGTAACTGCTGTCACAAATGACTGAGATGTGTGTGCGGGGGGATGGGGGTGTTTGTCACACAGCACCGCACCACCACGACAAAAGCTGAGTGATACAAACGGGTCAGTGCTGTGCTCAGGGTCCCGCCTACAAGCTCCAGATGGGGGCACGTATTGAGCTAGAGTGCACCAAGTGGGGCACCAAGTGGTGGCAAGCTCCAGGGACCCTCCTGCCTCCGCCACCCCAGTGCTGGGAGGTTGCCACGCCTGGCTTTTCACAAGGGCGGTGGGGATGGCGCTCAGCCAGGGTCTCATGCACAGCCCACCAGCCCGCCCCTGGGGTTATGCTGGAGGAGTGATGCTGAGCAGATCCTTCCAGAAGAGGCAGAGCCGGAGATCAGGTGACCTCGGAGCAGGGCTTGGCTTTGTCTCCGGTTCAAGCCTCTATTCTCTGGCACCAGGCTGCCTGGGTTCCCAGCCCAGCACTGCCCCCTGCAGGCCACAGGTGGAATCTTAGGCCAGTTCCCTCACCCTGGGCCTTGGGTGGGATTTTGCACCCTACAGGACCCACGTCACTTCCAAAGCCCCTTGTGTTTACCAGTCGACTGTGCGTTCTCCCATGGGGCCCATGGTGACCTCCTGGGCGCCTGCCCCTCCCCCATCCCTCTTTGTAGCAGCTTTGAGCATAGCGTCTAGAAGGGACACGCTGAGATCTGCCCCCCATGGCCAAAGGCTTCCATCCCTTGGTCTCAGTTTACCCTCTGTACCATGGCAGCCATGACAGCCCTCTCTTGAGGGTCAAAGAAATGGCATCAGAGAGTGCTTGGCTGCTCATCTCTGGGATGGAATCAGGCGTGGTAACTCACGCCACCCCAGTGTGAGAGGGGAACGTGGGGAGCACAGGCAGAGCCCTGGGACATGTCTAGCCCCTTAGCAAGTTCAGGCAGGGAGAGACCCTGTACCAAAAAAACAAAAACAAAAACATGGCAGAAGACTCCGGAGGAACGCTTGCGCGCGCATGCACACACACACACACACACACACACACACACACACACACACACATACACAGTATGACCAGGGATGCTGGGCACCAGGTGGCATCATTGGCTCTTTATGGACTCGTCAAGTGCCTAGTGGCAGAGCCGGCTGCTTCCAGCCAGGCCTGCAGAAAGTACGGGCTCTGGGTACCCTGTCTGCGCTCTGCACGTCTTTTCCCCAAGGGCAGCAGGAACCAGGCAAGACTCAGCGATGCCTAGCTAAAGCATGTACCTCCTCCTCGTGCTCCTGGCTGCCCGGCTCCGTTGAGAAGAGCCACCAGGGCCCCGTTCCTGCGCAGCAGCTCCTGGTAGGAGCCCACCTCCGCAACGGCCCCATTGGCCAGCACCACGATCCGGTCCGCCTGGGGCAGGACGTGCAGCGTGTGGGTCACCAGGATGCGTGTCTGAGCGGAGAATGGGTGTCAGTTCCACGCGCAGGCTGCGCTGCCCTTCCAGAGCCCAGCGTGGGACTGAGACAGTCCCAGGTCAGAGAGCAGGCAGCGCCCCTCTGTGCGCCCCCCTCTGCCCTCTTTCTGGAGAGTAGCCTATCCAAAGGGAGAAGCGGCTCTTATGGGGAGGGGTCTCAAAATGAGGAGACGCGGGGTTCATCTGCACCTCGCCCCCAGCCTCTGTGCTGTGCTCTTTGCTTCCTGTGGGGTCACCCACAGACTGTCCTGGGGCCTCAAGCTCACCGGGGAGTTGAGGATGACCTGAACTCCTGAGCATCCTGCCTCCACCTGCCTGGTGCCAGGGTGACAGGTGGGCACCACCAAGCCTGGTGTCTCCACGGAGGGAGACATAACTCAGGACTCTGAGCATGCCAAGCGAGCACTCTGCCCACCAAATCGGATCCCAACCAGCGAGTGCATTTAATGCACTCAACTATTCGGAACACTGTAGGCTCAGCCACACAGCGCCCTGAGAGCCTGGCTCTCCCCCATACCCCACGATCTCATGACTGACAAGTTCAGTTTACTGCCACTACATAGCATCAAAAGAGAGCATTACCAGCCCAGGAAAAAGATCAAAGTTTATGTTTTAAATGAAACCTCTACACATAAGAAGCTTAATTAACCCCAGGCCCCCCTAAGCCTAAGCATCGGGTGCTGAAATTTGAAGGCCTGTTTGTTACACAGCAATGTCACAACAAAAGCTGTCTGACACAAAGAGGAATACTGAGGTTAAGGAGGAGGTTGAGACCACCCCGGGTTAGAACTGGGCTTGGGAGATTCCTCTGTCTTTGCCCTGGGACACCACCTCACCGTGCCTTGGAGCAGCCCGCTGGGTCCGATGACCTGCTTGAAGACATGCTGGCTGACGTGGGCATCCAGAGCCGCCAAGGGGTCGTCCAGCAGGTATGTGGCAGCCTTTCTATACACAGCCCGCGCCAGGCTCAGCCGCTGCTTCTGGCCCCCAGAGAGATTCATGCCCTGGGAGGGGACAGAAAGAGAGGGAGCGAGGGAGTGCTCCCCACCAGGGGGCCACGCAGGGCTCTAAGCACCGTCTCCGCCTCCGCTGGCCTTTATGCCTCTCACATTCCGTGGGTGCCCTGCACTCTGTCAACACCCAGTGTCTATTCAACCTCTGATGATGCATCCGTGACACCTGTCACTCCGCGCTTCTCATACACTGCTACATTTTCAGTCTTTGCATCCATTCACACATTCATTCATTCATCCATTCATTCATTTAGCTAATACAACCCCAGGCTAACTTGTGCCCTGGCCATACATATGCTCAGCTTGGCAATCAGAAACCGAGTCCCTGTTCACCTGACTGTCTCCTCTCAGGCATAAGGTTACGGCTAAGGTCACCTGGCCAGGCCTGTCTTTGAAGGTCTGCGTAAGGTAGATCCCCTCTCCGGGCTCCTGGGGACAGCAGGGGCGGGGCAGGTGCAAAGGGCCTGCAGTGGGACCTGCTTTGAGAATTCAAGGAACAGGCTGTTCCCAGGTATCTAGATAGGGCGGGAAGGGGAAGCATGACAGGAAACGAGACCCTGGTGGGGGGGTCTCCATACAAAGCAGGAAAATGGCGGGACCTCTGGGGGCACAGTCTCTGACTGCACCCTGGGGCTGGTGCTGGGGACGGAGACAGAAACTAGTGTGAGTTTGATGGCACGTGTGAGTGACTCCAGCACTCGGGGGTCTAAAATGGGGGAACCACCCATTCCAGCCCAGCCTGGGATACACAGCGAGATGCCGTCTCCAAAAGAAAAGGGTCTAAACTGCAGCTTGGAGATAGAGCGCTTGCCTCACATGCCCAAGGACCAGGGTTCAATCCCCAGTTCCCCACGCCAGGGCTGGCAAATGTCTTCTGTCGCAGGCCAGAGAGGTGCTGCTGTTGGCCTTGAGGGCCGCATGCTGTCTGTCACGACTGCCCAGCTCTGATCCTGGACACACAAAGCAGCCACAGGCTGCAGAGCAGTGAATGGGCGTGGCTGTGTCTATTTTTAAATTTTTAAAATTTATTATTCATTCAATTGTGCGTGTATGTGTGTGTGTATGTATGTGTATTTGTGTGTAGAACCACGGATGAATCGGGAACCACCATGGACGCTTCTACCTCCTCCTTGTTTACTCTGCCCCAGGATTCGCAGGCTCCGTCCTACCAGGACCAGAAACACAGGCCGCCCCTGCTTCCGCCCGACGTCTATATGTGGGGTCTAGGATCCGAACTCAGGACCTTCTGCCTGCAAAGCAGAGGCTTAACCCCTGAGCCACCTCTCCAGCCCCCAATAAAACTCTATTAACCAAAGCAAGAGACGGGCCGGATTGGGGCCATGCACGTGGTATCAGAACTAGTCGGCTTCACAGCTTCCCACGCCTACGTCCTGTTGGCCCCGTCTTGGTTTAGGCCCTTTGGTGAGGCCCCGAGAGGGCAAACAATTTGACTAACACGGCCCAGCAGGACAGAAATCTGGTCTTCTTCCAGCCAGCAGAGACACCCCTGACACCCCTGCCTCTGCTCTCTGCCTCCCCCTGGGTCTCCGTTTGTTCTTAATCAGTTTCTCGTCAGTTACTCCTGCCCACTCCAGTGTGCAATCATGGTGCCCACCGGGCAGGGAGTAACACAGACCTCTGTGCAGTGGTTCCTTGCCCCGAGAGCACCCCGAGATCCTTACCTGCTCCCCAATTGGAGTGTGAACTCCCGCAGGGAAGCTGGCCACATCTGGCCCCAGGGCACAGGCTTCCAGAACTTTCTGTAGCCAGGGCAGATCCACTTCCTGCCTGAAGCACACGTTCTCCACCACCGTGCTGTTCTGGACCCAGGCCTCCTGGGGGACGTAGGCCACTGGACCCTGAAACATGACACCCCGGTGATCCGTGAGGGAGACGCTGGGGAGTGGGACAGGTGGTGCCCAGAGGGGGAGATGGAGGCCATGAGCAGTGACTTGGCTATGAGGAGTAGATGCAAGCGCTGAGCATGGGGTCGCTCTTACCTCGATGCTCACGGACCCGTCTACCTTCGAGAGCTCCCCAAGAAGGGCAGACAGCAGGGAGGACTTCCCGGCCCCCACTGCGCCCACCACAGCCAGCAGACAGCCCCGGGGGACCGTGAGGTTGATCCTGACAAGCCAGAGGGAGACACATAACCTGTGAGTGACAGCCGGGGTGTGGCCAAGAGCGAGGCGTGAACCCCGTGTGTATAGAACGTGTGGACTTGTATGTGTGCACACACGAGGGGATCATGAGGTGAGGGTTCACTCAGACCCTTGCAATAGGCCCCTCGCCCACTTCCCTCCCACCTCTGCCCTGCCCCTCCCGCCCCTCTTCCGCGATGAGCCCAGGGCCCCTGAAACACAAGTCAGTCTCTACGCTGCCCAGCTAAGCCTGCCGGTGTTCAGGTGGGCTGCAGGCCAAAGAGAAACCTGCTGAACATCAGCAGTGACCAGCCCCCTGCTACGCCACCCACCTCCTCTGTGTGTGCATGTGCACGTGTATGTGCATGTGTATGCATGTGTGCATCTGTGCATGTATGTGTGTGCATGTGTGTGTGTATTGGGGTGCATGCAAGTATGCGTGTATGCATGTGGAGACCATCACGCTCCATCTTATTTTTCAATTAATTAGTTAATTGAGTTAATTAATTGTGTGTGTGTGTGTGTGTGTGTGTGTGTGTGTGTGTGTATCAGAGGGGATTGTGTGTTGCTGTGAAGACCAAGGATAACTTCGGGAATTATCCTGGATTGTTTCTACCTCCTTTTTGCTTCCAGGCTCTACCCACCAGGCTAGAAGTGCAGGCTGCTGCAGTTTCTGCCTGGCATTTTTATGTGGGACCTGGGATCTGAACTCAGGACATTCTGTTTGTGAGGCAGAGTCTTAACCTCTGAGCCATCTCTCCATCTTATTTTTTGAGACAGTATTATTTGTTGAAACTTGGGCTCACCAATTTGCTGGACTGATTGGCCAACAGTCTCAGAGTTCTTCCTGCCTGCTGTCCTGGTGCTGGGATTACAGAGACACCTGCTTTTATGTGGGTGCTGGGGATTTGAACCCAGGATCTCATGCTTATGCGGCAAGCACCCTGTGCACTGAGCCATCTCATCTCCTCAGCTCCCTCAGTGTTTCTCAAACACAGCAGGCTGGTTCTCAACGAGGGAGATTTTGTCCCTGGAGTGGGGTCATTTGTCACAGTTGCTGAGGGAGGGGGGTGAAGCTGGCCTTAAGTGGGTTCTGCTAAACACCCCACGCTAAGGAATCCCAGGCACAAACCATCCACAGTGACAAGACTTAGAAGCCCGGCCTAGGCACGCATCTGCCTCAGGACCTTTGTTCCTGCTGTTCCCACCGCCCAGAAAGAGCCCGGCTCCTCCCCCACCCTTGGCCAGAGTGCCAGCCTTCCTTTGCCACTCATACGGTGGGCATCATCCCTCTCTCTCTCTGGCTTCCCATTTTGTTCCATGCCCATCCTAAGGAGGGCGCAGCTGGTGAGGCTGAGCCTCGAGGCTCCCTTTGGCCAGGTGGGGAGCAGAGGAGAGCTCCCCTCTGCTGGGGATAGGGGCTCAGGAGCCCCAGTTGCTTCTCCCTGGGAGGGCGCAGGCAGCCCCGTGGCATTCCCTACCTGTGCAGGCAGGGGGCGCTGTCCTGGGACCAAGCGAAGGTGCCATTGTAAACAAGGACCCCGTTCTTCTCCGAAGCTGCGGGGCACAGAGGTTACTAGTCTCCTCCCCCACCCCCGGCTCTTTGAGAAACCCCAATTCCTGCCCCCCCAACCCCACCCACCAGAGGGAGCGGACTGTGGCAGAGAGGCTCCTTAGGGTGCCTAACTGCTCCCAAAGGGCTTGGGAATCACGTTGCCATTCAAGGCCTGCAGGTGGCAGGCCAGGGGAGGAATCTCGCTCAGGGGGGCTTTTAGGGTTTTTATCTAGATGCAGTGGGGCGAAGAGACCTGCAACCCGCACCCGCAAAAGCAGGAACATGGCACCTTCGAGACGGGTCTGGGCCACAGAGAGGGTTTCGGGCCAGCTTCCTACATGAAAAAACCTTATCTCAAAAAAAATGATGGGCGTGTGTGCAAGCAGGTGGACCAGATGGCTGAGTTATAGTAAAGAGGGCTCTGGGCTGCAGATGGGTCCCTGGCTTTACAGGTGGAGGGGCACATGGACAGGGATGCGCAGGGAGCCCAGAGCCAGGTGAGACCCTACAGCGACGCCCACGATGCTCAGATCTGACTCTGTAGCTAGACAAGAGTGTCCCGTGGGCCCCTCCCTGGGCATCCTGTTCATGGCAAGGACCAGATTAGACACCCCCAGCTGCAGCAGCCCCCCCCCCGCCCTCAGGGAGGGTTCCAAAGGCTGCTGGGACTCGCATGTGACATCGTGACCCCCCACCCCTCCTGCCCGGCTCAGCACTCACCGCGTCCAGAGAGACTCGAGTCCACGGCACCGGGGTGCACTTCTTCCAAACACAGGAAGGCGGCCAGGCGGTCGAAGGACACGCGAGCCTGTGACACCAGAGCCCAAGTCACGCGACCAGAGGGGTAGTGAGCTCAGGCTCCGGGAGGGTGCTCCGAGATATCTGGGGACAGCGGCTTGGGGACCCAGCCCTAACTGTGCCTTTGCAAGATGTCGGACAGAACTTTCCACGGAGAGGGCGAAGCATTGCGCTGCCTCCTCAGACGCCAGCAGAGGGCACCCGTGAAGCCGCCATGAGGGGTAACTCAGCGTCTTTCCACCTGGGGGCACTATCTTAGCTCCACAAATGCACACCATACTTGACAACTGGAGGTTCTGGTATTCAATTTTGGGGTTCACTTATACTGGGAAAACATTCAGCCACCCACCTGGCTAAATCCCCAGCCCCACATTCAAGCTCTGTGTGTGTGTGTGTGTGTGTGTGTGTGTGCGTGCATGTTCATGTAGGAGGGTGCGCATGTGTGCAGGTGCGTGTGCCTGTAGAAACCACAGGCTGACATCAGGTGTCTTCCTCTATCACTCGCCACATTTTTATTTACTGAGCTAGGACCTCCCGCTAGACCCCGAGCTCACTCATTCAGCTAGGCTAGCGAGCCAGCTTGCTTGGGGATCCCCCGTCTCTGCCTTCCAAGTGGAGGGATTACAGGTGGGCGCCCCAGGACACAGGAGGCAGAGACAGGAGGGTGACATGTTTGAAGACAGCCTCGGCTGCATGGCAAGTTCAAGGCCAGTCTGGGCTACTTGAGACCCTGTCCCTCAAATCCTGAAAAGTAAATAAGCAAAGAAATGAAAGATAATAAAATATTGGCGGCTCTGTTGCACAGTCTCTCTTGCTCTTTCCTTTCGTGTGTGTCTGGAGATGTGTGTGTGTGTGTGTATGCTTGCGTGTGAGTGGGCACACGTGTGTGCAGTTGTATGTACACACGTACACTTGAACATGTGCCTGTGGAGGCCCAAAGGTCAGGGAATCATCCTCCATCGCTTTTCCACCGTACCATTGTGAGCTTGGTTCTCTACTTCAACCCAGAGCATGCCATTCAGGCTAGTCTGGCCAGCCAGCTTGCTGGGGGGGGGGATTTCGAGGCTCCGCCTTCCAGGGTTAGAATGACAGGTGGGCAGCCACAGCCACTGGCATTTTTCTGTGTATCCGAACTCAGGTCCCTTTGTATTCAAGGCAAAGGCTCTAACCACGGAACCATCTCCCCAGCCCCGACCTCTCTCATTTTATTCTGGAAGCGGTTCTCTCCCTCCCCTACCTGGGCTCCTGGCGTTAACTGCTGGTCGCCAGGTTTGTACACTGGCACTTTTGCCTACTGAGCCCTCTTGCCAGCCTGGCCTTCCTCATTCCTGTTGCGCCCAAGGACACACAGCACGGAAAGAACTCAAGGTGAGAGGGCAGAGAAGTGAAGTGTCCCCCAGACCCAGAGGGGCGTCAGAAGACCCCCTGCCCGCTGGGGTGATATGTGCCTGGAGGTGGTCACCCCGGTCCCCCAGCCCTCTCAGGAGTCCGGGGGATGTTCCTGTCTCCATCCTCTTCCCTCTTCCTCCTCCTCCTGCTCCTCCTCCTCTTCTAGCCCCATCCCCGTCCTCCCCGCTGCCTCCGCCCCACCTCCGTCACCTGGACGATGCAGTGAGCGGAGAAGGGCAGGAAGGCCTGGGCCTTGTTGAGGATGCTGAGCACCGTGAGGGTCACGAAGGCCTTCTCCGCGTCCATGGCGCTGTCCTCGGCCACCAGGGTGTGGACCGCAAACACCACCAGCGCCACCTGGGGAGACCCAGAGCCGGCAATGAGCCCGCCACCCACGGCTGGGAAGCAGCCCCCCCCATATCTCCTCAGTGCACAGAGCCACGCCCCCCATCCAGCTACGAGGGTCCCACCCTCCCTCACGCCTTCCCCTCAAAGTGAGACCAGAGGGACGTCACCAGGAAGGTGGACACTTGGAAGGACACGAGGGACACGGAGAAGAGCATGCTGGCGGTCCTCAGGGCGCGCAGCTCCCGGCCCCGCGCGCTCAGCACCCGCTGCAGGAAGGCTTCCTCCCAGCCGTGGGACTTGATGGTGCGCACGGTCCTGAGGATGGAGCCGGTGAGCCGGGCGCGGGCCGTCTTCTGCCGCATCTGCTCTTCCTGCCCCCCAAGGGGGGAGACAAGAAAGACAGGCGCCTGGAACCTTCCGCCCCGCAGCCCCCCTTCCACAAGCCTGCTGGTCCTCTTTCCTCGCCACGCCCCCGGCCAGCAGTTCCACCCTGGTGGTCTGCAGCCAGGGTCCCTCAGCCCAGCCTCCTCCATCCTTGCTCCAGACTCCCCCTGGGCGCCCCCCACTCTTGGTTTCACTACCCACTCTGGGCGGGAAGCCACCAGGAGGACTTCCTGCGGGTGGAGGTGACAGGTGGCCCCCGCAGAGCTTGGCTGGCTGGAGGAGGTGGGTGGGACGGGAGAGAGGCCCCTCCCGAGACAGGACACTGTGTCTCCATGGAAACCCAGGGAGGCTGGAGGAGAGTGTTCAGGAATCAGAATCGGAGGGTCAGAGAAGAGGGGTTGGGGTCTCGCCCTCTACTATGCAAAAGACCCTCAGGGAAGCTGCGTGGACTCAAGTCTATCACTCAGGACTCCTGAGCAGGCCAGGTGACTGACAGGTGGGGGCGGATCAGGGCGGGGCAACAGAGATGACTGAGCTCCTCCTTCTCCCTCCCTTTCCCATTTCCTTCCCGGCTTTTTTTTTTAATGTGTGTGCATGCGTGCACGGTGAGGTGTGCACGTGTGTGTGCATGTGTGTGCGAGACTCGCATGTGTATGTGCGTGTGTGAATGGGGGAGGTGTTCACTAGTGTCTGTGTGTGCACACATGCATGTGCGTGTATGCGTGGGGGAGGTATGCAGGTGCATATGAGTGTGCATGTGTGTAGGGATCACGTGCAGGTGCACACACGTGTGTGGAGGCCAGAGGACAGCCTCGGATCAATGGCAGGAGCGCCTCCTAGCTCCTTTGAGACAGGGTCTATCCTTTGCCCACAGCTCACCCATCAGGCTGGGCAGGGGGGCCATCAATGCCAGGGTCCCCTTGTGTCTGCCCCCCCACAGCGTGCCAGCATGCTCAACATTTCTGTGGGTTCTGAGGCTCGAATCAGGATGTATTGCTTGCGGGCAAGCACTTTACCGGCTTAGCCCCTTTACCTTGCTCCTATTTGTTGTATTTACTTAAAAAATATGAACAGGCACTTCATGAATTTGCATGTTGTCCTTGCACATGGACCGTGCTAATCTCCTCTGTATTGTTCCAGTTTTAGTATATGTGCTGCCAAAGTGAGCACTTATGTATTTTTTGAGACAGGGTCTTGCTGTGCAGGACAAGCTGGCCTCAAACGCAATCCTCCTGTCTCAGCTTTCCAAGTGCCGGGCTGACAGGCACGAGCCTCCACACCTGGTGTATGGAATGCTTTCTCTCCACATACTATTCCCTGGGTCAATCCCCGCGGCGGAGGAGAACCTGGTTGTGAGTACACGCTACACCGAAACCAAAGGCGGGCCAGCGAGGTGGCTCAGCAGGTGGAGGTGCTTGCGGCCCAGCCCAATGACCTGAGTTTGAGCCCTGAGCCCACATGGTGCAAGGAGAAAACTGACTGCCACAAGTTGTCCTGTGTCCTTCGCATGCACACGTGGCACGTGTGTGTTCCTCCGGATAAATAAATCAAGATAGAAAAATGAAAGATAGGAAAGGTAGAGGAGGCTGGGCTGGGCAGGGTGAGCGCCGGACTGTGTGGAGAGGGGGACCCAGGATGTCTTCGGGGAGCACGTCCAGGCACAGGGACCCGGGGATCCAGGGCAGGGAGATTGGGGAGGCTGGTGGGAGGAGCGGCGGGGATGAAGGATGGGGGGGCTGGTCAGGGAACGGCCTGTGGCAGGTCTGAGGCTTTGACCCCAAGCCGATGAGGGTCTCTGCAGGTCTGGGTAGAGGAGGGTGCGAACCCTTTTGGCTGGCGAGTGGGCAGGATTCACAGTTGGCTAGGCCAGGAAAGGGGGTCTCATTTGGTGTGGGATGGAGCCCCGTCCAGGGACACAGACGTGAGCGCCGGGTGGGACAACGCCAGGCCCCGCTCTGTCCAGCACAGCTCTCTCTCTCCCTTCCTGCCTCAGTCAGGACCCCAGAGCCCACGGCTCCCCTCCCCCATTCTTCTTCCCAGCATTCCCTGCTCCCAGAAGGCCAACCTGATAGTGATTCCGCTTCTTGGAGATGAAGAAGTTCAGGGGGAGGAGGCTGAGGAAGACCACGATGGCCGTGAGGGCGGAGGGTCCGAGGAGCTGGGGACAGAAATGCCCCCAGGGGGCGTAATCAGACATGGATCTCCAGACAAGGGGATGTCAGCGATGTGACGAGGACCCCTGGAGTCACAGAGGCAGGGATCTGTGTTGTCCACGGAAGAGGTGCCCTTGGGGATAGGACTCTTCCTGGGGGTGGGGGGTCATGCTCTAGACAAGTTGTGTGGGATCCAGCTGGGCAAGGGGACATTCTTGGAATGGTGAAGTCCACAATGCTGGGTTCAAGTCCTGACTCTGGCGCCCTGTGAATGTGGTCCCGGCAAAGCCCCTCAGACACACACAGTGAGCTGAAGGTTCTCGTCACTTATTAAAGTCCACTCTTTGGGGCTGGCAAGATGGTTCAGCGGGTAGGTTCCTGCTCACAAACTTGGCTACCTGAGTTCGATCCCTGGAAGCCCACATGGTGGAAGAAGAATACTGATTTCTTAAGGTCCCTGTGTGCTGTAGCATGCATGCACACATTTGGTCTTTTTCAAATAAAAGCCTTAAAATACATTTTTAGTCTTCATTTTGCCCCTTATGGTATTGGCCAAGCAATAACTTTGAATTTCAGATAAAAAGCAAGTGTTTGGTATAAGTTTGTTCCATGTACTATTGAAGACTTACTTATACCAAGAAACCATTGTGTTTGTTGAAATTCACTTTTACCTAGTTATCTTGTATGTCTGTTTCTGTGTGCGCATCTCTGTCTGTGCATGTGTCTGTATGTGCATGTGTGTCTGTGTGTGTGTCTGTGTGTGCATCTGAGTGTATGTATCTGTGTCTGTGTATATGTGTCTAAGTATATGTGTATCTGTGTGTGTCTCTGTGTGTGTGTATATGTGCGTCTCTGTCTGACTATGTGTTTATGTGTATTTGTGTATGTATGTATATGTCTGCATTTGTGTATCTATGTATATGTATGTCTGTGAGTGTATGCGTGTCTGTGTATGTGTGCTTCTGTGTCTATGTGTGTATGTGTATCTGTGTGTATGTGTGTGTATGTGTCTGACTGTGTATGTGTACATCTGTGTCTATGTGTATGTGTGTCTCTGTGTGTATGTCTGTGTGTTTATCTCCATGTGTGTCTGTGTCTCTTTGTATGTCTCTGTGTGTGTGTCTCTGTGTGTCTGCGTGTGTGTCTGTGTGTCTGCGTGTGTGTCTGGGTGTGTGTCTGTGTGTCTGGGTGTGTGTCTCTGTGTCTGGGTGTGTGTCTCTGTATGTCTCTGCATGTGTTTGTGTGGGTGTCTCTGTATGTGTGTGTGTGTGTGTGTGTCTGGGTGTGTGTGTCTATGTGTGTCTCTGTGTGTCTCTGTGTGGTCTGACCTTTCTCCCTATGTCATGGCTTCAGGCCTCGTGTGTTCGGGGCTAACCTCCACCTCTGCACGCAGTGGAGGCTAGCCTTGCACTCTGGTCCTCGGCCTCTGCCTCCCGGGAGCTGGGAACGCAGGTTCGCAATACCTTGTCCGACAGATGATTTCTAAGCTCCAGCAGGTCTCTAAAGTCCTGCACAGCTCATTTGGGGCCAGTGTGGACAAGCCCAGCCCAATCTCCAGCTGGGCCTCAGTTTCTCCGCTCAGCTCTCAGAGACTCTGGATTCTAATCTCAGAAGGAAGCGGTCTGTTGCGTTGTGGGGCAATTCTGCTGCCTAGTGACTGGTTTGGGAAGTGTCCTGGAAACAGGGCTACCAATGGCTCAGTCCTCCCTCCTTCTCTCTCTCTCTCTCTCTCTCCCCCACTTTCTCACCTCACTTGGATCCTCACTTGGAGTTTTCTAAGCTCGTTTCCCTTCCCTTCCTTCCTCCTCACACTGCACACCTGTTAGAGGCCAGAGTCACTAAAGGGCCAAAAGGAACTCGTAAAACTTGTTTATGTTAGAGGCCAGAGTCACTACAAGGCCAAAAGGAACTCAAAAAGCTTGTTTGATATGCGCCCCCCGGGATCCAGCTACCAAGACATTCCAGAGGAGCTGTAAAAACGCCCCCGGACCCAGATAACAGATAGTGCAGCTGCACGACCACCTGGCGCCTTAATCACCAGGCGCCTCCACCATGCTTATCTCTTTTCCCCTGCCCCACTCCCTCCTCCAGCCTGAGCATATAAGCTGTACCCTAACTCTAAATAAACGAGACCTTGACAACTCTTTGCTTGGTCTCCCTCTTTCTTTCTCGCCCATCGTTCCCTGCAGGCTCGATCCTCCTCGGACCCACAAATAGCTGGTCCTGCTGGACAGGACAAGTGGCGCCCAAACGTGGGGCTCGAGGCACGGACCCCGAGTCGGACGAAGACTCAGCCGCGCGGACCAGAGACTCGTACAGGAGATCCCCCTTGTCACGCACAAGGAAAAGTCATCTCCAGTACAACTCGTACAGGAGATCCCCCTTGTCACGCACAAGGAAAAGTCATCTCCAGTACAACTCGTAGAGGAGACCGCCCTTATCACTCGTAAGGGAAAGCTGTCTTCAGTGTAATTTGTAGAGGAGATCGTCAGGGAAAGACATCTCCAGGTAAGTAATCAGTCTTCGTCTTATTATTTTCAGCGATGGGCAAAAATGTTTCTAAAGAGGCTGTCTTTATTAAGGACATTAAGTCCTCACTCAGAGAAAGGGGAGTAAGAGTTAAAAGAAAAGATTTAGTAGGATTGTTTTCTTTCTTTCATTTCTGAAGCTTGTCCTTAGATTGTTGTTATGGGTCCGGAGATTCACCCCCGGACTTGGACTAAAGTAAGTCATGATTTAATCAATGATGTAATTCAGGAATTTAATGGCGGCGCACAGCGGGCGCTGGCTGTAGTGCTCATGCGCAAAACAAAATGTTTGGGGGCGAAGCGGTCCGCTCCTCCCAGCGTGGAAAAAAGTTTGTGGGCAGAGTTGCTGGCTTTAAAGGCTGGGGAGAGGTCCCGGCGTGTGGAAAAATGGCTGCTGGGAGAGAAAATGCCTCATGGTTCTCTTCATAGAGGAGAAGGAGGATGAAAACGGTTAACAAAAAAAAAAAAAAAAAAAAAAAAAAAAACCAAACGCTTCCTATACATCTTCACAGAAACCTGTCCCGGGACAGGCTAGAGTGGGGAGCTCAGGGGGGCTGACATACAAAGTTACTTTTAAAAGGTTCTAACTTGTTTGGCTATTTGAATTCCCTATGAATATGTGTATTTTATGTTTCATAACAACGACAACAAAAAAGGTGGCCACGTTAGATTATTGCGCGCTTGTAATCACATTTTTGGTTTTGACTTTGTTCATTATTTGGCATGCCCAATTTAAATGCACGTGCACACTTAAAAATTACCATCAAAAGGCCTGAGTACGTACTGATTAAAATACCTTTTTATGAAGCTTCACAAAGAAATAATGTGTTTTTACCTAAAAAAGTTTGTTTTCACATGTGTAATGTTAACGTATTCAACAGCCAAAAAATAAAACTGGTTTCTGAAAAATTATGAGCTCCCTTCCTTGGGAAAAAATCTGGTTCCTAATTCCGAGTATACTCCTATGTTCTGTTATAATCTTACAAATTTAATTCAAGTACAGTGATTTTTAAGACGGGGTCTGCTGTTAATGCCTTTATTAAAGAACTTTTTTCTTACAGGATATCTAATATTAAAACAACAAAAAAATCAAAAGATAAAAAAGGTATAAATAAACAAGATATGGTACTTAAATGTGTAAAAGGTTTTTAAATAAGGTTTATAAGATAAAAAATCTCGCTTAAAAATTAAATGTATACAGGAGGTTTGAGTTGTTTGATTAAAAAGAAGTTAAAGTTGCTATAAAGGTTTATGAAATTTTGGGTTTATAAGCAGATTAAGAACTAAAGATGGTTAAAAAAAAAAAGAGTTATACATTGTGCTTCTTTTCTGCTATAGAGGACATTGAGCCTCGGGGATAGAGATTAAGATTAAGCTTCACGTATTTAAATGTATTTTAATTGTCTGTTTTGGTTAAACAAGAATTTGGTTACTCATAAAATCCCAACTTCTCAAGAGCAGCAGGAAGCTTATTCTGGGGTCATGAGTAAAAACTAGAGAGGTCTGAAAACGTTAGCTTAGAGTTAGAAATTGTTTACAGGATTACTATAGGACCTTTGGCCCTGAAAAGGTTCCGGTCCAAACCTTCGCGTATTAAAATCTTATTAATGATATTATACAGGTTTATACTAGATCTCCTGATATTCAAAATGTTATTTTAGAGGGAGAAAAAGTTTTACAATGTTGCTCCAGGCCCCCTTCGGCTTGCGAGTCAATTGCTATTGATATGCCCGCTCCTCCTTCAGATCCCCCTCCCTCGGACAATTCCCCTCACTTAGAGTCCCCTCCCATCCGTCTCTACCCCTCGTTAAACATTCTGGAGATTCTTAACCCAGTCTCTGATGATAATGCCCTACCCCCTGATGAGAAAACTTCCTCAGACACTGAGGCTACCAACTGTAAAACACCCAACTGCCATCCTCAAAAAACCTTCCATTCTTACCCACCCCCCTATGCTTCAGCTCCTCTCTTTTGCGCTCCTGTTTTTCCTTCAGACAACTCCTTAGATCTTATCACTCAAGCCAAAGCTGAGCTCTCTCAGCAATCAGCCTCCTTAAAACAACTCCTCCAACAAAAGAGGGAACATCTCACTCTGATAAAAAGAGCTTCATGCCATAGATTTAGAATTAATTCAAACTTCTCTGTCTCCCCCTATAAATTCAAACCCTAAAAAACGCCAAACAGCCTCTAAAAGCCTTCAACTTTTCCCAGTCACCTAGAACAAAGCTTCCACAAATTCCCAAGAACCTTCCTCTTTCCAAGGGGAAGAAATCACTGAGACTGGGGATGAATCTGATAATCAGAGAGATGGAGAAAGTCCCTCAGAGAAATCAGACTCCGAGGACACCCCACAGGTGGTCCAGAATCAACAATACCGCCGCCTAAGTTTAAAACATTTAAAAGACTTGAAAGCGACAATTTCTAATTTGGCCCTACAGTGCCATTTACGGTAGCTTTACTAGAAAACCTGAGTAAGCGCTAGCTTGTCCCAAATGACTGGCATCATCTGGCCCATGCCTGTCTAGCTGGCAGTGATTTTGTTCTTTAGAAAACTGAGTTTACAGAAAATTACAGAGAGATTGCCCAGCAAAGTTCTCAAATGCCTAAGACTAAAAACTGGACCAGAGATAGACTTATGGGGCACCCTCCATATGAAACTAATGAAATTCAAACACATTTCCCTCCCGGCCTCCTGTCTCAGATTCAAAATACAGGTCTCAAGGCATGAAAAGGCTTCCCCCTAAAGAGTCCGCTACCACCTCCTTGGCTAAACTTCATCAGGGACCCGATAAGCCTTATAATAATTTCATCAGCCGCCTCACAGACGCGGCTGAATGGCTATTCGGTGGGGGCAAAGAAAGCGAGAGTGCTTTTGTAAAACACTTAACATTTAAAAACGCCAATCCTGCTTGTCAAGATGCTATCCACCCTCACCAGTCCTGTGACATCTCTGATTATATAAAACTGTGTTCAGGCATTGGCTCGGCTCATGCTATGGACATCGCCATAAGAGTTGCCTTGAAAGATTTTACCAAAGACAAAAATTGCTTTAATTGTAAACAACCTGGCCATTTTTTTTTCAAAAACTGTACGGCACCTAAGGCCTCCTGCCTACTGCCTACAACACCCTGTCCTCGATGCAAAAGAAGAAAACACCGAGCTGATGCCCAGAAAAACCCAAACAAAACAAACCTCAAACCAAAACATCCCAGCCAATAAAATTTCCACTTTCCACAGAACAACCTCAAACAACACAGGATTGGACCTCAGTCCCTCCACCGACTCAATATTAACCCCTGATATGAGAGTTCAAGTCCTACTCATGGGCATATATGGCCCTTTACCCATTCTACTCTAAAAGGCCTCCATGTTTATTCAGGTATTATAGATTCTAGTTATACAGGTTAAATAAAAATCCTTGCCTTTAAACAACAAACATTTACTACAGCGCTCACCCCTCTTCAACAGGCACAACAGGCTCATAACCTCCATCATCTCAATTCCCACACCCTTCGCTTAAGATACAAAATATCTAAAGAACAGGCCAAAAAAAATTGTCCGTAATTACAAAGCCTGTCTGTCTTTTCTCCCTGAACCCCATATGGGAGTTAATCCTAGGGGACTTGTGCCAGGCGAACTTTGGCAAATGGATGTCACCCATTTTAAAACATTCGGAAAAAATAAATATATTCATGTCACCATTGATACCTTTAGCGGTTTTATTTATGCAACTCCCCAAACGGGAGAGGCCACAAAACATGTTATTAACCACCTTATAGCCTGTTTTTCAGTCATAAATTGTCCTAAAGTCATCAAAACTGACAATGGCCCAGGATACTCTAGTACTCAATTTAAAGCCTTCTGTGCTCAATTTAACATTAAACACATCACAGGCATCCCATACAACCCCCAAGGCCAAGGCATAGTTGAAAGAGCCAATCAAACCTTAAAAAATATGCTCCAAAAATTACTGTCTAATGGGGGAATTCTTTACTCCCCCCTAAACCACAGAACCCTGCTAAATCATGCATTATTTGTTTTAAACTTCCTTACCCTTGATGAAAAACAACAATCTACAGCTGACAGGCTCTGGCATCCTTCTACGGCTGATGACTATGCTCAGGCAATATGGAAGGACCCCATTGACAACAAATGGCACGGGCCTGATCCTGTGCTTATATGGGGAAAGGGCCACGCCTGTATATATAACAAACAGGTCAATAGTGCTCGATGGCTTCCAGAACGCTTTATCAAACCTTATACCCTTAACAAGCCCCCTCAATCTTCCAAAATCATCACAACGCCTATTAATCAATCCCAGGGTGGCGCCTGAGAAGACTCTCTTTTTTTGTCTCTACAGAAAAAAATGAACACCTATCTTCAGCCACCTTGGATTCTGTTCGCAGTTCTGCTTATCCTACCTGTTGGAGAATCTGGCCCCTATCAACTATGGAACTACACATGGGTAATAACCAACCAAGCAGGTGACATGGCTAGCTCCTATTCGCAGATTGCATCCTCCCCACCTTGGCCCAATCTTGAAGTAGATCTTTGCAAGTTAGCTTTAGGAGCTGACTCCTCCTGGGGAACTCCAGACCACTACCTACCTCAACCAAAGCCCATCAATACTCAAGCCCACTACAGTTCGGTTCCTGGGTGTTATAACCTCTGGGCTCGATCTTTTCTAACCTTGGCCCCCATCTATGTCTGCCCAGGCACCCACCGAGATCGCTCCTGGAATACTCGGTGCGGTTATTACACTGATTATTACTGTGCTTCCTGGTCCTGTGAAACCACTGGAGATACTTATTGGAAGCCTAGTTCCTCTTGGGACTATATAACTGTTAAAAGAAAAAACCCTCCTTTTTATGAAGAAATAGCCTTTATTGACAATCTTACTTATACAAATGACAGCAACCAGTTATCCTGGGACATTGTCGAACTCACTGTCACTGATGTCTCTGGAATAGGAACCTGTCTCCTGGGCAAAAATATGATTCCCCCCGCTCAGTTGACAGATATATGTAATGACACTTTGGTTGTCAATTCTCAGTTCATGTACTTACAAGCCCCTGCTCATAGTTACTTGGCCTGCTCTACAGGCTTAACCACTTATATTGAGACTTCCAGATTTCTACAGGTACGTGACTATTGTGTGTTAGTGCGACTGTTTCCCAAACTCACCATTTATGACCCTAATGAGTTCCTTACATTCTGGCAAAGAGGCACAGACCCCCATTCTCGCCATAAGAGAGAGCCTATATCTGCTGTAACTCTTGCTGTCCTTATCGGCCTTGGCCTTACTGGAGCAGGCACTGGTATAGCATCCCTCACTACCTCCCAATATCAATATAATCAACTTAGCATAGCCATTGATAATGACATTAGAGAAATAAGAGACAGCCTCCAAAATCTCAAAGACTCACTGGCATCCCTCTCTGAAGTAGTTTTACAAAATCAAAGAGGATTAGATCTAGTACTCCTTCAACAAGGAGGCCTCTGTACAGCCTTAAAAGAACAGTGCTGTGTCTATATAGACAAAACTGGTCTTGTAGAAGATAGTTTACAAAAAATCACTGAGAGTCTAGAAAAAAGAAAAAGAAAAAGAGAAAAACAAGAATCTTGGTATCAAAATTGGTTTTCCACCTCCCCTTGGCTATCTACCCTCCTCCCTAGTATTTTAGGACCTCTTATTGGATTACTTTTGCTTCTTTCTTTCGGCCCATGGGCTTTTCAAAAATTAACTCGTTTTATAAAATCTCAAATTGACTCTGCACTTTCTCCATCCTCCGTTACGGTCCAATATCACCGGGTCTGTACAGAAAATACTGATGACAATGAAACATCATTAGACATAACTACTGAAAGGCTTAATTTCTCTGCCCTTAATACTGTTAAAACCTCATGGTGGAAATGTTATTAATTATCCTTCTCTTGAGATTACTTTATGATATAGGTCCTGCCCGCCGCCTCCTCAACACGCTGGTCCCGTCGACAGCCATCAACAACATCAACCCCACAGGTGGCCTCAGAGACCTGGTCTAGCTACAGCTATATCATCCTTGGGCCTTTAAGAGGAGGTTTTTGAGCCCAGGTGGCCGCTCCAGAGACGGGCAACTTCCTCAGCCCCTAAGACCGACCTAAGACAGGGACTCTGAGGATGACAGAGCCACCCCATGACGGGGAGGCTAGGGGCGATGAGGTCGAACCTAAGACAGGAACGGCCACACAAAAATGGCTCTGGGACACACAGACAATATTCTTCCCAAGCCTGCCTCGGCCCAATAGCTGCCTAGCTGCCCCCCACCTTTACTATATAGAAAAGGGGGATATGTTAGAGGCCAGAGTCACTAAAGGGCCAAAAGGAACTCGTAAAACTTGTTTATGTTAGAGGCCAGAGTCACTACAAGGCCAAAAGGAACTCAAAAAGCTTGTTTGATATGCGCCCCCCCGGATCCAGCTACCAAGACATTCCAGAGGAGCTGTAAAAACGCCCCCGGACCCAGATAACAGATAGTGCAGCTGCACGACCACCTGGCGCCTTAATCACCAGGCGCCTCCACCATGCTTATCTCTTTTCCCCTGCCCCACTCCCTCCTCCAGCCTGAGCATATAAGCTGTACCCTAACTCTAAATAAACGAGACCTTGACAACTCTTTGCTTGGTCTCCCTCTTTCTTTCTCGCCCATCGTTCCCTGCAGGCTCGATCCTCCTCGGACCCACAAATAGCTGGTCCTGCTGGACAGGACACACACCAAGCAATGTCTGAACGCTTTATGCTGCTTTCTGAGCGCCCACTGCACGCACGGCGTCAGGATTCCAATGGACTGAATCATCAAAGGTCCCGGCGCTGCGCCTGATCCACGTGCAGCAGGCAGCATTTCCATGTTCACCCCCATCCGTGACCATCGGGTCGCTGGCACCTTCCCAGGGACCTGGGAGCTATGATGGGGGGCGGCCCCTTGCCGGCTGGCTAGTCCATAAGTTACAAAAAATGTTTATTAATGGTTAGAAAAAATTGAAAAGCTAGTTTATGGAATGTGAAATTCCATAAGTGCTTCAAGCGTCAGCATAGAGAAGCATGGTGTTCACCAGGCGCGAGGGAGCAGGCTTGGAGCCCGAGGCCAAGGCATAAAGATGGAAAATTCCAGGTCTGCCTGGGTGATGAGCGGTTTTGAGGGCAGCCTGGACACCTCAGTGAGCGGTTCTTGAAGGAGAAGGCTCTGGAAGGCGCAGGGGCTGGTGCTCAGTGGGAGACGCGCCCAGCACCCCAAGGCCCTGGGGACCATCTCCAGTACCAATAAATAAAATAGAAATAAATACGCCAACATGGAAGGGTGATCTGTGGTCATGGGAGTAACTATCCACGACAGCCAGTACCTCTGGGGCAGTTGGGAGCCGGATGCTGTTCAGAGAACCGCAGACATCGGGTTTGAACATCAGAAATGGAGATGCTCAGGATTCTGAAATGTTTGAAGCTTGATGTGACGCCACAGTGGGAGACTCCACAATGTTGGATGATGGGAAGGGAGGAAGAGGAGGAGGAGGAAGAGGAGGAGGAGGAGCTGGGCCGGGCCGCACCTGCCACAGGTAGATGAAGCAGACGATGATCCACAGCAAGAGCAGCCAGAGCGCGTTGAGGTACAGCACACTCTCCACTAGCCGCTGCACGTCCACGGACACCAGGTTGACCACGTCCCCCGCCGCGCTGGCCTTTCTGGAGCCGCTGGACAGGGCGAGGACCTGAGAGGCGCCGGGACGGAGGCGTGAGGGGGGAGGGGCCGGGGTGCAGCCGAGGCCGGTGGCTCCTCACCTCTGCCTTGGTTTATCCCGGGCGCCGCAGGTCTACAAACACCCCAGGGTCAAGCTCCTGGGATGGGCGGGGATCAGGGTGAGGAGCCAGATTCCCGGGTCCCCGAAGGACTGAGGAAATGAAAGCACCAGACCCTAGGGACCCATGTTCCCCAACACTCATGATCAGGGCCAGAGGCGGCTGCCCCGTTTCTATCACTCAGGGGAATGTCCATTCACCAGTAAATCAGGACCTGTGGGGTTGACGAGAGGGCTCAGGGGCAAGGAGCTTGCTTGTAAACCTGGAGACCTGAGTTTGATCCCCAGAAGCCCACGTGGTAAAAGGAGAAAACGGACTTGTGAAAGTTGTTCTCTGACCTCCACCATGTGCCATAGCATATGCATTCTGTCTCTCACACAAGCACTCTTTCTTTTTATCTCTCAAATAAATGAAATATTAAAATAAAACTAGGACCCCCCCAAGGTACCTTGGCTTGGGTGGAAAGAAGCCAGGCATGGTGAAGAAGGGGAGACAGGGGGGTCAGGAGTTCAAGGCCAGCCTTTGCTACATAATGAGTTTGAGACCAGCCTGGAACCACCCTGGTCTCTTCCCCAAATGACCCCTCTCCAGAAGTGCAAAGCAAATGCCCCAGAATCCATGAGCGATATGACCTCTGGCCCCATTTTACAGCAAAGGAAACTGAGTCAAGGAGAAAAGGAATCTGTTCAACATCCAAAGACTGGTGAATGCCAGCCTAGGGCCCGTAAGATATGGGGGACCCAGACAGGTGGGAGCCTCTCTGGACCCACCAGTCCCCCCCACCCCAGGATCCCAGTGGACTCCCTCCTCCAGTCAGGGGCTGGGCTCTGTCTGCCTACTGATCTCCTGCTGTTGGAGGGAGAGCAAGTACAGAGAAAGCTCCGCTTCGTGGAGGGGGCTGCGGAGGACCCATGAACAGGGCTGAGCTTGCTGGCGACTCGGCTTTGACCTGAGAACGGATCTCAAAGGTGTTTACATGTTCTTTTCAAGCGCAGCATGGTGAGCGCCAGGAGGGGCAGCCGCTGCGATCAAAGCCGTCCTGCTGCAGGGGGCAGCGTGGGAGGAGCGCGCGTGTGTGTGTGTGTGTGTGTGTGTGTGTGTGTGTGTGTGTATGTGTGTGTATGAGAATGTGTGTGAGTGTGAGTGTCTTCCTCTTGGAGTGGAGGAAACGTCTGGACTCAGCACCGGAGAGGCCACACCCAGCTCCCCGGAGCTCAGGAACCCGCCTGAAGCCAGGCACATCTCACAACGGGCCCCACGGCCTTCCCCTGTGGCCTCCCTGCTCTGCTCCCTGGTCCCAGACCCGGACCGAGGGACCGGTCCCGACCAGGACAGTGCGGAGGATCAAGGCAGAGTGTATTAGGGAGAGAAAGAGAAGAACTCACAGACTGTGAGGGACAAGGACGCCAACGGACAGCCGGTAGGCCCAGGTATTTGTGAACTTGGGCAAGGCCGGGGAAAAAGTGACTTTTCCTCATTGGTCTAGTTTCCGGAAACCCGATTGGGGCTTTTGGTCCCCTGCGGCTCATGGGTCCGTTCATATCAGGGGGCTTGGCTGGGTGGGTAAAAGATATGGACTTGACTCCTCATATGCAAATAGGCTTAAATTCCTCAACAGCAGCAGCTGGACCAGAAGGCCGGCCACGAGGTCTGAGGTCTCGGCCCACCTTGCTCCTGGTGGACTTTGCGTCCACGGGTCCCTGATAAGCTCCGCCTTCATCCTCTACACGTGTTCTTGTTTCTATCTTCGCCTCCAGAATGTAAGACCCTGGACAGGACACCCGCGGCCCTGCGCCCACCTTTCTGTACACCAGGCCGGTGATGGCCGTTCGCAACCTGGTCTGCAGCAGCTTGAGCCGGTACATGTGCTGCTGTTCAAACAGCGTCTGCAGACAGGCCGACAGGAACATCAGCACGGCCAGAACGCAGCCAGTCCACGCCGGGGGCTCGGGGTCGTCCATGAACTCCAGAAACAGGCTGGGGTGCAGAAAGACAGCCAGCTGTGAGACCAGGCGCCCCCAGCCACCTTGACCCAGGCCAGGCTGGGTGCAGTCAGCATAAATGCCAGAGGGTATGTCCCCGGCGTCCACACGCCCCTCTGCAGTGTGGGATTTGGGTTTTTTTTGGGGGGGGGGGCAGGGTCTCTCTGCAGACACAGTGTGGGGCATCACGTGTAAGCTCAACAGAGCTCCCTCCAAGTCACTTTGAACTTGCTGTAGGCATAAGGGAGGCTGACCTTGAACCCATAACCCTCCCGCTCTCTACTTTACGTGTGTGTGTCAGGTCACCAGGCCCTGTTCATGAGGTGCTGGGGATTGAACCCAGGGCTTCAGGCTTCAGCGCTCTGCTGAGTTAGACACATTCCTGATCTCTGGCTTTTTTGTTTTCATTTTTATTTATTTTTTTTTAGGAAGCATCTCACTAAGTAGCCCAGTTATCCTGTGTGTTGCTGCTAAATTCATGATCAAACACCCTAGGAGAACAAGGGGGTTTATTCTTTCTTATGATTTTTCTAGCCACAGCACTTAGTCCAGCTTGGCAGGGAGTTCATACCAACACCAGGGGCCAAGAGAACTCACCACATCCATTACTGAGAGAGGGACAGTCCTCATTTGCCAGGTCAGCCAAGTACCCAAAGAATGCCAACTTCTTTAATCGGCTCCCTCATCTTCGCTACCTGCCCAGCCTAGTCCCACCCACCATGGGCTGGACTTCCCCTATCAATCAATCTCCTGCAGGCTTGCTCAGGACTTAACTCACCTACTAATTCTTTACAAATGTGCCCGGAGTCTGAGCCTTTCATTGTTAGGTTGACACCTGTAGCTACTAGAACTCCTGATCCTCCTGCTTTAGCCCCCTGAATGCTGGGGTTACAGTGTGGGACCCTGAACCCAGCTTTACCTTGGAGGATTTTTATTTTCAGCTTGTGTGTGTGTGTCTGTGTGTGTGTGTGTGTGTGTGTGTGTGTGTGTGTGTGTGTGTATCAGAGGGCACTGGGTGTTCCTGTGGAGGACCAAGGGTGACTTCGGGAATCATCCTGGATTGTTTCTACCTCCTTGCTTCACTCTGGGATTTCCCAGGCTCCGCCCACCAGGGTCAGAAGTGCAGGGCTCTATCTGAGGCTCTTATGTGGGACCTGGGATCCAAACTCAGGACCTTCTGCTTGCCAGGCAGAGTCTAAACCCCCGAGCCATCTCCCAGCCCTACTTTGGAGTTTTGAGATGGGTCTCATTCAGTTGCCCAGGCTGTCAGTCACTTTTTGGTGGCTTTTAATCCTCCTGCCTCAACTCCCAGAAGTGCTGGCTGAGCAGGTGTGCACCACCAGGCTTGACCCTGGAGCCCACCTCTTGAATCTGGGTGAGTGACCACCTTTGGCCATCTTGATGTGGGGAGGTGACCTGTGTCTGGCCCGGCCTCTGCTTCAAGGGCTTTGGTCCTGCCCAGCAGTCCTGCCCCGGCTAACCTCCGGAGCTGGACACAGCACGGGAAGAGACCATCTCAGACAGGCAGTCTCCAGCCCACCCAGCAGCTGGCCACGGAGGGGTGAGTGAGCCCACCCCGCAGGTCACTGCCCCACTGCCCACCTGCATCTTCCGGGCCGGGCGAGAGCCCGTGAGACCTCAAGCCGTGCGCTCTGGGGTTGAGGGCCACGCTCAGGTGACTGCGCCGTCCTTTCCCTCCTGGGTGCCCGGGCACCTCCCTCATCCCTTCCCTGGCTCTGTAGCCTCGTCCCCCGGGGCTCCGGAGTCAAGAGGGAAGGAGCCCAAGTTCCTGAGCCTATGGGGGGGCGGCCTTACGGTGCCCCCGGGCCAGCGGGGACCTACCTGAGGAGTTTGGGGACCGCGAACCTGAAGGCGTCACTGATGACGAGGCTGAGGGTGGCCAGCAGGAAGGTGGACCGGAACACCCGCCAGATGGCCCCGAGCAGCGGAGCCCGCGGGCTGGCTTCCCGCTGCAGGAAGACCTGGGTCTCGGGGGGGCCCCCACGGCTGCGTCCTTTGCCTTTAAATACTTTGGGGTGCCTGGTGGAGAGAGCACAAGGGCACAGGGCCCGGCTTCTTACTGGGTGACCACAGCAGGCCCGGAACCCCAAGCTGTTTTGTTTCTTAGTGTTGGCTGTGTGTGTGTGCGTGTGCGTGTGTGTGTGTGTGTGTGTGTGTGTGTGTGAGAGAGAGAGAGAGAGAGAGAGAAATGGTTTCGCTCTGTAATCTAGGTTGGTGATGAGTTCAGAACACTGTTAAGGGGTCCCCGGGGTCTTAGGTCCCAGGTGGCTGTGACTAGTAGAGACCCTGATTCCAGGCATTGCTAGAGCTCTAGATCCTAGGGGGTGTGTTTGTAGAGGCCCTGGATCTCAGCGGGGGCCCTGCTAGGTACTCTTCCACCATGACACTTCCTTACGGGGTATCAAGGACTCCCCCCACGTAGTCTGCACCTGAAACACACAGAGCATTCTGCAAGGTGCACGTGCCGAGCCTGACGCTGGGCACGGCTGCAGGTGGCAGCCGAAAGGACCCGAGGTTGGGGGGCTAGCGGGCAGCTGAGCAGGCTGGGCCCCGCCCCACACCCTCTGCTCACTGCCTGGCACGCTGGCTCTGCCTCCACTCCCTCTCCAGCCGGGAGACCAGCTCCCCCGACGAGTTTTCTCTCCCGAGTGACCAGAGGTCTTCTGGTTCCAGCAGCTTCCTGTAGCCCTTCCAGAGCAGCCTGCAAAAGACGAGCGTGTCCTGCCAGCCACTCTGCAGCCTGTGGCGTCAGGAAGTCACCTGCGCTGTGTCCTGGGTGAGCGACCCCAAGTCCACCCGACTGGAGGCTGTCACTGTGCGCAGGAAAGGAGACTGTAGCACAGAGAGGGGAAGTAGCCTTCTCGAGGCCACACAGCCAGAAGTGGCCAGATCAGGACTCAAACTGGCACCAGCGGGTGCTCCTGAGATCTGCCCGGGCTGTAATCATGGGGCACCCTGGGACTCAGGATCTCCTCAGTGCCTAGTGGACTGATTTTTTTCACTAGTCTGGAACATTCTGGAAAGTAGAGACTTTAAAAAAAAAAATCTCACTCCTGGTGCTTAGCACACAGGGGTACCTATCAAATGTGGTGCAGTGATGAAAGTAGAGTGGCAGGTATGATTTTATTAAGCGCCTGCTGTGTATAAACACTGAGCATGTTCCAATGAATGCAGGTTAGGTTGTCCCCATTTTACAGAGGGCACAACGGAGGCTCTGGGGTCGTGACACAGCCGGCTAGGAGGCAGAGTGGGCGTCCACAGTCGGTCTGGGATGCACAGATTGGAGATACACTGCAGGGAAGCGTGGAAGCTGAGGGGGGCACCGGGCAAGCCCAAGAGGAAACCGAGGCAGGGAAGAGCCAGGCTGGGGTGCCATGGGTTAGGGGGAAGGTACCACCCCGGCCCTGTTCTCTACTTACCCAGAAGCCCACCAGAACACGGCCTTGGAGGGAAAGGAGGCCCCGGCCTCCGGGCATGGGTTCTGGAAAAGACCAAAGACCGGGGAGGAGACAGGCTTGCTGACGCCCACAGTCAACCTGGGCTACAAAGCAAGACGCGGTGTATTCAGATGGCAGGGGAGGGGCCGGCCTTGCCCTGGCATCCCATGGTGAAGTGGGTGACCAGGGCAGGAGGCCAGAGGGCACTGACCATGAGCTTAGAACCAAAGGTGATGCCTGGTGTGTCCTTGCCAGAGAATGACATCGTCGAGCTCAGCGTTTCCCAGCAGGCAAGGTAAAAAGAGCCGGAGGGCCCGCAGAGTCAGCCAGAGCCAAGGTTTGCTCAGAGGAGCAATTCTTAACTAAATGGATCCCTGAAGCATCCCACGGAGAAAGCGTCCTTCACCATGGAAGGGGTGTGTGCGGAAAACCCCAACTGGCCAAAGCACAGAGAACACAGGATTGTGGAGTGCTCAGTTCTCAACAGCACAACACGATCACACCCCCTATCCCGAGGCTCATGGGAACCCTGCAGAAGAGGGGGCAGTAAGAATATAAGTGCCTGAGGGTGTGGAGGTGCTGATAGCGTTCTCTGCGCATGACACAGCTGCTGCACCCCAAGAACTTGCTGTAGCAACGGCTGCTTCCACTAGACCTGCACAGAGTTGGCCTATCCACATTTCAGCATGGATGAGAGAGGTCTCAAGAGATACCCCATGTCCCTGAGAGACGCTTGAGGCTAAAGCTGGGCAGGAGAAGAGGACCTTCTTTATTCAGCAATTGACCCGCCAACCGGTCATCCACCCCTCCAGCGAGCGCTTGGCGCCCACAGGTGCAGACATCCCACGTGAAGTCTGGTGGCCACACGTGCAGGAAGACGTGAAAGTGGGAGGGAGAAGGGCTGGAGAGAGGAGACAGCATGAAGCGGGACAGGAGGAGGGTGGATTGAGTAGAGAGGGGTGAACAGTCAGAAATTCATTGCATTTATGTATGAAAAAGATCAAAATATATATTTTTTGTCTCTCAGAGAAAGAGAGAGAGAGAGTGAGAGAGAGAGAGAGGGAGAGACCACAGTGTTCCCTGCGGAGGACCAAGAGTGACTTCGGGAATCATCCTGGATTGCTTCCACCTCCATTTTGTTTCTCTCTGCGATTTCCAGGCTCCGCCCACCAGGTTCAGAAGTGTGGGTCAATGCCTGGTATTTTTACTTGGGACCTGGATCTGAACTCAGGACCTTTTGCTTGTGAGGCAGAGTCTTCGCCCCTGAGACATCTCTCCAGCCTCCAAATAAATTTTAAGCCCTTGAAGACGAGGTGAACTCCCTTGGGCCTGGGCACTGAGACCAAAGGGTCCCTGGGACAAAGGAGGCGCCGACTCAGGGGACCTCCAGACTTACCGATAGCCAGGATCCTTCCAGGAAGAAGGGGGGCCAGTCCACCAGGCAGGACAGCACGGATTCCACCAGCACCAAGGACAAGCACAGGTAGGCGGCCACGTGCCTCAGGGGCTCACGCCCGAAGCCCTGTAGGGCATGGAGGAACCGGAGCCTAAGCCAAGGCCCAGGAGGAAGGTTCAGAGGGCCTGGGAGGAAGCCCCTCCCCTGGGTCCAGGCTGGTATGGCCGCGGTTGCCCTGCCCAGTGCCGTCTCGCCGAGGGACTACACGGCTGGGACATCAAGCCCCAGCATTGCGGGTCACCCTGACTCACAAACAGGCACAAGACTGGGTGGGGGGAGGGGAGCAAATCCTCTGCCAGTGATGAACATCGGTACCCGGACAGGCACTTGAAGGAGCATTTGGGGTTCTCTCCTTGCCAGCCCACCTTTGTCTCCCGTTTGCTTCCCTTTGGTCACTGTCCACTGGCTGGGGAGAAGGGAGCTGGTTTATTGAGCGCATAGTCTGCCCTGGAAGGCAGCCCGCCCCCCATCAGGCCCCAGCCATCCCAATTCTGGGTTCTTTGCTGTTGCTTTTGATTTGTTAGTTTTGAGACAGGGTCTCATGCTGTTTGTGCAGGTGTCAACTTCATGATCTTTCTTCCGTTTGGAATTACTAGTGTGGATAAACACATCCAGATGGTGGTGTGTATGTGTGTGTGTGCACAGTGTGTGGGGGCAGTATATGTGTGGTGTACATGTGTATGCTGTGTGCTATGTGGGTGTATGCATATGGTGTATGGTACTTGTGTGTGGTATGTATGTGTGTGTGGTATATGAGGTGTGTGGATGTTGTGTGTATGGTGTGTGGTGTTTGCGTATATATATATATATATTGTGTGTATGTATATATGTGTGTGATATATATGTATTGTGTGTGGTGTATGCATGTGCATGCATATGTGGTGTGCAGTACATGCATATGTGTGTGCACAAGTGCGTGAGGTGCATGTGTGCATGTGTATGAGTATTCTTCTTGTGCATGTGTGGTGCATGAACAGGCACATGGTTATATGTGACACGCAAGTGGAGTGTGGTCTCAGAGTGTGTGGGATCTGGGATTCTATGTTGGTAAAACAAAGTTGGCCACACAACATTTGGATGGAACCAGACATCCTGGCGCTACGATACCCGTTGGCACAGAGAGACAGGGTTGGTGCTGTCTCGCTCTCGTGCGCAGTCTAGAGAAGGTTCTGGCTAGAAGAGAACATGGAAGTGTGGCACCTGGGAGCTGGGGTAGGTGGGGACAACAGGGGAACTCTCACCAGCGCCCTTGCTGTGTCATCCAGCCCGTGGGAGGAAGGGACGGGAGGACGAGGAATTCAAGGTTATCCTTGGCTGCATGTAGTGTATGGGGCCAGCCTGGGCTACAGGAGACCCAGTGCCCAAAACGAATGGGAACAAAGTAAAGCACAAAACCTGGGGCTAGTGACACAGCTCGGCGGGGGAGATGTCTGCGGGCAAAGCTGGAGACTTGAGTTTGGTCTCTGGAAGCTCCCACAGTAGAAGGAAAAACAGGCTTTAGAAAGCTTGTCCTCCAACCTCCATCTGTGGGCACGGCACGCGTGCACGCGCCACCCCCCAATAAATAAATAAACAAGAAAACACCTTGAACAATATTGTATTGACACTTCAAAAGAGCAGAGGAGAGGACTTTGAATGTTCTGGTCACAAAGAAATGACGGGTGTCAGTTAAAAACAGGGTCAAGAAATGGGCCGGGAGGCATGATGGGGGATGTCTGGGCGTTTGAGTGCTGTGTGTTTGAGTTGGATGTATGTGTTTCTGTGTGGAAAGACAGGAGGAAGATGGGATGGGAGCCCTGACATCACTGGACCTCTTCCCATTCACCCCAGATCCCCACTCACCCCCACAGAAGCCTGCTGGACAGCTGTGGTCACTGGCAAGAGACAGCAGAGCAACCAGTAACCAAACAGCACCCCAGATGTGCGGACGCCCTTCTTCCTCTCCATGTGAGTCAGGAACATGGCGAAGCTCTGGACGAGAAAGGCCGGGTGGGTGGTGAGGGTGGGACAGGGTGGGGAAGGATCCCCGGATGGTGCCCATGTTCCCACCCGACGGGAACAGAACAGCGGTTTCTGGTGTGGACCCAGTGCCGCTTACTTACCATGGTGGTGAGCCACGCCGTGGGGTGCGTGAGGCGCTCTGGGGCCTGGGGTGTCCCCTGATGGATTCTCCACAGGGGAATGGCCACATCCAGAGTGCATAGAAGCACAAGAGAGAAGCCCAGCACCTGAGGAGGTGGGCATGGGTAAGACACAGCCACTCTGCCGCCTGCCCTATCCTCATCCGAAGCATCAAGAACGACAGTCCCCCCATCATTCCCACCTGCCTCTAGCTAACGGGCACCACATGTCCACTTCTAGCCAGTGCAGCTGTCCCCTACCAAAGGAATCAGTCTGTCAACTTCAAATTCAACTCTGCTGAAGTCCTTGCTTCCTGCGTCACAAGCTTGGCCCAAACAATTCACAAGTCTCTCAGCATCACTATTTCCCAAGTGGTCCACTAAAGTCTGCTCAGTGGTTTTTGCAGTCGACAGTCTCACAATCTTCAAATATTTCTATTTTTCTCCAGCAAAATCATCCAATACCCACAAACCCCACAAAGTTAGATTTATCATCAACACCCCACTCCTAGCACCAAATCTGGTCAAAGGGTGCCTGCATGTCGCTGACAGGTTCATAACCAAAGCATTTAGGGAAACAAGAGTGCTTTATTCTTTTTTACGATTCTAGGTTACGGTCGTTAGTCCAGCTGGGTAGGAGAGCTCACACCAACACCAGAAACAAGAGAATTGGCCACACCCTCTTTACAGGAATGGCTGAGAGAGGGGCAAACCTCACTTGCTAAAATGTCTGCATGCCGACATGCCGAAGTATGCCAAACGCCTAAACCAGCTCTCTCCATCTAATCCCCCAGTGGGCTGGGTCTTCCACACCAGTTAGATAGTGTCCTGGAGGCTTGCTCAGGGCTTCTCTCCACTACAGATACTTCACAGATGTGCCGAGAGCACAGACTTCAATTGTCAAGTTGATATCTATACATCTAACTAGCTCACTCACCTTAACAATAAAAGTGGCGAGTAATCAAGTAAGATACTCGCCACCAGCTTCAGGCCACCAGATGCACATGCAAATATATGCACACACCCCCAGCCAGGTGCACTTACTGATGTAAACATGCATATGCACATGTATACATCCCCATCATACATACACATGGAAATAGAGCAAATAAAATAAATTTAAAAACCACGAGTGTTAAAGTTTTCAAAAGACTAGTCCTAAAATTATGTTGTATATCACAGAAGTATACATAATATCCTGGAGTAGGTTACACCATAACTGTGTCCTCTCCAAGAATATACAACGTGTGTGTGTGTGTGTGTGTATCTGTCTGTCTGTCTGTGTATATCTGTGTGCATGTCTCTGTGTGTATGTGTGTCTCTGTGTATATCTGTGTGCATGTCTCTGTGTGTATGTGTGTCTGTGTGTGTATTTGTGTGCATGTCTCTCTGTGTATATCTGTGTATCTCTGTGTGTCTGTGTATTTCTATGTATGTGTCTGTGTGTGTGTATCTGTATACATGTCTCTCCATGTATCTCTCTGTGTGTCTCTGTGTATTTGCTCAACCACAAAACCCACTTGTGGGAACTTTGTTCCCCTGGGTTCACCTCTGCCTCAATATCGACCTGTTTAATCAACAGCTCCCCTTCTTGCCTCTGCCCTGATGGGCAGAGGGGGATCTTCCCCCCAGATCCTACCCCATCACCTCAGTGTCCCGTCCAGGCTCCCCCCCCACAGCGACTACCATTTTGACTTTGAAGAGGGGGGACATTCGGATGTAGCCGCGGGCATGGCGGTGGATGTAGAGGAGGTAGAATGGGCCAACGACCCAGAGGTACAGGGGCGGCACCCAGACCCCCACTGCTCTCAGTAAGCACAGGCTCAGCAGATTGTAGGCAGTGGGCTCCGGCTCTGTCTGGTTCCAGACCTGTACGGAACACCAGAGTTGGGTGAGGATGGGACTCCAGTCTCACAGTGCCTATGGGCAGATGAGTTCTGTACCCCGATATTGACATGAAAACACACAAAGTCTGTCAAGAGTTTTTATTCTCAGCTCTCCCATCCATCCTCAACGCTCTTCAACTGCTGGTTTTAATAGTGGGGGAAACTGAGGCCAGAGAGGGTGAGGAACTTGCCTGTTGCTGCTCAGCTGGGAAGGGGTGGTTGTGGGATTAGAACCTTGAGAGTTGGCTCACTAGGCGGCTCAGGCTGGCCTTTCACCCATAATCCTCCTGCTTCAGATTCCCAATCTCCAGTATTACAGCTGAGGGATGACACCACACTTGATCTGACTCTAAATGCCACTCCACATTGACCCATTCTACGAGCCAGTAGACTGAGGCAAAGAATGACCTCCTTTTGGTAACACCAGTAGGAAGTGTGGCCACACACTAGTTGGCTGACTCAGTTTCCCTCCCTGTAACGCAAAGCTGGCCTTAACGTGGACTGGGATAGCAGCTAAGTTCTCGCTTGGTGCCGGGTGCAAAACTGCCCCTGCTCACCACCTGAACCACCTGCTGGAACCTTATACCCAGGGGTAAGGCACCAGGAGGAGGGCAGGGACTCTGGGGATGAGGTGGGAGGTTAGGGGCGTGTCTACTAGCTTTATGCAAATGAGGGTCCCAGTCCCCTGTGGCTGGCGAGGCTGCAGACCCTTTAAACTAAAGGACCACCGGGTGGGTGAGGGGGTCGAGATCAGTGGCGGTGCACAGCGGGTCTCGGCGTTTCCTAGCGTCAGGAATATGGGGGCGTCCCCCGGGGACTCACCGGAGGTCCCGCGCAGGCCTCGCCGGGCGCGGCCATCAGGCACTTTCCCTCGGGTCGGTCTGTCCCGGGGCGCCTTCCCCGACGTGCTGCTCCTGGCCCGGGAAGGGGCGGGACCGGGCGGGTTTACCCGGATTGGAGTTCGGGGAGGGGAGGCCCCGGGGCAAGGTCCGCGAGGGGCAGAGGTGGACAGAGAGGCAGGAGGGCAGGGAGCAGCGCAGCCCGCCCGCCTCCCCCCAGGGGCCCTGCAGGAGATGATGCCCGGACCCTAAAAGTGCCAGGACACCCCTGCGCTTCCTCCTTGTGTGGTCCGAACAGCCTGAATAACTGGGGATCCAGCAGTTGCAAGTGTATCCCGAGGTGCGCTTGGCTGTAGCTGGAGACTATAACCTATCTATCTGTCCAGCCATGGGGGAGGGACGGTGTCTAGATAAAGGACAGGTCAGGATGGAGCGAGAGGTTTACATTTTCAAATTGCTATTTTTTTTTCATTTCAGTGTGTAAACCTAGCTAGCCTCCAGGCCGCCATCCTCCTGCCTCAGACCTCCCGGAGTGCTGGGATTACAGATGTGCCGCCACTACGCCCAGCTCAAGAACCGTTTCAATGCACAGTTTAACACAGCGTGGGCCACACAGTAAATGCTCAGCAAGTTACCGATTATTAATAGCATTAACATTCTCGGTTAGTCCTTGGGTTACTAACCAGGGGATTAAAATACCATTGCCGAGTATGTTCATATAATAGTGAAAGATGCTTTCCAAACACCGTGATGAGAGATGAGGTTGGAGTATGAAAGATGATGTGGGCGGGCTGCAGAGAGGGCTCAGGGGTTAAGCCTCCGCCTCGCAAGCAGAGAAGAGCCCAGATTTGTCTTGCAGGCCAGCCCGTCTGCTGTTCAAGAAGGTTCACACAGTTTCTATTTATTTGCGAGGGTGTGGCTGGGAGTGGACGGGAAATAACCCGGAAGGCGGACCCTCTTCTTAGGCTCCTCCCCCACGGCCTGCCACTCTACTACTTCACTCCCTGGAACCTTAGGAATTCAAGGGAAGGGAAAGAAAGATCAGAGAACACAAAAGAGTCTAGTTTCCAACTCTCAGAACAGACAGACCATAGCGGTGTGCAGAAAATTTTAGATCAGCCCCTAGCCCTGCCTGGGTCTCAGTTTCCCATTTTGAAGGATGGAAGGGTTCCAGAGGCCAGCAGGATTGGTAGACATGTCTGGTCCTGTGTGCCGAGGTGCATAAAAGTCTCTGTCTTTGGGCTTTCGACATGACTCAGTGGTTAGAGAGGATTGTGGCCAAGCCTGACGGCCTGAGTTTGATTACCAGAACTTATGTGGTGGGAGAAAAGACCCGTGTATTGGGCAACCATGAACACAACTAAATACTCATGGAGATATAAATAAATATAGAAAAAAAATCTGCCTTCAATTGTGCTTATAACTAGCAAGCCCCAATAAATTAAATATTTATATAATTTCTCTGTATGATCGAATAAGTGAGTCTCCCTGGTTTTTGGAGCAGGAATGAGACAGATTGAAGTCAGATGTGTCCAGGACTGGGCTTACAGGCACTGTCTCTTTCCTTTGTAGCTAGTGTAGAAGTTTTGAGCATCAAATGGAAGTTTGGGAGTCACTAAACTTGAGGTTCTTAATTCTACATTGCTTACATTTTAGCCACAGTGGCAAATTGAAGTCATTTTCTTACCTTATCACTTAGGAACAAAATATCAACATTATTGAAATAAAGGCTTTTCTTTTAAAGGAGAAAATGGAAGTATTCCAAATCGCAGGCCAGAAGAACAGCTTTTGTCAGTCTTGACACAGGACTTATAATTAAATCCTGGAGTTGAATTATCCTTATACATCAAGCTTATACAGAGCACAGCACACACTCACACAGAGAGAAGGGATGCAAAGGAGGTTAACTGCACACAGCTCAGGCTCCTGGGAGGAAACAAACTAAACCATGTTGCTATATAAATGTTAGAGCTGGGATTCCAATAAAATGTAACATCATCCTTAATACTATACTGAGCTCAAATGATATGTTTGGCTTATGAAAAGATCATTCATCGTAGAAAATTAACCAAATATCAAATTCCTCTTTCTCCTCTCCTCCTCCCTTTTCTTGGTATGTAACTTATGCTGGCCTCAGACCTCACCCTTCTGTCTCAGCACCTACCCACCCCCACCTCCAGTCCAGCAGGTTTGTTTTTTATTTCATTCTTTCTTTTTTGATAATGGAATTGAGTTTAGGGTGTTACTAGGCAAGCACCAGCTTCCTTTTAATTTACCTTTTTATTTTGAGCCAGGGTCTCACTAAGTTGCCCAGGTTGGCTGTGAAAGCGTTCTATAGAGCTCAGGCCTTGAACTTGCTCAGTCAAGAAAATAGTATAGATTTAAGCACGGGCGAGAGAGGGAGAGGGAAGTAGGTTTTGCAAGGTTCTATCTATTGTGAAGTGAATAAAAAAGATCCGGGGCTGTTGAATAAACACATCGATCAACACATTCCCTCTTCCAGCTGAAACACTGACCGGAAGGTGGAATTCAGCTTTGAGGTTTGGGCCCTTGGGGGCCGCTCACCCGCCAGAGGGTGCGCTGAGTCCTCCGGGCCTCCAGGGGGCGCCAGCACCCCGCGAGACGCGGCCGAGCACCCGCTCTCTTTCTCCGGGGGGCGGGGCCTGGGCTGTCAGCCCGGCGCGGAGGAGGAGGAGGAGGAGGAAGGAGCCGGCGGCGTGCGGTGTGAGGGGCGGGACCGCGCGGCCTGCGGAGGGTGGGCACGGGGAGCCGGGCCATGCGGGCGGGCCGGGGCGCGGGGCTGCGGCCGCTGCCGCTGCTGCCGCCGCTGCTGCTGCTGCTGCTGCTGCTGAGCGGCGTGCGGCGGGCGACCGGCTCCGAGGACATCGTGGTGGGCTGCGGGGGTTTCGTCAAGTCGGACGTGGAGATCAACTACTCGCTCATCGAGGTGAGCGCCCCCCTCGCGCCCCCGGCCCGGCTGGTCTGGGCGGTGTGACCCGCGCCGCGCGCTCAGCCTCGCTGGGCCGCGGCGGCTTGTAGCTGCCCCGCGTGCCGGGGGGCCTCGCCCCGCGGACTCCGCACGCTTCTGCAAGGGGCTGGGCTGGGGCTGCACACCCCTGGCTCTTCATATCCCAGACCCCAGACCTCCGGAGCCGGAGCCCCGCAGCCCAGACCTCCCCCCGACCCCCAAGCCCGCGTTGCAAAACCTACAGACCACGCGTCTTCTCCAAATCCCCTAACTTAGGACCTCCCCACGTTCTGATCCCTCGCGGGGTCTAAACCCTCCGATCCTGCTCTAGATCAATCCAGGAGCCTCTGGAGCTGGGAATCGCCCCCCCCCCAACTCCTTGGAAAGTGGAGGGTTGCCAGTCACCTTGAGATGTGCCCCCCACTTCCCTCGGGGTAGTGACTGATAGCTACTCTAGAGATTGTGAAGGAAGGTTTTATTAAGTTGAAAACTCTATGAAATAAATGAGTATCAGCCCGGTGGGATTCGCACCCAGGAAGCTTGCGAGAGAGGAATGGAGGAGAGGTGGAAGGAGCGAATGGGGTCCCCCAGGGGGAACCTGGCCAGATTTTCCCTAAGGGGATTGAGGTAGTATGGGAAAAAAGGAGAGGAACCGGCGAAGGCTGGGTACAGGAGGTATCTGGCAGGTGACCCACGAGAAAAGGAAGAGATGCCTGAGAAAGAGGGTGGAGAGGGGACACCAGGGGCCACGAGAAGGCGCCTTCAGCCGAGAGGTGCTGGCCAGGAGGGTGATCTGATAAACCCCACCCAAGGGTTGGGGGGAAGGGCAAGAGGTCTGGGATTCTAGTTCTGTACCTGTGGGAATCTCAATCTCTCTCTCTCTCTGTCTCTCTGTCTCTCTGTGTATTAATGACAGAAGCCAGAAGCTCCACTTCTCAGGGAAGAAAAATAGTGGTCATTTTTTCTATGACTTAGGCCTGTAGCCCTTCTACCTGATTGGATGGATTGGTTGGTTCCTATTACGTATTTTTTGAGCCAGGTGTCAATGTGGTCCAGGTTAGCTTTGAACTCTCCAGGTGGCGAAGTTTGACTTTGAACTTCCAACCTGATACTCTGGCTTCCACACCTCTGGGACTGGGATTGCAGGAGTGGCTGAGTTGGGAGCTCCCTCTGCTTGGCTTTTGTCTTGAGGGCTCCTAGGAGCGTCATGGGGCCTCCTGGGCTTGCAGCGCGGGGTGTCTTGGGAGCCCCTTCCTTTCCTGGATTTCTGGGAGGAAGGAGCAGGTGGCCAGCAGCACCCTCGCTGTCCACTCCAGTGGGGATCCGAAGAGAAGAGAGTCGGGGTTTGTGGGCCTTTGTGAAGCGCATTACACGAGCCTTAGGCCTTAGCCTTAGGATCCGATGGTCGGGGAGACACTCACTCGTTTGTACTTTCTGATTATGAAATCAGACCTTTCATGTATGTAATCTTGATGTAGGCTTGCCTCGCCCCACTGTACTTTGCAAAAGTCACGTAAGTAATCTGGGTATTTCATGATCCTTCCTTTTCTTTTTGCCCTTTTTTTGGAGACAGATCCAAGTTTTCTTTGAACTCCTCATCCTCCTGCCTCCATCTTCCAAGTGCCAGGATTCCAGGGGCATGCCACCTTGCTGGGCTGTTCCCAGGAATCAATGCCCCTCTTCCCTTTTCCCTCTCTCCCTCCTTCTCTCCTTCCCTCTCTCCCTCCCTCTTCCCTCCCTCTCTCCTTCCCTGTCCTGTGAGCAAGCATGCCTGTTTGCATGTGTGCGGGTTCTTTTGTGCAGTGCTCTCGTGCAAGTGAAGGTCAAAGTTGACACGAGGGTCTTTCCTTCCTCTCTACTTGGCCGAGGCCGAGTCTCTCAGTCCGACTAGTCTAGCCAGCCAGGGCACCCTGAGGATTCCGTCGGGGATTCCACATGGCTGTAACATCTCCCCGACTTATAGGATTCAGGGGCTTTGAACTCTGGTCCTCCTCGTCATGTGGCAAGCGCCTTATCTGCTAAGCCTTCCTCTTACCCCCTCGCAGGGGATTGTTTTACTGTGTCCTCCATCCTGCTCAGCTTCCTCATTCTCCGGCCTTCTCTCCCCTGGTGGGTGTGCTCTAGGCTCATTCTATCCGCGACTGACTGTTACGCTCTGACATCTACTGTGTTTTGTCCCATATGGCGACAGAGAACATTAACTGGGTCAGACAGGAGCAGGCTCCTGGCCCAGACAGTCTGCCCTTTAGCAGTGGCCTGTGCTTCTAGAATAGGCATGAGTGGCTGTGGCGGTCAGGAGATTTTTGCATAAAAAACTGACTTCTTGGCTGGAGGGATCGCTCAGTCGGCAGAGCATTTGCTGTGTAAGCACGAGGGCCTGAGTCAATCTCTAGAGTCCATGTGTAAGAAGAAAAAAATCCAGGTGTGCACATCTGCAGCTCCTTCGCCAGAGGGCAGGAGACAAGTGGATCGCTGGGGCCTGCTGCAGCTTACCAGCCTGTTGACCAGTACCCACGGGAGACCTCAAAAACCAAGGCGGACGTTTCCCGAGGAAGTACGTGGCTGTCCTCCGGCCCTCTATGTGCGGGTGCACACCTCCC
Organism: Typhlomys cinereus; assembly: GCA_023101885.1. Taxonomy (NCBI): domain Eukaryota; kingdom Metazoa; phylum Chordata; class Mammalia; order Rodentia; family Platacanthomyidae; genus Typhlomys; species Typhlomys cinereus. The sequence continues at coordinate 993,670 of JALPQD010000550.1, forward strand.
CTCCCCAAACCCCAAGCATCTGGGCTCTTAATTTGTCTGACAAGCTGCTGAGCTGACTCTGTGGAGCGGTGGCACTGCCTGGCCGCCCAGCCCCCGGGGCTGGTGACTTGTGGTGGCAAGGCTTGGAGCAAGAGAGACACCGTCCGAGCTGTGCGTGACGTGGTGGCGCGAGCTTCCCACCACCCTGGGGGACACCGGGGTTGTGTTTGATGTGTGGAATGAGCTGAGGTTCCTACCCCATGGCTGTGTGTGGGGTGAGTCTTGGTTGTCACCTCAAGAGGGACAGTCCAGGCGGTAGGTTTGTTGCTCATACACTGTCCAGGCTGGGTAGGTCTAGACTGGTCATTCCGACATTTGGCCGTAGAAGATTCACATTGTAGAGATCAGGCTCTTAGGTGTCATCAAATCTAACCCTGTGTTTCACTGATGGAGAAACTGAGGCTCAGCATTTGAGCCCCACAAATCACTTAGGGAGTTTACCTGGTGGTTATGCCTGGTGTCCTCTTTTTTGGGAAGATACCGGGTGGTGATGCACATCTTTCCTTCCGAGGCCCGGTTCGCCAGCCAGTGGTTTTACATGCACCACTGTGAATGTGCACAGCCACCCTGGAGGGGGCTGTCTCGAGTTTTACCCATGAAGCTCTGCGTGGGGAGGTCACCCCCAGCAGTGGTGGGGCTCTATGTCTTGGACGAACGGTCTGTGTCTTCGCGCTAAGGACATGAGCCGAGTGGCCTCAGAGCCCACACATTGCATCACTATAGGCTGTGCAGCGACGGTAGAAGCTTCTAGGTGAATTGCCCAGCACTCATTCGGGCCAAGGGTCGAATCCCAGACCTGGACCTTCAGGGAAAGGAGGCAGGGCTCAGCGTCTGCATGGGGTTCGCCTCCCCACATCTTTGGTGGGGGCGTTGAATTGTGGAGACCAGGGCTGTGTGTGTGCTAGGTGCTCACGAAGCCACGGAGCTGCAGCTCCCTCTTTTTTGGGGGGGGATATATTTGTGGGGTGGAGTGGGGAGGGGGCGTGGAAGCCAGAGGAAGTTGCCAGGTGTCCTGTTCGGTCACTCTCCATCTTCTTCTTGAGACAGGGTCTGTCACTAGACTTGGAGCTAGGCTGGTGGGCAGCAAGCCCCAGCGATCCATCTGGTCCCCTTTCAGCGCCTATGACCACGCCCAGCTTTTTGCACGAGTGCAGGGGTTCAAACTGTCCAAACACATGCAGGGGCGCTGTTACCCACTGAGCTGTCTCCCAAACCCTGGACTATTTTTTGTTTTTATGTCTGAGGCTTGTGAGGCTTGTGAGTACTGTACCAGAGCTGTGCACCCCGTCTTGTAGAATCAGGGTGTGTGTGTGTTTTATATTATTTGAGAGAGAGAGGGAGGGGGAGAGAGAACAAATGCCATGGTTCACAGGTAGAGATCAGAGGACAACTTTTAGAAGCCAGTTCTCTCCTTCCACCCTGTGGGCTTCTGGGGATTGAACTCAGGTCACCAGATTTGGGAGCAGATGCCTTGCCTGCTGAGCTATATTGCTGACCCCTGGGAACTTGAGTTTCAATAAAACACTGAGTATCGATCCAGAACCAAATGAAATATGTAGTCACTTAAAAAAAAAGTTAAAAAAAGATATTGGAAGGAGGCTTTGGGGTTTTTTAAAACCAGAAAGCGTAGTTACATTACCTTGGGGTGCTCTGTCTTGCTCGTCTCCATACTGCGTGGCGTATAGTAAGTGTTCAGATAATCCACAGGGCTGAAGTGCATTCAGGTGTCATATAGATGGCTCATTCGCAAAGGCGCACCCTGACTTTGATTCTTTTTCTTCCTCTGCAGATAAAGCTGTACACCAAGCATGGGACTTTGAAATACCAGACGGACTGCGCTCCTAACAATGGCTACTTTATGATTCCCCTATATGATAAGGTGAGAGGGGCGGGACTTCCGCTTGCCTTTTATGGTGGAAGCAGTCAGCTTGCCCGTGACTTCCCTTGACAGGAGAGCGGCCTCGCCCACACGTGAGCACTCCTCTGTTCTGTAACCGTGGGAGTGTGGTGGTTTCCAGAGGAGCCAGATTCCATGCGGACCCCAGCGCAGACACCTGCATGCAGGAACGCAGGGGGCAGACAATGCCTGTGGGCATTCTGGATGTCCCAGCCACCTGTGGAGGGGGCAGGGTGAGCTGTCAGGCGCCAGGAGACTCGGAATTCAGAGCATCTCGTGTTTTTGAACAGCTTGAAATAGTGTTAGAATTCTAGAAGGACCGTGGGAATTCCTGAGATTAGCAGATCAAAGCGATCAAAATCTCAGCGTGCAGAATGCACTCTGCCTCCTCCATTCATGGCGATCGTGTTTGCTAAAAGCTCTGGGCTGTGTCCTGACAGATTGCTTTCTATCTGTAGTTGTGTGATGTCCATGAATACACGTGTATGCATGTAAACATGCAAGGATGCATGTGTGCACACACCTGTAGAGAGGAGCATACAGATATGCATGCATTCACTTCTGCTTCGATGGTTGCTCTCCCGTCCTCAGCTTTTTACTTGGAAAGAAAGACTCCGGAAGTTCCGGATTACCCATGTGCATGGGATTTTTTGTTGTTGCTCTTTTGGAGACGGTTTCAGACTGCTTGCACCTTGCTTGTGTAGCTGAGGATGACCTTGGATTTCATCTTCCTGCTGCATCTCTTGAGTCCTGGGGTTTATTGGTGGGCACCACCCCTGGCTGTTCTTAATTTTTCTTCAGACAAGTTTCGCTGTGTAGTCTAGCTGGGCTTGAGCCCGCGGTTCTCCAGCCTTAGCTTCTGAGCCCTGGTCCACATGTGCGTGGTCCACATGTCCAGCGACGCATAGACGAAGTCGCCCCTTTTCTTTATTCCGCAGTTGAGTTTTCTCTCTCCTGGTCTGATGCTGCAGCAGGAGAATCGTTTCTTCTCCCTATGTGCCAGAGCATCGACTGTGCAGCCAGAGCCCTTGCTTTACTGGCTGCACCGAATGTCAGTCACACATGCAGCTCTTGAACCCACCCCTGTGCTGGTGGACACTCTGGTTTGTCTCAGTTTTTAAGTGTTATTCGTAACACAGCAAAAGGTATCCCGGAATTAGTATCTCTATGTCCAGTGTCTAGATTGACTTCAGAAGCGTCTAGCTGGCTTTGGCGTCTTTGTTTTGTGACTGCTCCCATCAGCCTCAAGATGAGGGGAATGAGTGAAACACAGTTTTAAGCACTGATTTTAAGCATTGCGTGGTGGTGCATGTCTGTAATCCAGCTCTCAAGAAGCTGAGGCAGGGGGATTGCTGTGAGTTCAAGGGCAGCTTTGACACCAAAACCAAAAATGGGGATGGATAGTGAGGGAGGGGCATGATTTGGAGCAAAACACAAGGACACATACAAACACATGTACACGCTATGTAACATGCACTGACATGCACACATAACATGCAGATACCATGTAACACAGGGACACATATGTACATACCACATAACATACAGACACGCGTATACACCATGTAACATGCACTCACATGCACACATAACATGCAGATGTCATGTAACAAGGACACGTGCACACCACATAACATAGACATGTGTACACACCATGTAACATGCAGTTCGCATTGTACACATAACATGCAGATACCATGTAACACATAAACACATAAAGAAGCACACACTATATGATATGCACACATACCATGTAGCATATCATGTAGTACACAGACATGTACATACCACGTAATACCATATAACATTCATACACATGTGCACATACCATATAATACATACCCTACATAGCTTATCACATAACATAAGCACATCACATAATATAAGTACACAGCATAACATACGTATATGTGCACCACATAGTAAGTGCCATAGATCAGAGTCGCGGCCTCGAGGCCAGGGCTCCCCCGGACCGGGTGGACGGAGCACAGAACACACGCAACTCTCTTTTGGCCGAGTGAATTCTGAACCCGTTTATTGAAGCTTTCGTGACAGCTTTTATACAGAAAATTTTGGGATAAAGAATGTTGCACCTACAATAGATGTATAATTTTCTAATCAGCAAAATCACCTTCAGGGTGGACTTTTTTTTTTTCAAGAACCTAACCCATTGCTTGAAGGTAAAGGCACTTAAGGGAATCATTCTCTTACCTAATCTATAATGCTTCACTGCTTTTTTAAAATACACAGAGGCAGAATGATCTCCTTTTGATTTCAGCAAGGAATGTATTTTACAATTAACTGTAGGAGTCCTCAACACCCCATAAGTTCCAGCATGAGCTTTTGCTGTTGACCTCTACAGGTTGATACTCTCAGTCAGGCAGGTCGACATGGGCACCAGGCATGGCAGCAGGTTCTACTTGGGAAGATGTATGCAGCTCATGCAGTCTCTACTATCCAAGCTTGAACCACATCTCTAAGGGGGCCATGGCTTGGATGCTCAAGGCCCATAAGCTATAGCTGGTTCTGTCGATGGAACACTACTGAGGTATGCACTGAAGAAAACACTTAAGCAATATAATTATTAAAAGAATAACTTCTTCTATAATAGCATCCTTCTATTCCTTTAATAGTAAGGTTGCTTATGTCTTCCTTTGAGGAATCCAGAAGTATATTGCCATCAGTTAGATGACCCATCTGTGAACCATGCATACTCCAAACCTGGGGTCCAGTCAGGCCCCATATGCCAAGGGTGTCTCTTTTGGGGTGGAGGCGATCATTGGTGGGACTGCACTCGAATGGTCCATCTCTCTCATAAGAGAGCTGTTTGGGATAGGAAAGACACGGACCCCTTTGCTTCTGATATAGATTCTCCCAGTTTGGATTGCAAATACCATCTCTAGGGGTAATCTTGGCATCTAGACTTTCTGGCATGATGGTCTCTTCCTTGGCCTTCAGCCAGGATAAGAGGGTACCACAGTTTCTTTTAAGGTTCTAGTGGGCTGATAGCATAGTCTTATACTTCTGGAATTTCTATACTTCTGGAATTTCTGAGTTAGTACATAAGTGGGAATTTTACCCACCTATGTTTTAAGACTCTAGAAGTTATTCTCTAATTTTCTTAAAATCAGTGCACACATTCTGGCTAACAAGTCTACTTATTGTAAGTGACTAGACATGAAATCTCTATTTAGAATTTGACTAAAACTTAAAAAGCAGGCTTCTTCTCTAGATCAGAGAGCAGGAAGCTAGTTCTAAAAAAAACCCTAAGAGCAGGTAAAGGGCACTCCTAATTCCCAGAAAAATTCTTCCTGCCAGAGGCAAAACTTGAATTATCTCTATTCCCAAAAAAACAAAACCTAAGTAAAGGGCACTCCTAATTCCCAGAATTCTCCTGCCCGAGGCAGAACCCGGATTATCTAGGAGAGAGTGTCCAGCCCCTGTTCATGGGCATTACTGTGGCCTTCCCCAGGGGACAGGCTTTAGGCCTGAGCTGGGAAGAAACACCAAGGCCTGACAATTCCCATATTTTTCCTGATTTCTCTTAAAGAAAGCCATGTCCTTATCCCGAAAGATGTTTCTTTGAATCCATCTTTTCCAAACCGAGACATATTCTACCAGATTAGTTGGATAAGGACGCGGCAAGTAGGCACACACATAAACACATGCTATGTAGCATGCACATATACCACATCATACATGCACACAAAGCACAGAACATGCACACCCCCATAATGCACATATACACCATACAAGATACACCATGTAACACACATACCATATGACATACACACATGCGTGTAACACACAGCATACGTGTAGCTAAATCTGGTGTGTCCTGAGCTCACCACTGGCTGTATCGGAGGTATCCCAGGAGCCATCGTGTGGGTGGATACCCAGCAGGACTTTATTTCGGGTAGGGCTGACGTGGGTCCAGTGACCACCCGCTGTCGTGCAGGCCGTGCAGGTTCTGCCATCTGACCATCTGTCTCTGCACAGGGGGACTTCATCCTGAAGATCGAGCCGCCGCTGGGCTGGAGCTTTGGTGAGTGAGTCGAGTGTGTGTGTGTGTGTGTGTGTGTATGTGTGTGCGTATGCATGTGTGTGTATGCATGTGTGTGTACACGTGTGGCGTGTATGTGGCATGTGTAGTGTGAGGGGGTGTGGTAGTCACACTCATGCATGCACAGAGATAAAGGAGATCTTTGGGTGCCCACCCATCCCTTGCCACAGCGTCTCTCCTTGAGCCTGGAGCTGGGCTGGCAGCCAGCAGCCCTAGTGACCTGCCTGTCTGGGCACCTGCGCGTTGTGTCACAGGCACATGTGACCACCCCTGGCTTTTTATGTGGGTGGTGGGATTTGAATTCTGTTCCTAATGTTTGTCTTCCCTACTGGGGTGTTGTCGGGCCCCATCTGCTATACGTTGGTTCAAGCCGGCTGTTAGCTGTGCAGATTTGAAAGTTGTGCATGTTTATTCCCTCGTCACTTGACTTTTGAGTTTCTCGTAGTTCTGCTTCGTGGCTGCCTGCCGTCTTTCTTAAAATAGCCTCCTTTTGGGGGTTGCACCTCCTTTTGGAAACCACCTTGTCAGTTTCCCTCGCCACAGCAAAACAATATAGAAGCCAGGAGTGGGGGCTGTTTGCTTCTGTCCTGAGTTAGCTCCTTATTTTAAGTTCTCCGTTAGCCCAGGCTAGTCAGACCCGGGATCTCCCTCCACCCTCAAGTGCTGGGATTATAGGTGTGTGCCTGCAATGCCTGGATTTTCATTGTTATTTATGTGTGTTTGTGTGTGTGTGTGTGTGTGTTTATGTTATATATCAGAGCACATTGTGTGTCTATGAGGCCCAAGAGTGACTGGATTGCTTTACCTTCTTTTTGCCTTGCTCGGAGTTTCCCAGGCTCCGCCTTCTAGGGCCTGCCTACAGGCCACCGCCCTCTGGCGTTTACAAGGCATCTGAACTCAGGTTCTTCTGCTTGCAAGGCTGAGGCTTAAGCCCTGAACCGTCTCTCCAGCCCAATTTTTATGCTTTTTTAAAAAAATTAATTGGAATATTTAAACATTGTGAGATTCGACATCCCGATGTGGATTTGTAAAGTTTGGAGGTGATCGGCTCGGGCAGCTGTGGCTTCACCAGCTGTGCACAGGGTTTCCCTTGCCTGCCCCTGCTTCCCGCGGCAGAGTTAACTGTAGGCGCGACCCTCATCAGCAGGCCGGGGGAGGGGTGCCAACTGTTCAGAAGGATGGCATCCATTGAGCGTTCATCTGAAAACAGCTCAGCCTTCCTGCTTGGGAGTTGAGAAGTTGGGGTACGGGTTGACGTCAGAAGGTTCCACACGGGCCTGGGTGACAGTTGTTTTGGTGCTAGGCGTAGACCCTGGTGCCTCACACACATGCCGTGCTACTGAGCCACGCCTAGAGTACCGCCCACACTGTTGTGAAGAGGGGAGACTTCTCCCTTGTGTGGAGCGCTAGGTGATTTCTACCCTGGAAAGCAGGAGTCGGGGGCACAGTGGTCCTCACGGGAAGAAGGGTGACGTGCAGCCCGGGCAGCTCTGGTGGTGAAATTCTAGAAGCTGCAAGGACGCTGGCTGGCTGGGAGGGCAAGGAATGCACCTCCAACTCATGGGAGTGTTCTGGGGGTGCCCTTGTGCCTCACCTTTCTTTTGATAAGCGTTTTATTGAACCATACCGCGTTTTCCGACCAGGGCTGCCCATGGAACACTTGAATGTTCTCTTTTTCTTGCTGAATTCCCTCAAAGTGCACATGGTGTCAGGAAATGAGGCCTAATTTCATCAGCACCCCAGAGGCACCTGCAGCACCCCTAGGTGGCTGCATCCTTGCCTTCTGAAGGGTGGGCTGTTGTTTCCTGTCTTAAAGGTTGGACCCAAGGCCTTGCATGTGCTGGGCAGGCGCCCCTCTCCGAGCTTCAGCCCTAGCCTGCGGCAGCGTGGCACTAAGCTGCCAGGCTGACCGTGGGCTCTGTGTCCCCTGCCTCAGTCTCCCACATACCTGGGATCACCGTTCTGAGCCACCAGGCCCCACTTAGGTGAATTTGGTTTTGTGCTTGATCTAAATGAACCATAAAGGGGCTGGAGAGGTGGCTCAGGGGTTAAGCCTCTGCCTTGCAGGCAGAAGGTCCTGAGTTTGGATCCTAGACCCCATGTATAGACGCCAGGCGGAAGCGGGGGCGGCCTGCGCTTCTGGTCCTGGTAGGGCGGAGCCTGTGAATCCCGGGGCAGAGTAAACAATGAGGAGGTGGAGGCGTCCATGGTGGTTCCCGAACTCGTCCCTGGTTCTACACACACACACACGCACACACACACACGCACACACACACTCATACACATGTACACACGCACAATTGAATAAATAATAAAAAAAGAGTCTAAATGAATCATAAAGAGTCCTTTAAAAAAAAACTTTTATTTTGTGTGTGTGCGTGTGTGTGTGTGTGTGTGTGTGTGTCTGCATCTGCATCCGTGTGTCTGCATCCATGGACGTGCATGCCAGGTGCAGTGGCACACATATGGAGGTCAAAGGACAACGTATGGGAATTGCTTTTCTCCTTCCACCATGTACTGTTCTGGGGAATTAAACTCAGGTTTTTGGGCTTGGTGCGGAGACTTGAGGCAGATCACTACAGCCCATTGGCAGGAGAGAACCTGCTTCTGAAAGTTGTGCCCAGCGTCTGCACACGCCCCGCGGCATGTGGGTGCTCGTTCGATCTCTTTCATAGAATATTTAAATAAACGTAGCAGGAGATGCGTTCCGAGCCCTGAAGTTGCCTTGCGTCTCTCCACTTTCTCCCCAGAGCCAACCAGCGTGGAGCTGCGCGTGGACGGCGTGAGCGACATCTGCACGAAGGGTGGAGACATCAACTTCGTGTTCACCGGCTTCTCCGTGAATGGCAAGGTTCGTCCCTCCCGCGCGTGGGTCCCTGCACCCTTGACAAAGCAGGTGCCGACGCCCTCAGAGCCCCACCAGGAGCTTTGGGGTCTCTGGCGTGTGCAGTGGACTCTTCAGGAGTCAGGGTATTGGAGTGGCCTCCCCCTCTCTTCCTGGGGCTTGTTAGATGCCAGACTGGTGTGCACCTCGTCTGAGAGTCAGTGGTTACTGCCCTGCCCAACCCCCCTCCACAAGGGGTCCCTGATTACAATGTCTTTTCACAGGGGTCCTTGACCCGAAGGTTCCAGGCGCCATGGGAGGGGGGAGCAGGGGCAGAAATGATGATCCTTGCCAGGGGAGGGCGCTGCTGGGCCAGCGGGCACTCACCCCTTCCTTCTGCCAGGTCCTCAGCAAAGGACAGCCCCTGGGCCCCGCCGGCGTTCAGGTGTCCCTGAGGAGCACGGGCAGCGATGCGAAGATCCAGTCCACGGTCACGCAGCCTGGCGGGAAGTGAGTGGCGTGCTGGCGCTCAGCGCAGCCTGGGGCCCGTCGGGGGCGGGGGCGGGGAGCTTGGGGTTCTAGACGTGGATTCGGAGCCTGGCTGGACTCTGAACAAGCAGCAGGTTCACAGTCAGACCCCACGTTCCTCAGGAGTGGGGGGTCACTTGACCCGCTGTACTGGATGGGGATGACTGTTGGCCACCATCCTGGAAGCCCCTGCTCCAGGCCTGGCGTTCAGTAGGTCTTCATTTAACCGTCGGACTGATGCTGGCCTGGGAGCTCAGCAGCCTGGGTCCCAGGCTCTCCACTTGCTGTTCAGCCCGGGGTGAGTTACTGTAGCCGTTGTCTGTAGGTGAGCATAGTTGGGACCTACTGGGAGCTCTTGGCAAGATGAGTGTTGTTCTTTCAAATTGCCCAGCCTGGAGTTTCTACTGAATGTTTGCTTGATAGAGGTTGGCACAGTTATGACATCACAGCATCTTTCTACCCTATTACAACAGAATCGTTTTGTAGTTGGAAACTGATGATTGCATAATTAACCTTGCTAGGTGGAATTTAGAGGACTTAATAGGCTGTGTGGTTGAGTTGTACACGATGGTGAACATGCCCAGGTCGGTGTCAGGATGGTCTGAACTGATAATTTGAAAACATTTCTGCTCTTATTAATGAGAGATTATCAAGTGTTGGGATCTTGTTCATTTGGAAATAGCACCCTACTTGGTTGGTGCCTCCGGGCTGGCTGGCAGGTTGGGGAGTGTGTCCCGTGGAGGTCACTCGCACTTGTCCGCCTCATCTGGGACACTCCAGTGCCTAGTGCTCCGGATGTGGGAGTTCAGATCCTGGAGTGCTTCCATGTAAGTCATGGTTAATGTCGTGGTTGGGCACCGCGGAAGGGAGGAAAGGTTGTTTCGATTCATGGTTTCAGACCGTAGCCACTAGCCTCCGTGTTTCTGGGCCTGCGATCAGGCAGAATGTCTGGAGTCTGGGGGAGAAGGCTGCTCACCTCCTGGCTGGCAGGAAACAGGAAGAGAAGTCCCAACAAGATAGTCTTTGAAGGTCCTGCCCAGTAGCTTACTTTCTTTGGTGAGGCCCCACTTCGAGTGACCCACTTCCTGCAGTGAGGCCCCATCCACTAACATCCCACTTCCTGCAGTGAGGCCCCATCCACTAACATCCCACTTCCTGCAGTGAGGCCCCATCCACTAACATCCTACTTCCTGCAGTGAGGCCCCATCCACTAACATCCTACTTCCTGCAGTGAGGCCCGCCCACTAGCATCCCACTTCCTGCAGTGAGGCCCCACCCACTGGCAGCCCATTTCCTTCAGTGAGGTCCTGCAGCACGCAGTCTCACTACTTCTCCGTGGCCTCTCCCACTGTGAATTCGTCCATGGACTCATCCCTCATTGGGCCGGAACCTTCGTGATTCTGTCACTTCTCCAAAACCCACCTGCAAAGGTTTCATCAGGGACCAGGCCTTGGCGGGAAATTGACTTGTGTCTCGTGCGCATCTTCGCACATAGGCTGTAGGTGATCTAGTCCATGTCTTCAGCAATCCACCGCAGGAAATGCTGTAGCGGAGACGTCTCCCTTGCGACGTCTGGCCAGCACTGCGGAAGTGTCAGCTGTGGGGCATTTAGCATGTTGGGTGTTGGATGACAGTTTAGCTGGTCGTGGTTCCTTGACCTGTGTGAGCTCCCGTCCGACGCTGTGGTGGACATGGGGGGGACAAAGCCAGTGACCGTGCAGGTTCACTGCAGTGGTTCCTGAGCCCTGGGTGGTCTTCACAGGGCCCAGGCCACCGTGGCGCTCACATGCAGCCCTAGACTTCCCGCTCTTTGGTGGGCGCCTGCAGCCGCTAGACCCCACTCCTGCTGCCGCCTTCACCACGGTTGCTTTGCGAGAGCCCGAGGTGGCCAGTCCTCCTTTCAGACTCTCGGTGTCCCTGGTTGTCTTTTGTTTACAGAGGCAAGTGTGTGTGTGTGTGTGTGTGTGTGTGCGTGCCCGTGCGCACATGTGTGCACTTACACACTCATGCATGGTGCATGCACACGAGTGTGTGCACATAGGTGTTAATGGTTCATTTGGAGAAAGTGAGGTGTCATTTTGTACTTTGCAGGTTCGCATTCTTCAAAGTTCTTCCTGGAGATTATGAGATCCTTGCCGCACATCCGACCTGGGCCTTGAAGGAGGTGAGGGTCTGAGCCATGCCTCGCCGCTCCAGTGACACGCTAGCTTGGGGACAGGGGAGGGGACCACAGCTCAGGCTGGATTTGAATTTGAAAGGGGTCACGGTTTTTCCAGGCCTCTTGGTCACATGACACTGCATCTCTCACTGTGAAGCCGCTCAGTCCCATTACTGCTTTAGTCACATCAACATGACACTCCTGACCACGTGCACTTGCTCCTTCCTGTCCGAAACAAACACTGGAAACTCACAAAGCGTGCCAGCGGCTGGTAGCCCGTGCCCTTGGAGGGCGGGTCAGAACGTGGGTTGCATTTTGCTCATGAGCATGAAATCTTTTTGAGTGGCAGAAGGAACTGTCAATTAAGGGAGGAGTGGGCCGTGGGACGTGTGAGTGCAGCTGCGAGCCAGGCTGACTGCACCAGCCAGCATGGTGTCGTTTCAGCACAAAGCATGTCACAGGATCGATGACACCCACGGTATCCTTGCGTGTCTGGGTGGAGTCCCATGTGGCCATGTGGACTTGCACGAGATAACAAGCACCGTGCGTGTGGCAACGCTGAGGCCAGGAAGGGAGGGAGGGAACGAGGTTGAAGAAGGGTCTTTTCTATTTTGAGACAGTGTCTTGCTATGTAGACCGGGTCCTCCTCTTGCCCCAGCGTGGGGATTGAAGGTGTGCGCCCCGGGCTGTGCTTCGGCTGCTCGTCTGCACTGGACTCCTGTCTGTCTGACCCAAGTAGCTTATAGTGGAGGTCCTGAGGAGAGGAAGTAAACGAGGGGGAATTTACAACACCCGTGAGAGCAGAAGTGGTGGCAGGACACCCCAACCTGTTTGCTTCTGTGCTAGTTCTGGGGTTAGTGTATTTTTTTTTTTTTTTTGTCTTTCCAATTTCACACGCTTGTGTTCATGTACGTGTACGCGAACACATAATCGTTTAATGTTGTTGGGAGGAATATAAAATCACAAACAGATGGTTAACTTTTACGATGATTCTTTTTAGCTTTTCAGTTTTCAACTGGATTATTCTGTATGTTTGACGTTATATCGGAGGTGGTGGAGATGTTAACGGAGTCCTTAGGCTGCCTGAGTCCGCTGTGCTGACTACCGCCTGTAATCCCAGCACCAGGGAGACTGAGGCATGAGGATCGCTGTGTGTGTTGGGCCAGCCTGGGCTACCTAGTGGTTCTAGCCAGGGCTCTAGAGGGAGATCCGTCTTAAAAGCAGACAGACAGGTCTGCAAACATCTGAAAGACTTACAAATGCTTGAGCTACGTAAGGGTCAATTTCTACAACATGCTACTAAGATCTTTTAAAAAAGTAAGCCAAGTGTGTGCTCGGTGTGAGAACGGTCACCTGCGGGAGTTTACCTAGCGTCAGGTTCAGCCAGCTACAGAGTGAAAGTATTTGAAAATGTCAGCCCTATTTTTGCGTATTCTTTAAAGATACAGTGTTGACTGTTCAACTAGGGTGGATATTCTTTGGGTACCGGAGATGATTTTGTATTTAGGAGGATGTGCTCAGTGTTCTGCAGACATAGTTGGAAGAGACCCAGGCATCCAAGGATTTGGGCACCTGCCATCCTGGAGTGTGGGGTCCCTGTAGCCGCCAAGGGGCGACTAGTTTTATTGTGCTTGTTTACTTTACCCATGAACCTTTCAACTCGAGCATGTCCTCAGACTGCTGGCTACATCGCAAGAGTTTGATTTTATAATTTTTTTGAGACAAGCGTTCACACTGTTGCTGCAGCTGGCTTCATATTGTCAGCCCCTCTCCTGCCTCAGCCTCCCAAAGTGCCGGGGTTCCGGGTGTGAGCCCCGTGTCCAGCCGCCAGGGTTGCTGATTTGGGGGCTAAAACCTTTTCCCTTACAGGCCAGTACGACCGTGCGCGTCACCAACTCCAACGCCAATGCGGCGGGTCCCCTCGTGGTGGCCGGCTACAATGTGTCCGGCTCTGTCCGCAGCGACGGGGAGCCCATGAAAGGGGTGAAGTTCCTTCTCTTTTCTTCTTTCGTGACCAAAGAGGTGAGCCTAGGAAAGGCAAGTGCAGATGGGGGTGGGGTGAGGTGGGGGTGCAGGCTGGGGCCGCCGTGCAAGGGCGGCTGAGGCTGACGTGGCTCCCTGCTGCAGGCACCGGCAGGCAGTGAGGTGGTGGGAAGAACTCAAGTTTGTCCAGGTGGACCCAGGGTCGTCCGAGGCTGGGTCTAAGAAATGCCTGTCGCTTCCCTTCCCAAGCCGGGGAGAAAGCATAGCTTTGTCTTTTTTCCTAAGATGACGGCCCGTTTTGAACTTTCTATTGTGATTTTTTTTACTTATTATATTACTTGAGAGACACAGAGAAGGTGCACAGATACGTGCCATGGCGCATGGTGGGGGTTGGAGGGTATCTTTGGGAAGTCAGTGGTCTCTTCCCACCATGTGGGCTTCTGGGGATCGAACTCTGGTTGCCAGGTTTGCACGCAGGCTCCTGACCTGCTGAGCCCCCACAGCTGTCACTCATGTGATTCATGTTCCCACTGCCGGCGTGCTCCACTCTTGGGTGGAGGGGTGTGTGTTCGACACGAGGCCTGAAGAGTTGGCGTGTGGTCTGGCATGGCTGCGGGCGGCGGGACCGTGGACAGGAAGTGGTTTCTTCCCCACAGCAGGATGTCTTGGGCTGCAACGTGTCCCCCGTGGCCGGGTTCCAGCCCCCGGACGAGAGCCTGAGCTATCTGTGCTACGCGATCTCCAGAGAGGATGGCTCGTTCTCCTTTCTACTCTTTGCCCAGCGGGGGCTACACTGTGGTGAGTGAGGGGCTTTCTGTCTGTTTGTCGGGCTGCGGGACACGGTGAGAGCCCATGCCATCCGGGTGCTGCTCAGCTTTGGTCACTGTGACAGGGTGCCGGAGGCAAGGCCTCTTCCAGGGAGGAAGGTTCATGCCGGCGCTTGGTTCCAGTCTCTGCTGCACGGTTCCTGGTTTGCCTGGGGGACTGAAGGGTGGCGAGCAGCGGGCCGGACGCCTGGGCCAGAGGAAGCCTAATGGCTCTTGGGGGATGGCGGGGAGCAGAGGACGAGTCCCCACCCCTTCAAGGACACGCCCCCCCCCCATGACCCAGCCTGTTCCTCTAGGCCCCTCCAAGAAGTTACCCTCTTAGTACTGCAAAAGCACAGGTGTCCGGCCTTTTGGCACTCCTGCGTGACTTCGTTTCCAGATGTGTAGGGTCCTGGGTCACAGCTGCCCTGGGTCTCTGAAGCCCAGGGGCTGCACGTTGGATGTGCCTGTCTGAGCGCTCACATGCCTGCTCTCTCGGGCCGCTGGGGGCTGCTTAAAGGTTCAGCTCTTATCAGGCACTAAAGGAGCCTGCGGCGGGGCCACTTAGCGCCCCGGGCCTCCAGATCCCAAAGCCAAGGTGCTCTGCAGTCCAGCCCGTGTGGAGCCCGTGTGATGGCACAGGTGGAAAAGCTCCACACCGCGAGCAGCTTTGGTGACGAGACTGGCTGGGCTGGCGAGCTGGCTCGGCAGGCGCTTGCCGCGCAAGCCTCATGCCCTGAGTTCAACTCCAGAGCCACGGAAAAGGGCAAGGAGAGAACCAGCACCACAGAGGTGTTCTTTGACCTCCACGCGCGCAGTGGCCTGTGCCAGTCATGACAAACATGTAAAAGTTTGCCTTCAGCCTGTGTGCTGCTTCTGAGGTTAGACTTGGGCCTCACCCCCTGAACCTCCCGTGTCGCATGTGCAATCCTCGGCCATCTGAAGGGATCTGTAGGGCCGAGGCTCTGGTCTCAAGCCTTTTGGACAGGGAACGCCGAAACCACACTAACTCCCAGGGCTCGTTGTCTTAATGCTTGGGGCTCCTTCCCACCATCCCTCGGCTGCTGGGGATGTGCATTGTGGGGCAGCGTGCTGGTCCCTCCTCATCACAGCTCCCCCTCCTAGGTTCCCTTCTACAGAGGGGAGAGGATTACCTTCGATGTGGCGCCTTCGAGACTGGACTTCATGGTGGAGCACGACAGCTTGAGGATCGAGGTGAGGCCCCAGAGCACAGTGACGCTCAGCCCTGGGCACGGGTGTCATCCAGCCCTGGTCATGGGTATCAGCCCTGGGCACAGTGTCAGCCCTGGACACAAGGTGTCATCCAGCCCTGGGCATGGGTGTTGTCCAGTCCTGAGCACGGGTGTCAGCCCTGGGCACGGGTGTCGCCCAGCCCTGGGCACAGGTGTTACACACATATTAGAGTCCTTGCTGCACAGAGAACGTCCGCGTAGAGAGCAGGACTCGATTGTAATCTCCACTAGTGTGGGTCCCTGGGTTCCCCGCCACGCTTGCATGACACTTTCATCCGTGGGTGGCGCTCGGCGGGCAGGGCACTTGCTCAGCACCCTTGGAGCCCTGGCTTCCATCCCACGTCTCCTGAGTCAGGCGAGGAACCTCCGGGAAGTGGAGGCAGGAGAGTCAGGAGGACACGGTCCTCTTCACTGCAGAGAAAGATTGAGGCCATCCTGGGATCGTGAGACCTTGGAGAGAGAGAGGGAGGGAGGGAGAGAGACCTAAATAGTTCTTGTGGGACCCATGTTTTATGATGTGGGGCCATCAGTCAGGTCGTGTATTAGATGACCGAGGGTCTCTAGAAAGAAGGCAAGGGGTCTTGTTCGGGGGGGGGGTCACATCGTGCATTGGATGTGGTCAGAAAGGCCTCAGTGTGGAGGGAAGGGCGTATGAAGAATACTCTATGTGTGGGAGACTTGCCACAGGGGACATGGTGAGTGCAAAGGTCCTGAGGCAGCAGTGGCCTGCAGAGAGGCAGCACCCCAGTTCGCCGTGCAGGCTGGAATGGAGGGAGAGGAAGAGGAGAGAGGAAGCAGGTGAGAGATGGAGCAGAGGAGGCATGCCCCTAATCATATAAATGGACAGTAGCTCCTGTGAACTTCACTGTATAGAGCAGCACCCCGAGGAAGGTTCCAGTCTTCCCTAAACGGACCCCCTACGTTAGAGCTATTGAAGGGGTGGTTTTCATATTTTGTTAACATTGAATGAAAATAACGCACACCCCGGAATAACGCACGCTCCGGAGCCGCGCACGCTCCGAGGATGTCTAGGTCACCAGGAGCTGCTTTGGTGAAGATTCAGAGAAGCATCCGACTGGTGGGCGCTGGGGAGGAGCAGGAGGGCGAGACCAGGCCTCACCTGCTGGGGGGGCACAGGCCCGCCCAGGTGGGCGGAGCGCCGAGGGAGGGCTTGGCTGCTTCCTCCTGGGCAGGAGTGGCTGTGACACTCCCCGTGTGTCCTATGTGGGGTGCAGGAGCAGGTGCTGGGGGGTAGAGAAGCCAGGCAGGCACCAGGGCTGGGAAAAGCCTCGAGAAGGCCAGGCGTCAGGCGGTCGTGACTCATGAGTAGCTTCTGTCCTTTGCGTTACAGCCCGTGTTCCACGTGATGGGCTTCTCTGTCACTGGGAGGGTCTTGAACGGACCGGAAGGAGAAGGCGTCCCTGAGGCCGTGGTCACCCTGAACAACCAGATCAAAGGTGGGCCGGCCGCTGCCCGTACAGCTCGTGTTGACCCGTGGGAAGCAGTGGAAAGTGTCGTAATGACCTTAAGAGCCACACCGGGCTTCAGGGCGCGCGTTTGTGCACGCGGGATGCGGGGGGGGGGGGTTTCGGGCCCGTCTTTCATTCACAGGGTCTTGTTTCATAGTCAAAACGAAGTCTGACGGCTCCTTCCGCCTGGAGAACATCACGACGGGGACGTACACCATCCACGCCCAGAAGGACCACCTCTACTTTGACACGGTCACCATCAAGATCGCGCCCAACACCCCGCAGCTGGCCGACCTCGTCGCGACGGGGTAAGCGTGTTGTGAGGGGCCCTCCCTTAGGCAATGGCGCAGAGGAGCAGAGTGAGCTTCAGTCTGATCGTGTCTGCCATGGATCTCTGCGAGTTCCCACCCCCGTGGAGAGGTGCAGGCTGGCTTGCTCTAGAAGGATCTGGGCTGGGTCCCCTGAAGCAGAGGCGCTTGCCCGCCGGGCGACCTCCCACCTCTTAGTTTTTGCCGACTGTGGTGGGTCCTTGGTGGAAGAAGTGTGCTGGAAGATGTTAGGGGTCTTAGTGGGGTTCTGACTGTAAACGTGGAGTGTCGCTGTCCTGCAGCTACTGTGAACCGAACCCGAGGGCAGGTGTGAGGATTAAAATTCAGACACAAATGTCTTTTTCACAGGAGGGCATGCCTTGCAAGCAGACAACAGGCAGCCCTGAATCTTTATTTTATACAGTATTTATACAGAAAGAGAATATGTTAAAAACAGAGTGAGGGAATAAACGCAGTTGAAAATGTAGCTGTGTAAACCAGCTCATTGTTTCCCTTGCTTATCCACAAAATTCAAGGAACAGCCACAGCACTTCTTTGAGGCCCAAACAATTAACTAGCAAAACACATTCTTGGCAGAATATTCACTTCTTTCAAGGTTAATAAGCAAGATTGTATTTTTGACTTCACTACTCAGGTCCCAAAAGTCTTCAAGATGGAGTTTCTCAGGCTCCCACAATTATGGGAACATTTCCTTATGTCCCACAGACACTAAAAGATCCGCCAAACATATTCAAAACGCATCAGCACTCAGGACTCGTGTCGCGGCCATGTGATTTATAACAGTCATCAGTAAATATGCTCCCCACAGTGGAGGACACGGGTGGGGGGATGGGTGTCATTCAGTCGTCCGTAGCCAGATCACGATGCAGAGAGCCCGTGCATCAGGGCTCTCCTGCTGGGATGTGAGGCATGAGCTTGCTGCCATCTTTCCTTCTTCTGCAAGTCTGCAGTATAGAGGGCAGGACTGCGGTCTGAGCGGAAAGGGCGGCCCGTGCAGAGACACCCAGGCTGGGGGATCTGGGCAGGCAGCAAGGAGCCTGGCATTGGCACATCAGACGGGCAAAGGATGCCTGTTACATCCCCACTAGTAGCGGGGAATGTACTAGTTGCTGTGACTTTTTAGAAATATTGTATTTACTTATTTATTTTGAGAGAGAGAGAGAGAAAGGGAAAAGCACATGTGGAGGTCAGAGGACAATTCTGAGAATTTCCACCCCGTGGGCATTGAACCCGGGCAGCCAGGTGTGCCCACAGGCACATGGTTTCTGGGGAGAACATCCTGGCGCAGGAGTGTGGTGTGGAGACAGCTTGCCCAGCCCCCAGTGGGCCGGCAGCCGAGTGTCCGAGACAGGAAGTGGCCAGGGTGGCCTTCTCAGAACCCATCTGCAGTGACCTGCTTCCAGCTTAGTCTCCACCTCCCCGGTGACACTGTTAATCTGTCTCTTGTTACCAGTGATACAGTCCCGCCGGTGGGTGCATTAGAAAGAAAGGCCTCAGGGGTCCTGGAGGTGCGAGCCGAGGGGCCCCATCTAGCGGTGGCCCAGCCGTGTCCTGAGCAAAGGGCAGAGCATGCAGGTGTGCGTGCGTCCCCCTGGTCTCTGCCTCGGAGAATGTGGGTGTGAGTGTGTGACCTTCTGGTCTCTGTGGTCTTGGCTTGTGAAGCCACCAGGGTTCAGTCTGGGTCTTTCCGGATGGCTTTAATCCTCGTCCCCTCCCAGAGGAAATTTAACTTAAGCTTCTACCCGCTGACACCTGGGTGAGGACGATTGAGTGCAACACATGCACCTACAGCCTTGCAGCATGCGCACACAGGCCACGCCCAACAACAGGGAATTCCGGGACTGTCAGCTGAGGGGGGACGACAAGGACAGACTGGCAAGATCCTCATCAACTTACCTATCCTCAGGAGTCCCCCATCTTGGAAAGCCCATGGCTGAGGGGGTTTCAGCAGCCCACGCTTAGGCCGTTGTGACCACAAGGTGGCGCCCTCTCTAGCTGCGTGCTCAGCTTCTGCCTCCTGCGATGGTGCTTGACTTAGAAGTCGGCGACTGGGACCGAGTTCCAGCACTGTGGGGGCGGCCCGGAAGACGTCGTGGTCACAGGGGCTAAGGAAGGAAGTCTGAAGCACAAGGTGGTGTCCAGCAGCAAAGTACTAGGGAACAGAGTCCTGGGCAGCACGCGCTGCTGGCCTTTCCCGTGAGCCGCGGTCAGGGTCGGCTGCGGATGGGCAGCAGATGAGAAGCAAATGGTCCAGAAAGTAGGTCTTGGAATTAAGTTCCCCCCTCTTCGTAAGCCCCCCTTGTTTCCTGGTTTGGGCAGTGCATGCAGGTGACCACCTCCCCACCCCCAGACATGTTTTCTTGCTGCTTTGGGTGAGACAGTGCCTGGGGCTGCATTATAACAAGGAACTAGGCCCAAACCATAAGAATGGGCGTCAGCTCATGGGGGAGACACTGAGAGAGCTGGTTTATGGGGACTGTCGCCTTTCAGCTTTCTAAATGAAAGACCAACAGGCGCATGTGACATTTGGGGACCCGGCACCTTTTTTTGAGACTGAGCTAAGGTAGGTCATAAAAATGCGTAGTTTAGGAGGCAGAGAACATCCCTGGAAACAGCATTGGGCGTGAATGTTGCCAGTGGCATGGGAAGGCCCTCAGGAGAAAGCCGACCGCACTGGAAGTGCATGTTGGGGTGCGAGAACCAAAGTACCAACTCTAATCCAGGCCAGGGCTTGGCCTGCCAGGGTGCACAGCCTCTGTGCAATCCATGATTGGACAGGCGTGCTTGTGTTTCAGTGTAGCTCCACCTGCATACACACTGGGAAATTTGAATTCCTTTCTACAATGTGTGTGTGGTGGTATGCATGTATCACAGCACTGTGTGTGCCTGTGGAGGCCCAAGGGTGACTTTGGGAATCATCCTAGATTGCTCTATCTCCTTATGCTTTGTTCTGGGATTTCCCAGGCCCTGCCTTCGAGGGTCAGACATACTGGCCTCCACCATTTCTGCTTGGCGTTTTTGCGTGGGATCTGGGATCTGAACTCAGGTCCTTTTACTTGTAAGGCAAAGGATTAACCTCTGAGCCATCTGTCGTTCTTGGGTGGCAGTCCACCTAGAAGCATGTAGTGGCCACTTGCCTCCTTGGTAGACAGTGATCTAGAGGTGTGGGGCTGTTGGTTGCCCCTAGTCAGGCAGGCTGGATTCCCCAGTAGTCCAGGCACCCGACACTACCCGTGGCGGTTTTCGTTCTCTGTCAGAAGGTTGAAGAAGTGTCTGATGTTTGTGCGTACTGTGGTTGCTTGTGATGAGACGTCTGACCTGCGGGGGGCCGGGGAGCCACGCGCCCTCTGGCCGTGCTGCCTGGCTCCCGCTGCGCTGCGTGTGTGGCTGCGCCGCCCGTGGCCAGCTGGGAAGAGTGGACAGCCTCGAGGATGCTGCTCCTTGCTGGTCTCTGCCGGCGGATGGCCATGCCTTCCACGCATTGCGGGGTGCTCTGCAGCACTCCACATCCTACTCGGGAAGCCCTGATCCGGGTCACCCCCTGCTTGTGGGGCTCTGCTGTGATGTGCTGCTTTCTCGCGGTTCAGTCTTAGCCTTGTGTTTTTTGTTACCCTCTCTCTGAGCATCTCTGATTCTGCTTTGTCCGTGTCGCACCTACTTTCGATGGCTCGGCTGTGTTTGGTGGCCTGGTGACTGGCGTGGTCCGAGACAGCTGTCAGTGCACAGGATTCTGTTGGACGTGCTTTGTCACCTGCAGGTTTTCCACACGTGGCCTCTGCTGCGGGGCATCACCAGGTGTCACCAAGCACACACGCATGCCAGCCCCTGCTGCAGGGCGAGCCTGCAGCGCCTTCTGCGGTGGAAGTCACTTGCCCCCCAGTCTCTTTACTATCTGAGTGGCCTCGGCATATGGGCTGGAAGAGGGGCATCCTTGGGCCACGACAGGTCTGTGTGGGGGTCCTGGGGTCCTGCTGGAGTGACTGGCTTCTCATTGCAGGTTCAGCGTCTGTGGCCAGATATCCATCGCCCGCTCCCCCGACACCTCCAAGCAGATGGGCAAGTACAAAGTTATCCTGTCCTCTCAGGACAAGGACAAGCCTCTGGTCACCGTGGAGACGGATACGCACGGATCGTTCTGCTTTAAAGCAAAACCAGGGGCCTACAAAGTCCAGGTGCCGAGTTCCGTTGTGTTTAAACTGCTGGGGGGCCGGGAGAAGGCTCAGTGGTGAACTGTTTGCTGTGCAACCACAAGGACCTGAGTTCAGTTCCCTGCACCCCTGTGAAAAAGCCTGGTGTGTGGCACGTCATGTCATCCCAGAGCCGGGCAGGCAGAGACGGGGGGCCTTGGGGTTCACCGACCAGCAGCAGAGCAGCGTGGGAGATAAGTGTCCAAGAAATAAGCAGGGGCCCTTGACCCCGGCGCACCTGTCAGCACCCACAGTTTACGTCGTGCGTCACCCAGGGCTGGGACAGGTGCTCGTCCAAGCTGCTTATAGGTGATGGGCGTGCGTGGTGGTGGACACCCGTGGGTGGCAATAGACACTCTGGGTGACGGGTGTGTGTCCTGTGGGCCACGTTCGCGCCCACCTGTAGGACCTTCAGGCTAGTTTTCATGTCTGTATGAAACACAGGCTGCCTGTTTACGGTTCCTTTTTCTTGTCTTGTGTTTTTAATACTTAAGTTTATCTTTTGCTAGTTTCACAGTGTTCACAATGTGTCTGGATCGCATCTACTCCCTCTCCCCATTCCTATCCTCTTCTCACAAAACCCCTTCATTCCTTCATGTCACTTCGTGGCCCCAGCTGGCTGGTGTTCGCCGTGATCCTCCTGCCTCACCTCTCGGTGCCGGATCACGGGCACGTGCCTCCACGTCAGCTTAGCACCGTTATTAGTCACTAGTGAGTTTGTGCTCATCTTGGAGGTTCCAGGGCTTGGTGGGCCCATCGCCTCTCCCCCCGTGTCCTGCAGGTGGTGGTCCCTGAGTCCTGAGACGAGAGCCGGGCTGCTGTTGAAACCGCAGACCTACCCTGTCACCGTGACGGACAGGCCTGTGATGGGCGTGGCCTTTGTGCAGTTCTTGGCCTCTGTGTCTGGAACAGTCACCTGCTTGGGTGAGGGTCACCCCCATCTCGCTTGTCTCCATGGGGGTTCTAGGCTGGGGTGCTGAGTGATCGATGGCTGGACCTCGTTCCCTGCTGGTGCTGCTGGTTGCTGACCACGGCATCGGGGTGCCCTGAGCTGGGCCCCACATGGATGTAGGGAACCCTGGCTGAGCATTCGGCTGCAAGCCCAGCCTGTCTTCTCTCCACAGACACCTGTGGTGACCTGCTGGTCACGCTGCAGTCCCCGAGCCGCCAGGGCGAAAAGCGCAGTCTCCAGCTGTCCGGCAAGGCCAGCTCCGTGCCCTTCACGTTTGACAGCGTGCTGCCCGGGAAGTACAAAGGTCAGAACCCACGCGCCACCACAGGGGCTTGGCTTGGGAGCCCCTCTTTGTCCAGTGGCCTTGACCAAGACCAAGCTGTGGAGTGCTGGCTCTGAAGTGGCCTCTCCTGGCAAGGGGCCTGCCCGCTGCCTCTGCTGGGCACAGGGCCCCGCTCATCGCCTCTATGTCTGAGGCCTGTGTGGGAGTGTGACGTCATTCCACCCTCGTCTGCCCCTTAGCCAGCCTCTGCCTTGAGATTTATTTTCTCATCTTGATGGGGCACAGCTGCCCATCTGCAGAAGCAAAGACCACGTGACATCTATGCAGAGAGCCCGTGTGAGCCTGGTCCCAGGGCGTGGCCCGTGAAGTCGGCCTGTGCGGGAGCTGTATTTCCTGCCGCCCAAATAGCTGGCAGATTACAGACAGGCCAATGGTTTATATAAACTTTATTTGTTGTGGGTGTGTGAGTGTGTGTTTCTAAGTGTGTGTGTCCCTGTGGAGGACCAAGGGTGACTTCAGGAATCATACTGGATTGCTTCTGCCTCCTCTTTACTTCGTTATGAGATTTCCCAGGCTCCGCTCACCAGCGCTGGAAGTGCAGCCCGCTGCCATTTCCGCCTGGTGTGTTTACATGAGATGTGGGATCCGAACTCAGGTCCTTCTGCTGTTCGCGGGGCAGAGTCGTAACCCCTGAGCCATCGCTCTGACCTGGACAGCTTTTATAGATTGAGTCTCTAGACAGTCCGGCTATGTGCTGCGTCCTGACGCTAGCTACTCGCAGCTGCCCTGGCAGGCGAGTCTAGCAGTGCAGACCTACCAAGAGGGAGCCTGAAGAGCCGAAAATGGGTTGGCTGCGGTGGCCGAAGTCTGAGGCCCAGCCTCCTGCACAGTGGAGGCCAGAAGGTCACTCGAGCCCAGGAGCCCCGGGCTGGCCCGGACTGCATGTGGGGACCTCGTAAAAGTTAAAAAGAGAGAGAGAGGGGGAATTAATTGCTCAGAATAAGTCACCGACCCTGAATTCCTTGCGGCCCAGTCACAGTGTTTTTCAGATAGCATCTCACTTTGTAACTGACCTCCAACTCTTCATCCTCCTGTACATTCTGGGTGTGCACAGCCATGCCGAAGCACTCGTGTGTGTTCTAGTGCTGGGATTACAGGCGTATATGGCCATGCTGAGCTGTGTGTCTGTGCGCACGCGTGCATGGTGTGTCTGCGTGTGCATACACAGGCACGCATGCGCTTCCGTCAGCTGAGGTGCGTCCCCTGCTGTGTCTGCAGTGAGCATCGTGCGTGAGGACTGGTGCTGGCGGAACAAGAGCCTGGAGGTGGAGGTGGTGGAGGACGACGTGTCAGCCGGCGGAGTTCAGGCAGACAGGCTACATGCTGAGATGCTCCCTGTCCCACGCCATCACGCTGGTACGCCGCACGGCCTCCGGAGACCGCAGGGCGGGCCTTCCTCGTCTCCCCCTGTGCCCCCACTCATGGGGAAGGTGTGCTCGGGACATGTTAACATCCCCTAGTAGCCAGCCCCGGCTGTTGGCCTCCTCGTCCTGTGTTGCGAGCAGTGGACAGGTTGTGAGGCGCGTTCAGTGGTCACTAGTACAAAGTAGCCGTATCATTCTTCCTGTGCAGAGGGCAGAGCTGCCCCCGGCCTCTTGGTCTCTGGCTTCATCTCTTTGCTGTGCCGGGTATTGAACCCAGGACCTTGAATATGCTAGGCAAGCCCTGCATCACTCTGCTGTGTCCCCAGCGCTTCCCCTCTTTTCTGCTTTTTTTTTTTTTTCAACTTTATTTAATGTGTGTGTGTGTGTGTGTGTGTGTGTGTGTGTAAGAGGGCACTGTGTGTCCCTGTGGAGGACCAACGGGGACTTCAGGAATCATCCTGGATTGCCTCTACCTCCTTCTTGCTTCACTCTGGGATTTCCCAGCCTCTGCCCACCAGGGCCAGAAGTGCAGGCTGCTACCACTTCTGCCTGGTTTTTTTTTTAATGTGAGACCTGGGATTTCAACTCGGGACCTTCTGCTTGCGAGGCCGAGTCTTAACCCCTGAGCCATCTCTCCACCCCCTCCTTTCTTGTTGACCCAGCAGCCACGTTCCTAAGCCCCTGGGGTTCCAGGCCTGCCCTTTCCTAGTGTCTGTGCCTGTCTGATCCCAGGAGGGGCGTCTTTGTAGCGCTCCTGAGTTTGACACAGTTTTTGACAGGACACAGTGGCAAGTGTCACTGATGCTGAGGTGGCTGGCCGGGAAGCGACTCTGGGGATGGGGAGAAAGCAAGTCAGTCCACCGCCGTAGCTTTCTTACAGGGGCGGGTTAGTGCACATTTGGGAACAACAGCGGGCGCTCCTCTCCTTAAGCCCCGCAGTGGTTTCTGTTGCCTTTAGGTTGAGGTCTGCTCCTCAAAGGGCGGCAACGCCCTGGTGTGATCCCTTCGCCTCCTCCACTGGCCACTTGCGGTCTGGGGCCAGCCACAGAGTCTCTCTGGTTCCGCCCAAGGGCTCTGCTGGCGCTGGGACTTTGCACATGCGTCTCCATCCGGAAGGCTGCGCCTTCTCCAGAAATACAGTTTTCTCTTGGTTGAGGCTGCGGCAATCGCTTCCTGCCCAGTAAAGGCCACCCCCGAGATGGCGTGGATTCTCCACAGCGCAGCCCCGAGACTGTGGATCCTCCACAGCGACGGTCTCTGTCCACCTGCCCACATGCTGACCTTCTGATTTCCCAGCTTAAAGCTTACGCCCTCCGCTGCCCAGGCCGGGCTGCGCTGGGTCTTCCATCACATAGTGGCTGCTCACTAAATAAAATACGAGGCGATTGACTTTGCTGGGTGTCCCCGAAATTCTCAGTTTTCTCGAGGCGCCCAGCGCTGACACGATTAACGAGCAGGCAGCTGACGGTCAGGAGCCAGAAATGCTGTCAGTCCTGGCGTGTCTCTGTCCCCTGCACTCATCAGTGGCTCTGACCCACAGGAGTTTCATCAGGACGGAAACGGACCCGAGAATGTGGGGATTTACAACCTGTCCCGCGGAGTCAATCGCTTTCTGCCTGTCCAAGCCAGGTGAGCCCGGGAGACGGCTGGGCGACTGGGGGCGGGCGCCCCTGGGTGCCACGTCCATCTGCGTGTCTGTGGGTGATTTCTGGGGCCACTGCTTTCTCTGTCTCCTCCACCTACAGGGACTGGTGTTGGCCAGTGGGTTTGTGCCAGCCGGCCACAGGGTCACAAGTCGTTGGTCAGTGGTCTCTCCGGCCTGGTCTCTCCGGCCTGGTCTCGGGCTCATCTCTTGATCCGATTACACCCCTGAGCTGGCCACTGTCTGCCGTTTGGCCTTAAGGAGAGATGGTTGCCCAGCCTGAAGCTCCACCATTCAGAGGCTGGAGGCGTGGCCTGGTGGCGGCCCCGGTCTAGCACGCTGTACAGCCTGATATTCTCAGCCCCCCCATAGCAAGTAAAATCACAGCTCACCACAGGCTGCCCAGTACACTTTGGTCTCCCCAGGAAGGCCTTTCATGCTGGTTGGCTGCTCATTCCCATGCCTACCCCGGCCTGCTGCTGATTCCTTGTCTGACCCTCTCGGCCTGATCCTGGACTGATCTGGCTCTTGACACTTAACAGTTTACATGTTGAGCCAGAAAGTGGCAGGTTGGTGCTTTGATACTTTAATTGCTGAATAGTATTCTACTGTACGCACACACCACATTCTGGGTAGCCATTTGCCAGTTGTGGACACTGGAATAGTTTACTTTTTTAGCCGTCACGAAGAACAGTTATGAAACTTGTATGTGATTTTTTTTTTTTAATCTTTGTGTGTGTGTGTGTGTGTGTGTGTGTGTGTAGAACCACGGGTGAATTTGGGAACCACCATGGACGCCTCCACCTCCTCCTTGTTTACTCTACCCCGGGATTCACAGGCTCCGCCCACCAAGACTGGAAACGTAGCCCCCCCCCCCCCCCCCGCTTCTGCCCAGCGTCTATATGTGGGGTCTAGGATCCGAACTCAGGACCTTCCGCCTGCAAGGCAGAGGCTTAACCCCTGAGCCACCTCTCCAGCCCCTAAGCAAATATTTATTTTAAAATATTTAAATGATACTTTAATTTTTATTATTTAACAAATTTGATTTAACAATTTTATTTTAACTTCAGTTAAAATTTTAAATAGTTAAAAAATTTTTATTTTATTCAATTGTGTGTGTATGTGTGTGTGCGCGTGCGTGTGTATGTATATGTATGTGTAGAACCAGGGACGAATTCGGGAACCACCATGGACTGCCTCCACCTCCTCTTTTGTTTACTCTGCCTCGGGATTCACAGGCTCCGCCCTACCAGGACCAGGCCACCCTGCGTCTATACGTGGGGTCTGGGATCCGAACTCAGGACCTTCCGCCTGCAAGGCAGAGGCTTAACCCCTGAGCCACCTCTCTAGCCCCTAAAAATTATTTTTAATAGTATGCAACGGTCAAAAGACAACTTTTGGACGTCGTTCTCTCCTTCTGCCCTGTGGGCTCTGGGGGTAGAACTAAGGTTTCCAGGTTCGTGAGCAGACACCTGTTTCCACCAGGGTCCTCTTCTTTAACAAATTCTTTTCAGTTGAAAAGCGATTCCCAGTCTAACTGGTTTTTTCCCTTCATTTTCATGTGTGTGTGTGTGTATGTGTACATGCTTGCATGTGTGTGGGCACATGTGCAGGTGTGCATGCATGTGGTAGCTCGAGGTTGATGTCAGAACCATCCTTATTTACTTTCCCACCTTACTCCTTTGAGCCGTGTTTGTGTCTCCGGTTAAGCCCGGAGCCGGCATTACGGCTAGTCTGGCTGCCAGCTTGCTGGGGGAGGGGGGTTCCCAGGCTCCGCCTTCTGGGCGGGCATTGCAGTGGGATCTCTGCCCACCTGACCCTTTCCATGGAACTTAGGGATCTGAACTCAGCACTTCCACCGAGCCATCCCCCAGCCGGGAAAGGTGCTTTTGCTTCCTTCTTGGGCGTGTGTGCTTGCATGGTCTGTGCAGCCGCAACTCTGGGCGCTGCTGAGTCACGGCTTGCATGGTCTGTGCAGCCGCAACTCTGGGCGCTGCTGAGTCACGGATACCGAGGGAGGGCTGCTGGGAAGTGGAGAAAGGGCTGCTGGGAAGTGGAGTGTTGCCAGTGTCTGGGGGGGAGGTCACCAGGGTCATGGTGGAGACGGCCAGGATGCAGCCTGCCGGTGTTTCTGATCTGTCATCGTGCACATGTTCGAGCTTCCAGATGAGACGCACCCCTGTCACCCCCAAACTCAGATGTTGGAATTGCTTTGCGTAATCCTCTCCATTCTCTGATTTCCTGTCGGTAGGCGTGTACAAAGTGACCCCTCGCTCCTGCCACCGGTTTGAGCAAGCCTTCTACACCTACGACACGTAAGCCTGGGGCCGTGCTTTGTGCCGTGCGGGTGCGTGTGCACATGCATGTGTGCGTGCGTGCGTGCGTGCGTGTGTGCGTGCGTGCTCACATGCGCATGTGCATACCTGGGTAAATTTCTGGGAAAATGAGCCATCTCGCCTTCCAGGCTTTCTGTAGATGCGGGTTGGGGGGCCAGTGCTGTGAGAGGCTTTCTTGTGGCTTCGTCCGGCCTCCCAGCCTGTGTCCTCGAGGACACCTCGGGTTGCCTGTTTGTGATGTCACAGACCTGTGTGGGTCCTCTGGGAACTGGAGGTAACTGCATAGTCTTGAGAGACCCTGGCACATCCCAGCCTAAGGCTGTGTAGGTGTGTGTTTGGGGGGCGGTCGCTCCTGAGTCGCAAGTTGCTAGTGGCTTCCCTCCCTTCTGTGACTCAGGTCTTCGCCCAGCATCTTGACGCTGACAGCCATCCGCCACCACGTCCTGGGCACCATCATCACTGACAAGATGATGGACGTCACCGTGACCATCAAGTAAGACCGGTGCCCCTGGTGGCCGGAGCGGGAGGCGCCTGGCAGACAAGGAGGCTGCTGTGGGCTTCTTCCCTCGCTCACACTTACTGACAGCCGCGGATCCCCTCGGCCTGGATCCCTCTTTAAGAGTCTGGGCTGGCTGTGGGGTGGCCTCTGACCGCTGCACTCCTCCAGTTTCCATTTGTGCTCGTCATGTTTTCTTTGCTGAGGAAAAACATCTCTGGGCTTTATTCATTATTTCCAGGGTCTTAGCAAATCAAAAAAAAAAAAAAAATTTGCCTGTTCTTTTCTCAGACCGTCTCTGGAAGGCTTGTGGAATAGAGATGGCTACTGATAGAGGGGGTCAGAGGGAAAGTGCTGGAACGCAGGCCTTGCAGAGGGCCAGGTCTGAGCAACAGTCACCCGAGAGAGGTTTTAGGGGTGTGGTGTTCACCTGGCATCCCAATATCAAGGAAGGAAAGACTTTGGGCAGCGCCACTGTCCCTGTCACTCAGAAGGGACGCCGCCCAAACCAGCCAGCCCCTCCTGCATCTTCCTGTTCCCACAGTCTGAGCAGCTGTTGCACAGGGAAAAGATGACACACACATATGCATGTGGAGGGAATTCCATCTATTCTGTCTGTCTGTCTGTCTGCCAATCAGTCATGTCTAGATTTTAAAATTCTTTGACACTTTCATTCATGTACATAATGCATTTTGTTATGCGTGTGTATGTATGACTATGTGTGTGTATATGTGTGTATGTGTATATGTATGTGTATGTGGGTGTGTGTATATGTGTATGTCTCGTGTGTATGTGTGTGTGTGCATATGGTATGTCTGTGTATGTATGTGTGTGTGGTGTCGGGGATTAACCTGTCCCCAGGGCCTTGCACATGGCGGGCAAGCACTCCTGCCCTGATCTACATCTCCAGTCTCGCTAAGTTGCCCAGACAGCCCTTGACTTTGCTCCATGGTCCAGGCAGGCCTTCAATTTGGGATTCTCCTGCCTGGGATCACAAGCCTTTTCCACCTTTGGTCAGAAAATACTCTGCAGGGCCAGAGAGATGGCTCAGGAGCTAAGACAAGCAGAAGGTCCTGAGTTGGATCACAGGTCCCCTGTAAAAACGTCAGGCAGTTGCGTGGGTGGAGCCTGGGAAATCCCAGAGCGAAGAAAAAAGGAAGTAGAAGCATCCAAGATGATTCCCAAAGTCACCCTTGGTCCTCCACAGGGACACACGATGCCCTCTGATGCACACACACACACACAAAGAGAAAAAAAGGAAATACTGTGGAAAATCCTGAGAGTCCAGGTGCTGAGCCAGAGCCTGTCCCCTGCCCTTATGGGTGTTACAGTCTCCTGGGGAATCACGCCAAAAGCTGCGCCGCTTTAGTGCTACTGTGACGTGCCTGGCCTTTGCTCATGGGCCACAGTGTAGGGGTGCCCGCGCCACGGATCCCGGCTGGCGCCACCGATGCTGGCTGTGTCCTGCAGCTGTGCCGGCTCTTTTGCAGGTCCTCCATCGACAGCGAGCCCGCCTTGGTCTTGGGGCCTCTGAAGTCTGCGCAGGAGCTGCGGCGAGAGCAGCAGCTGGCAGAGATCGAGACCCGCAGGCAGGAGAGGGAGAAGAATGGGCAGGAGGAGGGCGAGGAGAGCAGGGCCAAGCCCCCTGGGCAGGAGATGGTGGACGAGCTGCAGGGCCCCTTCTCTTACGACTTTTCCTACTGGGCCCGGTAAGACCCCCGCTTTACTGCCCAGCGCCCTCTTCCGTAAGGACAGAACCACCCAACCTGAACTGTTCGCACTCCTGTAGGTCCGGAGAGAAAATCACTGTGACACCGTCGTCGAAAGAGCTGCTTTTCTATCCCCCGTCCATGGAAGCCACTGTCAGCGGAGGTACGTGGCCTCTGGCGCCGCCGTTGTGCCTTGGAGGTTGTTTCTGTGCCTGTATTTAAACGGGGTCTGTGTTACTATAATGTGGCTGTGTCTCTAGGCAACTCAGAAGCCTCCTTGGTACTTGAATGTGTCTGTTCGGTGGATGAATTGGTGGGTGGACGGATGGATGGGAGGGGTAGGTAGATAGATAGATGGGGGAATGGATAGATGTATGGATGGGTAGGTAGGTAGATAGATGGGGGAATGGATAGGTGGATGGATGGAAGGTGGATAGATGGATAGATAATAGATGGGTGGATGGATGGATGGATGGATTGGTAGGTGAATGAATGGGTGGGCGGATGGATAGATAGATGGATAGATGAATCAGTAGGTGGATGGATGAATGAGTGGGTGGATGGATAGATGGGTGGGTGGGTGGATGGATGGATGGGTACGTAGGAGGTAGGTAGATGAGTAGACGGATGTGTGTGTAGGTAGGTAGATGGGTAGATGGATGGTAGATGGGTAGGAAGATGATGAATGGATGTGTAGGTAGATGGATGAACGGATGGGTAGGTAGTAAGTAGGTAGATGGATAGATGAATGGTAGATGGATGAACGGATGGGTAGGTAGATGGATGAATGGATGGGTAAGTAGATGGATGGACGGATGGGTAAGTAGTAGGTGGGTAGATGGGATGATGGATGAACAGCTGAGAGAACTGATGGATGGTTAAATGGATAGATAGCTACTTGGAAGGATAAATGAGAAAATGAATGCTCTGAACAGAGGTAAGCTTAGGACTGAAACTGGTGATCTTGGAAAAGGACTTGCTCTCATTGATAAAACGGCACAGCAGAGGAAAAGCCCAGCTAACAGTTCACAAAGTTAACGTGACCATTCTGTGCCAGCATGGTCATGATCTTTCTGCTCTGGGGCTGTGCAGTGAGGGTCTTCCCTGGCGTGAGGTCTTCCCTGGGCGTGGATATTGCAGTGATTGCCTGGGGAGTCTTCGCATTTGGGCACTGATGGTTTTCCCCAGCTTTTTGGGCTCATTTAGTTGTGGACCTTTGTGTGCTTTGAGTGGGCTGGTCCTCCTGTTGCATCACAAGGTAAAACAGCACCCTCTCTTCCCTTGTAGAAGCTTCTCCCCCTGTGTATCTGTGTGGCCAGGTGTCCTGCCGTATCACTGTCCACCTACTCCCTTGAGATGGACTCTGCCTGAACCTAGGGTTGCTCTGGCAACCAACAGGCCTGTCCCTGTCCCCCACAGTGGTGGGGTTACAAGCGCTTACGTGCCTGCATGTGCCTTTTCATCAGGACCCAGGTCCTAACGCTCGTGCAGCAAGTTCTCTCACCCAGCAGGCCGTCTTCCCAGCCCAGGTCTCACCCCTTATTTGTGAGAACCAAGACCATGGAAGGGCACAAAGCCAGCCCTGGTTAGGTCTGCCTCTGACGTCCAGCCGAGCTGGGCCTTTGAAGGGCCGCAGGCAGGAGCTTTGGCAGAAGGCAGGGAGGCCGCGCGGTCCGGCCGCTCGTCTTCAGTATCTCAGTTCTAGGCCGTTCCCTGCGGCAGCTCCTGGCCATACTGTGCTCTCTCCTTCCAGAGAGCTGCCCGGGGAAGCTGATCGAGATCCACGGGAAGGCGGGCCTGTTCCTGGAAGGCCAGATTCACCCCGAGCTGGAAGGCGTGGAGATCGTCATCAGCGAGAAGGGTGCGAGTTCTCCCCTCATCACCGTCTTCACTGATGATCGGGGTGCCTACAGGTGCGCTGCGGGGAGGGGCCGCGCTGCCGCGGGGAGGGGCCACGCGCCTGGCCACCCCCTCTGAGGCTGGAGGCAGGGCATCCGTAGTGCTTGACTCCCCCTCTCCACCCGCAGCGTCGGCCCCCTGCACAGCGACCTGGAGTACACGGTGACCTCCCAGAAGGAGGGCTACGTGCTGACCGCTGTGGAAGGAACCGTGGGAGACTTCAAGGCTTTCGCCCTGGCCGGCGTGAGCTTCGAGGTAACACATGGCACTTGGTTGAGGTCCTCTAAGCGCCCCCTGCGTGGCGCGTGCGCGATCTGACAGGTCCATGCACGAGCACTGGGACGACCCCCTTTGCTCTCCAGCGCCCACCCCTAGTCCTTCCCCGGGAGCTCCCTCCTCCCTGTGTCCGTGAGTCCCATCCTCTGGTGGACTTCTCCACCGCATCCTCCCTTCCGTCTGGCGGCCCTCGCTCAGCGCCCTAAAGGCATGTCAGATTTCACACGGTTATGTCAGATTTCACATGGTTATGTCAGATTTCACACGGTTATGTGTTTTTGAGAGGTGTTTCTTTTTACACATTTATTATGTGTGCATGCATGTTCATATGTGTGCATACACATGTATGTGTATGTGTGTATGTGCACACATTAGTGCATTGTGTATATATGTGTGCTCGAGTGTGCATTACATGTACATGTATGTGCACGTGCACACAGTGCATGTGTGTCTATATGTGTGTTCGAGTGTGCGTGTTG
Organism: Typhlomys cinereus; assembly: GCA_023101885.1. Taxonomy (NCBI): domain Eukaryota; kingdom Metazoa; phylum Chordata; class Mammalia; order Rodentia; family Platacanthomyidae; genus Typhlomys; species Typhlomys cinereus. Next base: position 1,026,702 of record JALPQD010000550.1, read on the forward strand.
TGTGTGCATTATATATACATGTATGTGTGTGCATGGGCCTTCGTTCTATGGATTGAACTCAGGTCCTGAGGCTTTGCTTGCCTTTGGGAAATGCTTTGAGGGCTTGAATATTAACTGCTCCGTGTTGGAGGAAGACCATCCTCATGGGGTATCGGCATCTCTTCTCCACACTGCGGAGAGTTGGAGTCACAGTAGTTAGGTGTCCGTGTTGTTTTCTTCTCTCCATCAGCCTGTGTTTCAGCACAGGGGACGACATATCAGCATCTTTTCTCATCCTGCGACCCAGTACCAGATACAAATGGCTTAACGGAGGAAGACTTTGTGTCATGGTGCAAGGGGACAGTCCACCGTGGCAGGGGAGTCAGCAGATCAGGAAGCAGATGAGACAGGAAGTCCCACCTCCCAGGACCCACTTCCTCCAGCTAGGCCTCCTCCCAAACAGCGTGCCCGTGGGGATGTGTCGCATTTAAACTGGGCAGTGGCGTGGGGTGCTAAGGCGTCCTGGGGGAATTTGGCAGCATCTTTCTGAATTTAAAGCCAATTTCCCGGCATTCCCAGTGGACCGCAAGCCTCATGCCAAGATGTGCGTGTGGGGGCGGTTGGACTGTCACACTTTCACCCCATGAAAGTAGGCTGTCTAGCTGCGTGTTAGGATTGCCAGTCGATGCTGTAGAATGTTCTGGGTAGTTAAGAAGCCGCAGTAGGGGGCTGGAGAGGTGGCTCAGGGGTAAGCCTCCGCCTTCCAGGCGGAAGGTCCTGAGTTCGGATCCCAGATCCCACGTATAGACGCCAGGCGGAAGCGGGGGCGGCCTGCGCTTCTGGTCCTGGTAGGGCGGAGCCTGTGAATCCCAGGGCAGAAGGAGGTGGAGGCGTCCATGGTGGTTCGCGAATTCGTCCGTGGTTCTACACATACACAGACACACACACACGTGGGCACATACACACACACATGCGCACAGTTGAATAAATAATAATAATAACAATTAAAAAAATTTAAAAAAAAAAGAAGCCGCAGTAGGGAGCAGTGGGCAGAAGGAGAATCAGGGTGGGTGTTCAGGAAGACAAGTGGCACATCTCTGCAGCATCCCCGTGAGCCACCATCACTGCTCAGTGGAGGTGTAGAGAGTTCTGGAAGGTTACATAGCAGGTGAACACTAGTTACTTGCGGGGAAGAAGTGAGAGCCTGAGTCTTTAGACTAATGCCAGAATTCTTTTTTTTTTTTTTTTAATTTGCGTGTGTGTGTGTGTGTGTGTGTGTGTGTAGGGTCCTGGGAAGGACCAAGGGTGACTTAAGGAATCATCCTGGATTGCTTCTCCTTTTTTGCTTTGCTCTAAGGTTTCCCAGGCTCTGCCCACCAGGGCTGGAAATACAGGCTGCTGCCATTTTGGCCTGGTGCCGGCCTTCTGGTTGCGAGGCAGAAGCTTAACCCCTGAGCCATGTCTCCTGTCTCACAATTCAGAGTCATCGTCTCCTGGTTGTTGTGACATCCTCCAGGTCCTTTCCAAGCCCCACCTTGCTCCTGTCTCTCTTCTGCCCAGATAAAAGCTGAAGACGACCAGCCCCTCCCCGGGGTCCTGCTATCACTCAGCGGTGGTGTGTTCCGTTCCAACCTCTTGACACAGGACAACGGGGTTCTCACTTTCTCCAACCTGGTGAGTTCTCTGTCCTTGCTGACTGTGCGCCCAACACATGTGACGTGAAAACCAGCCAGGTGTAATTAGCATATTGCTCCTTCTAGAACCTAGTGCTGCTGACATGCGCACACACTTCTTGTTCTTTTGCCCCCCCCCCCCCTGCGTGTCCCCGGGCAGCGTGATGAATTCCTTGGCCGCAGTGACTCCTCCCCCGGGCGGCTGTTTGTTTACCTGCCGATCTCGTCCATCACAGGGTTGCTGCCGTTTCTTCTGCAACGTGCACTCCCCAGCAGGGGGGTGGGGGGTGCACCCAATTTCCCTTGGAGATGGCGTCCAGGCCTTGGCCCGCAGGGACCGGGCAGCGTGTGTTCACTGGCCATCGGTCGTGCCCTCTCGCTTCCCTGCTGAGGTCTGTCATCGGTCGCCTCTCCCCTGGTCAGTTTCCTCATGACATTCAGATGTGACTTCTGCCTCGCTGAGTCATAGGCCCGTGGGATGGCGGTGCGATGCCGTTGTCAGAAACCTGTTTGCCGCCTCTTCGGGGAGGCTCCGACGTACTGCGGCTTGGCTCTGGCCCCGAGTCCTCAGCCTGCCCGGGAGCGGGCGCTCTGACGGCATCCGTCTCTCCGCAGAGCCCTGGCCAATACTACTTCAAACCCATGATGAAGGAGTTCCGCTTTGAGCCGTCATCCCAGATGATCGAGGTGCAGGAGGGGCAGAACCTGCGGATCACCATCACCGGGTACCGGACGGCCTACAGGTGGGTGCTGCTTCTCTCCCTCCCGGCCGTGGTGGGCACCTGGCTCCTAAGCAGAGAAGAGCATCCGGGCTTCCCAGGGGCTTCATTCAGGAGGAGGAAGAGGCCCCAGCTGCCGGCTGCTCTGCCTTCGGTGCTGGTACCAGTCACTCAGTGCTGTCGCCCCTCAAAGTCAGGCAACTCAAGGGGGAGCTGCAAACTCAAGAGCAGACTTCTCAGCAGGGCGGGGTAACCCACCTGCAGGCTCACCCCTGTGACTGCCTTCCCGGCAAGGCTCCGCCGCCTCAGGTGCCATGATCGTCCCTGACAACTAGCAATTCAAACACTTGAGCCTGTGGGGGACACCTCACGTGTCAAATCACCACAGCGCCTCAGCCTGCGGCTTGGCTCCCCAAGGTCCTGTGTGACCCTTGTGACCTGTGGGGCCTTGCTGCAAACTATGACTTTTAAAAAACGTGTTAACCTCGGCTACATTAAGGAGGAAGTATGTTCACTTTGTAGAAGTCCTAGGTGTTGGGCAGGGAGTGTGCAGTTGTGAAATGCCCTTTCTGCCCGAGTCTCCTGGGCTCCTTCTGGGAGACACCCGGCATTTTCATTTCTTTTCTAAATGCTTCTGGGGACAAATAGTTTCTGCAAATGCTAGGTACATCAGTAGACGTCCAGTAGCTAGATACAGCCCTATGGACATGCACACACATGCGCGCACACTTTGTTTGTGTGTACTTACAAAAGCTTTCAAATGAAGCTTGTTAGAGCTCAGAAGAAAGGGCCGTTTCTGTTGACCACGTAGAACGGAAGTCCTCTTGCGCGGCTTCCATGCTTCTGAGCGCTTTGCCAGTTAAAATAAGGGTTAGTAAGCATGGAGTGCAGCTTAGCCCTAAGTCACATTTTTCTGGAATGTCCCTCCAAGTGGGTGCGAGCAGTTGGTGGTGCAGCTGCGTAGCTCAGGGCAATTCCCTGCCACAAAGTCCTGCTGCACTGTGGGCCTGGCCCACACGGAGTCCCGGAGAGCCATGCGGTCGCTACTATCTGTGTCTTCTTTCGTCACACCAGTTGCTACGGCACTGTGTCGTCTTTGAATGGAGAGCCAGAGCAGGGCGTCGCAGTGGAGGCTGTGGGGCAGAAGGACTGTAGCATCTACGGAGAAGACACTGTGACGGACGAGGAGGGCAAGTTCCGACTGCGTGGACTGCTGGTGAGGCCATCTGGGGTGTGGCTGTTCCCCTCCTGTGGTTACTGAGCACCCCCCTCCCAGGTGGGGCAGGCCTCTAGAAGCCCCGTCCTCTCCTCAGCCAGCACACCTGACTCAGGCTCTGCAGGAAGATCAGCCTTGAGGCCGTGGGGTTAGCGTGCCTACTACTGTGTGAGTCTGGCTTCTGCCAGGACTTTGGGACCACATGTTTAGGGAGCAGCGAGCACTGTGTGTGGCAGAAGGCTGCTGGGACAGTTGGAATGTGAAGGGCGTGGCACTGGGCAAAGGGGCTGTCCCTCAGCTCCTGTGGAAACAGCATTGCACAAGTGGCCAGTATTTTTAAAGAGAAGTCCAAAATGCACATGTGGTTGGTAAAATTGTTGTGTGTGTGTGAGCTAGTTTTTTAAAAATGGCTTAATCGTATGGGACAAATCTACACGTTGTCCTCAGCCTGCTGCACTTTGGGATCTTTGACACTTTGGTCCTTGGCTTTAATTTGTTCACACATGCATTGTGTGTCGGGAAGACCTGGGAAGACTGTGTGCGTCTAGTAAAGTGAGGGTGATAATAATGTCCCCTGTGTGCTCCTGGTCAGCAAGCTACAGTACAGAGACAGACAGACCCCTCTTCTGGTGGTCCTCATGGGACCCAAGGCTGCTTTTCTCTCGGCTTTCCTCTTAGCTGGAGCCCCCTTTCCCTTACGGTTCTTGTGGTTACAAGAGTGAGAATTGCTTACCACCTGCAATTCCCCAGGTCCTGCTGGATCAGACTGGCTTCTGAATTCCCAGGCTTAGCACATTTGACTTAATTAAACCAACATCATACCCTTCTTCATTGTGATCATTTCTGCTGTGACTGATGCTCCCCACGGCCTCCTCCCCCTTGCAGGTGTTAATTCCTTAGCGTTCCCTTAGTGGATTTTAGCAGCGCCTTAGTGGTAGGGTGGGTCCTCCACCAAGACCTCGCACCGTGTCAGGGGTGAAGCGCTGCGTCGGGTGGAGCGCATCCTTAGCTTGTCGCCTCAGGACGCGTCCTTTTCCCAGACGATGGCGTTGGAGATGTGACGGGCTCCTGAGGATTTTGAACCTGTGGAGGAATTCCTGCCTCCCATAGGATGGCCCTTGTTTATCCCACTTGAAGGGCTGCCAAGGCTGTAGTGAGTCCCTGAGCCGGCTGGCCGAGGGCTCAGCGAGGGCCTGGTCTCCCTGGACACATGTCCATTGCCAAGCGGGCATGTAATTCTTTTCTCTGTTTCATTTTAAAATCAGAGCTTGGTGGTCTTGATAAAGGTCCCACGTGCCCTTACGAGAATTCTGGTGATACCAGAAAAAGAGCAAGACCTTGACAGCTAGCTCCCCACCCAGAGGAAGGAGTCCCAGTTAAATAGTCTGGTCCACCTGGAGGACCCACTCAACTGACATGGCTCAATAAGGGGGCGTGATCCTAGGTCACGTGTCAGACCACCTGCAGGACTGGGTCCCAGGTAACCCGTCACCTTTGTGGTTGCTCACACTGCCCTGCTTTGTCCAGCAGTGAAGCAAGTGTGTCTAATGGTAGAAGGCCAGACTCTCCACAGCGTCCTGCTGCAACCAGGCTCATCTCCTCGAGGCATGCAGATGCCTGCAACCTCAGACGGGCACTTCAGAGCCTGACCCTAGAGCCAGCTGGACCCTAGGGCCCCCTGACCCTGGAGCCCCCTGACCCTGGAGCCCCCTGGCCCTGGAGCCCCCTAACCCTGGAGCCAGCCTGGCCCTAGTGTGTGGTGGTGGTCAGAGTTGGCATTACTATTTTTCATAATAATGACTTTTTTGGGTGAATTTGATAATGTCACTATAAATTAGACTAATAAAATAAAGGTTCAAAGAAGAACATTTTTGAAAAGGAGAAAACCTCCATCTTCTTGCAGAAGCATTTGGCTCTATTGTTCGTGCGTGGGTTCTGGTCACTGGGAGATGCCCAGTTCATTCTTCCTTGGGGACTTGAGGTGTCTTGTCAGCGAGGTGCTTTTGAAAGGGTCTCCTTAGAGGGCTGGTGGGTGCAGAATGAGAAAGAAGGAGCAGAAATGCTCACTCAGTGACCTTGTGCTGGGAGGCCGGGCTGGGTCATTGTGGCCGACTCACTAGAAAGGTGACAGTTGGTGTCTTTGTAGCCGGGGTGCGTGTACCACGTGCAGCTCAAGGCAGAAGGCAATGACCACATCGAGCGGGCGCTGCCCCACCATCGCGTGATCGAGGTAAGACACCTCATCTGCCATGTCTCTGGCCCAAGCTTCTGAGCAAAGACCCCTTGGCGCTCCTGCCTAAGGGCCCCCTCGGATAGAGTCCTGCTCACAGGCTGTGCTCTTCTTGGGGTTCTCGGTGAGCAGCACTTCAGTGGGCTTCTAGAAAGAAGCATGCTGTTTGCATGATAACGCTGACTGTATGACACATGCCGAGGATTTTAAATGCACGCATGCATCATGTGCATGTGCCTGCGGGGCCCAAGGTTGACACTGCAAATCATCCTTCATCACTCCACCTCTTCCACCTCGTTCTTTTGGAGACAGGGTCTGCGGTCAAATTCAAAGTTGGCGATTAGGCTGATCTGCCTGCCTGCTCTGGGGGTTCCTGGGGTTGCCGTCTCCACCCAGCATTTACATGTGCTCTGGGGATTTGAATTCTGGTCCTTCCGCCTGTGCAGCAAGCGCTTTAGCCCTGGGCATCTCCCAGCCCAGCCGCAGGTCCTACGGCTTAGAGCCGTGTCCAGCTCAAAGGAAGTAAAGAGGACAGCATGAGTCCAGGGGCCGCCTGGCCTCCAGGATTCGACGTCCATCAGTGGACACTGCCCATCAGTGGACAGAGTCACTTGGTGTTCAGTCGTGACACAGCCTTTTCTCCCTGAGGAGACTGTGCTTCGGGTCACAGGAAGTGTGGTGGTCCTTCCTGCCGCCACCCCAGGGTCTGTGCTAGGGCCTAGTGGGCGCAACTGAGCGCCGGCAGGCGGCGTTCTGCGGGAGGGAAGATGGCCAGGTGCCCAGAGGACCGAGGTTTAGAGCCCTCTTGGGCCTCTGACCTGGGAAGTAAATTCCCAGCTTCCTCCATGGTCAACGGCCGGGCGCCCGCTCACACCAGGTTTGTTTCTCCTGCTCCCGTGACTCAAGCGGGCCGTGGACAGGCGGATGTGACAGACAAGTGATTTCCTCTGCTTTCCCCCCTCTCCCCAGACACCTGACGCTCTGCTCCACTGTGGCCGGCAGACAGGCTTTTAAAATCCAAGGACGGGGGGCTGGAGAGATGGCTCAGGGGTTAAGACCCCGCCTCTGCAAGCAGAAAGTTGAGTTCCGATCCCAGGGCCCATGTAAAAACGCCAGGCAGAAATGGCGGCGGCCTGCGCCTCTGGCTCTGTGGGCGGAGCCTGGGAAATGCCAGCACAAAACAGAAAGGAGTAGAAGCAATCCAGGATGATTTCTGAAGTCCCTTGGTCCTCCACAGGGACACACAGTGCTCTCTGATACGCCCACACACACACACTCAGAGAAATAAGTAAACAAATGAAATCCACGGGCGAGCAATGAAAGCACAAGGTGCCCGTGTCTTGAACTTGGTCTGCTTCATGGGTAGATTCACCCATCTCGTCAGGACGCCTGGCCGTGTGTGGCGTCTCCTCCTGCGGCTGCGCAGCATGACTTCCTTTTCTTCCTCCAGGTGGGCAACAACGACATCGATGACATCAACATCATCGTGTTCCGGCAGATCAACCAGTTCGACCTGAGCGGCAACGTCATCACCGCCCCCGAGTACCTGCCTACGCTCTGGGTAAGCGCGGCCCTCTGACATTAACAGGGCACCTTCCTCTGCACTGCACCGGCACGGCGGATGCCGCGCCCGGCTGGCTTGGCTGAGCTGCGGCCGTGGAAGCTGTCCACATGCCACGGCTGCCTGTGCCAGGGCAGGCCGGGCAGGGCAGGCCGGGCAGGGCAGGCCGGGCAGGGCAGGCCGGGCAGCGGAGTCCTGGTCTCATCGGCCGCTTGTCCACGCCCCGCCTCCCCAGAGAGGCTGTCCCTGCGTCTGAGACACAGCAGCACCTCAGCTCCCCAGCACGGCCCTCTCTCCCACTCCAGGTGAAGCTGTACAAAAGCGACAACCTCGACAACCCCATCCAGACGGTGTCGCTTGGCCAGTCCCTCTTCTTCCATTTCCCACCGCTGCTGCGTGACGGCGAGGTAAGGGGTGCGCTCTGCTCTCGTTACTGCGCTGCAGAACACCTCCCAGGCCAGGAGGTGCCCGCGGAGAGCAGCTTCTGCCGCCTGCTTACAGCATGAGTGCACGTGCTCGCAGGCTCTGGGGAACACTCAGACTAACCCGAGGACCCGCAAGTCACCTGCAAACGGGTCGTTTAGTCCTTTGGGTCTTTTCAGTGCACGTGTACATGGATTAATATTGAAAACACACTTTTTAGTAACTCAAAGCTGGGATTATTTTGTGTATTATTTTGTAATCTTGTTTTAAAAATACTTTGTATTTATTTGTTTGAGGGAGAGAGTGTGCACCTGCACGCCATGTGCACAGGTGGAGGCCAGAGGACAGCTTTCGGGAGTAGGTTCTCTCCTTCCCCGTGTGGGCTTCCTGGGGTCCCACCTCGGTGGTCACCTTCCAAGCAAGCATCCTACCATTCAGTGAAGACCCTATCGTGACGTGGGCTTCTCTTCATTGAGTGTTTTATTACACGGGATCACGTGACTCGCGTAGTGCAGGAGGTGCTGTAATGGAAGCCAGCCCCGTTCCCTCACTCCGAGCACTCATGGTGTCTCCACGCTGGGATCGGGGCCTTTGCAGCCATTGTGGTGGCTGTGGCTAGTTAATGAATGTGACCAGTTCATTTGGAGATGCCCAGCTGTTGGGAGCAGACTACGCATTACCTGGTTCTGTTTGGTCGGTCTTGGCCGGGGGTGGTGGGTAGGGGGATGTGCCATTCCCTCCTTGGCTCCTCCCTGCCTGCTTGGGGTGCCTCACAGTGGTGTGCTCTATGTAAATGAGTGGAACTAGGCATTATGGGATTTGGGGTTCTCATCCCCTAGCCCCTTGTGCATGTCTCTCTCTTCTCCTTGTTTGTAAGGCGGGGGCCGTCACCCCAGTCTTGCTGTGAGAGCCAGCATGGGGCTGATGCCGTGCACACAGTCTACAGAGCTGCAGCCTTGTGGAATTGAGTAGCTGACGGGCCGCTGGGAACATCCCGTAGCGCTCGGCCGATTGATTGTTGGTTGAAAACGCGGCCCGGTGTGATCACAGCCCCCTCGTCAACTGGCCCAGTCACGCCCGTGCTTCTTGGGGTCAGGTCCTCAAAGGACCATCATCTTCTGCTTGTGAAAACACACACAGGCCCTGGCGAGTCTGGCAGAAGAGATGGCGCCCCAAGCCGCCAGGGTCCCCCCCACTGGTTCTCTGCTGAGCTCGCAGGTTGTAAGTGACCGGCCTGCGTGAGGGTACGTGGCGCCGGGCTTCACGAGACGAGGAGCTTTGCCCGAATGCCATGTGTCACCTGCTTTGCCCGAGCTGTTTGTCACACAGCTGACGGGCGTCTCGTTCTGTGTGCAGAACTACGTTGTGCTGCTGGATTCCACGCTGCCCAGATCCCAGTTCGACTACATCCTGCCTCAAGTGTCTTTCACCGCGGTGGGCTACCACAAGCACATCACCCTGGTCTTCAGTCCCACCGTGAGTAAAGGGGGCGACGGGAGATTCAGAGCCCTCAGAGCCCTCCCATCCTGTCTCGCTCCTGATGTTGGCTTGGGCTGCACGTGGCTCCCACTGGTCACGTCTGGGTCCTGTCCCCATGCTGGACTTCTCGGGGTGCCTGCTAGCCGCGGCTCCATGCTAAAGGGGTGCTGTTCCTTCAAGCCTCTTGGATGAAGGCACCGATTGCATTCCTGACTTAATCACCCTAACAGCACCTAGTACTGCTTCCAGACCTTACCTGTTAGAAATCCACAGAAGATGTTAGATTTGCATCTGGGAATTTGGGGTGCATAGTATTCCTACTGCAGCACTATGGTGTAGTGTGTTAAACTCCAGGGGTGGCATTCAAGTTGCTCCTGGTTCTGTGGCCTTGTCTGTAATCCCTTCACAAGTCTCCTCATGCCTGCCTGTGTCTGTCTGTCCGTTTGTCTGTCTTTGGAATTGCTGCTAGAATCAGAGTTGCTGGGTCATGGGGTGAATGTATTGTGGGTTTTTAGTTACCATGGTCACTGCCCCTGAAGGAGAACACTGCATCACAGCAGCCCCCCTGTCCCCCACACCGAGGGAGCCCTCCTGTCCCCCGCACTGAGGGAGCCCTCCTGTCCCCCGCACCGAGGGAGCCCTCCTGTCCCCCGCACCGTGGGACAGAACCCTTCTCTATCTGCACCTTCCTTTCTGCCAGAGTGTAATGCTCCTCTTCACCACCAGAGTGCGCCACCACCCGCAGAGCTGTTTGCAGTCCAGTGGATGAGCGGCGGCCAGAAGCCCTGTGCCGGCCTTGAGCGTAGTCTGGCAGAGCTCAGCTTCTGTCCTCTCTGTTGCAGCTCCGCTCTGAGCGCAGAGCCTAGTCAGAGGAGGACGGGTGGGAACGTGAACCTCAGACAGGGCAGGCGTGCCAACGCCCCGATCCTTCCCTCACCACAGGGCCACCCAGGTGAAGCGGCCCATGGTCATGGTCTAGCCGCTTGGTTCTCACGAAGCTTTGCTCTCAGGACCCCTCAAAAGCAGCGAAGGCGGTGGAAGGTTCAGAGAGCTTGGGTGTGAAGGGTGTGTGTCTGTCGTGATGTGGTCCACAGCTGCCCCCGTGCCTGCAGGTGCTTCTCCCCCCCTTCCCTCCCCCGTTCCTGACTTGGAGAAGCAGTGTTCTGCCTCGTCTCCCTGTGTTCTCATGCAGTGTATTGTTTCACCTGCAGGGCAGCGGGCTGGTTGGGAAGATGGGGGAACCCAGGCCATTTCTGTCTTCTTGCTCTATTCTAGCACATTCTCTTCAGAATGGTGCATCAGCCAAAGACCCTCTGGGCAGTCAGAAGGGTGGACATACCATTTGTCCCAAGGGTGTGAGCAGGGTGAGAGCGCGTCACTTCTGTTCATGAGCTGTCGGGATTTAGGTCTGGCCTTGTCTAGCTGCAAGGGAGTCCAGGAAGCCTGCTGGACCCAGAGGATGAGGAGCGTGAAGCGCCTGCGATGGGTGCAGCAGTCTGGGCTGTGCTTTGGTTTTTGTGGTTGTTGTTGCATGTGTGTGTAGGTATGTATGTACATTGTGTGTAGGTGTAGATAGGGTTGTAGATATATGTGTGTAGATGTGTGTGTGTAGGTGTAGGTAGGATTGTAGATGTGTGTGTGTAGGTAGGTGTGTGTGTGTAGGTGTAGATAGGGTTGTAGATGTGTGTGTGTAGGTAGGTGTGTGTGTAGGTAGGATTGTAGATGTGTATGTGTAGGTAGGTGTGTGTGTGTGTAGGTGTAGGTAGAATTGTAGATGTGTGTGTGTAGGTAGGTGTGTGTGTGTATAGGTGTAGGTAGGATTGTAGATGGGTGTGTGTGTGTAGGTAGGATTGTAGATGTGTGTGTGTGTAGGTAGGGGTGTGTGGGTGTGTAGGTAGGATTGTAGATGTGTGTGTGTGTAGGTAGGGGTGTGTGTGTGTAGGCCCCCAAGGGTAAGACTGTGAATCATCCTTGAGTGCTCTCCTTTATTCTTTGAGGCTGGGTCTCTAAATCCAGAACTCATCTGCAGAGCGAGCCTGACTGACCAGGTTGCCATGAGGATTCCCAGGCTCCACCTTCCAGCGCCAAAATTACAGGCAGGCAGCCATTTCTGCTTGTCATTTTTTACATTTGACATTTTAAATTTTTTTATTATTTATTATTTATCCAATTGTGCATGTATGTGTGTGCGCATGTGTGTGTGTGTGTGTGTGTGTGTGTGTGTGTGTGTGTGTGTATGTGTATGTAGAACCATGGACGAATTCGGGAACCACCATGGACGCCTCCACCTCCTCCTTGTTTACTCTGCCCGGGGATTCACAGGCTCCGCCCTACCAGGACCAGAAATGCAGGCCACCCCCGCTTCCGCCTGGCGTCTATACGTGGGGTCTAGGATCCGAACTCAGGACCTTCCGCCTGCAAGGCAGAGGCTTAACCCCTGAGCCACCTCTCCAGCCCCGACATTTTACATTTTTACAAGTACTTTCACCCCTGAGTGTCTCCCTGGGCCCGGGGCACAACCAGTGGCCATACACTTCCTCTCAAGACAAGGCGTCCCCCTCCCCCCGTCCAGATGCCCTCATCTCCTCAGTGGGCACTCAGAGGAGAGGGGCCTCCTGGTCACTGGGCTCTACGTGCCTGTGTTTCACTGCCCAGCAAGGGATTGTGGGCGGCAGTGGCTAATTGCTATGAACGGCTGGGTGGGTAAATAGCGGTTGGCAGTACACGTGAGATTGACAGCATGGTGCCCTGGCTTTTGCAGCGGAAGCTGCCCGAACAAGACATCGCGCAAGGCTCGCACATCGCCCTGCCGCTGACACTGCTGCTCCTCCTGGCTGGCTACAACCACGACAAGGTGGGGTGGCGGGCAGTGGGGGGGGTTGGTTCTGCACCCGCAGCAGGACGGTGGGAGGCTGCCCAGGGTCAGCTATAGAAGGCAGGGCTGGAGGGGACCGGAAGCTGCAGAAGCCGCCGTCGGCCTTCCGGGTCTCACGCTCCCTCCCTCTGTCCAGCTCATCCCTTTGCTGCTGCAGCTGACCAGCCGCCTGCAAGGGGTCCGAGCCCTTGGCCAGGCGGCTTCTGACAACAGCAGCCCGGAAGACACCAAGAGACAAGCCAAGAAACAGAAGACCAGGCGCACGTGAGCCGGCGGAGGCCGAGCGGCCAGGGCCGCCGCCTGCCCCAGGGGAGGCACACGGCCTGCGCTTCAGCCGGGCCTGAGCCCCGTATCCCCTCTTGGCGGCGCGCTCCGCCACCCCCGCCGCCCTGTGCTCAGGGCAGCAGCGGATCCTCATGTCACTCTGCTGAACACAACTTATTTTCTGGGTTGAAGATAATTTATTATTATTATTTTTGTCAGAGAAGTATTTAAGCCATGCTGGTGGCGTGAGAATGTAACCCCTTCATCTCCCTCCGTTAGTTTGTAAGAAGAGTCTGGTAAACAAGTTGTCTGGCTCTGCAGTGAGACACCTGGACGGTCCCCTTCCCCGAACCCCTGTGTACGAGGCCCCTGCTGGATGCAGCAGCGGCCTCCGTCCACGTCAAGAGGGTCTGCTAGGATCAATAAAGTCACCCGCTGTTTGTGTTGTAGCTCATTGTAGATGCTTCCAGAATGACTCTAACCTAGTGGGGTCACTCCTTGAGCCGCATGGGGGGGCGCCTGCCCTGGCAGAGCCGTGTCCTTGCAGCGGGCGACCCAGCGGTGGTCCCAGTGGGGGAGGAGACTGTGGGATTGAGGCGGAGTCCGCGTGCAGAGCCTCCATCCACCCTGTGTCCGCCTGGGGCTGTGCGCTGCTTTCTAGAGAGATCTTCAGGTGCCCGGTCTGTGCTGCCTCTTGCTGACGGCAGCCGACAGGCACGGCGCGGGGGGGGGGGGGCATCTTGTCTGTCTGGACAGCGCTCAGCCTCGGAACTCACAGGAGATCTGTTCACCTGCAGCTCCAGAGGGGAGACACTGGCCTTCGTGGTGGGGAAGGCAGGGCTGGGGGCAGAAGCTGGAGGCACCTAAGTCACGGCAGACGTGGAGGCCGGGAGCTGCTGCTGCGAGCTCAGGAGCAGACCCTCAAGCAGGGCGGCCTCACCCCCTCAAGTCAGCCCCTGTGACCGCCTTCCTCCCACAAAGCTCCACCTCCTAACGGTGCCCTGACCTTCCCAGACAAATGAATCTTCAAACACACCAGTCTGACGGGAGGAAGGGCTCACGTTGGCGCTCGGCTTCGAGGCTCAGTTCTTGGTCGCAGTGAAGCAACACACAGTGGGCGGAGAAAGTGTCTCCCAGGGGAATGTTCTCTGCTTCTCTCTTTTTCCGTTTACATGTGTGTGTGCATGGGATGCGCGTGTGTGTAGGCACTTGCATCACAAGTGAGCGCACACACGGAGGCCCAGAGGTGTATTGGGAATCATCCTCCGCACTTCCAGAACAGGGCGTCAGGGTGTCGGGCAGCCAGCTTGCTCTGGGGATTCCCAGGTGGTCTTTCGGGGCTGGAGTTTCAGGCGGCCATCATGCCCACTTGCATTTGGGACCCAGATGCCAGTCATTGTGCTTACACAACAAGCTCCTTAGCCACCGAGCCCTCTTCCTGCTCTCTCTCCTGTTATTCCCCGGGATCTGGGAGGCGGGTTGGCACAACCTATGTTCAGGGTGAGTCTTCTGGAAAAATTGCCAGGCAGTCAAGAGATGTGCCTACGTGATCCAGGCATCTTCTAGTCCAGTGAAAGTGATGACCCTCAGGGATTAGTGACAAACTAGTTTTGTTTTTAAAGACATACTTTTAGCCAAGTTAATCCCAAGGGAGTAGAGTCGAGCCACCAGGTTTGAAGATCCTGGTTTGCACGAAGCCCGCAGGCGTTCCCAGTCCTTCGGGGCGCTTCGTCAGTCCCGTGGGAAATGGTGAACACAGTAGGCTGGCTCTCGCCCAGCCTTTACCAAGCTGTACCACTCGGGGGATGGGGCACAGTGGACGCTGTCCATGTGTCTAAAGCTGTGCTGTGGCATTTAAGGACTGTAGTGGGGATGGACAGATGGGGCTGCTATCATGGGGGGGGAGGGCCACGAGGGCCCAGCATCGGGCAGAAGCAGGTAAACTGGCATTCAGGGCTGCTGAGTGCTGGCAGAGTGTTCCAGCCGCCAGGGAAAAGGGAAACTGGCAGAGGTTTGGTGCCACCTCTCACTCATGGAGACTCGGGCAGGAGTATTCCCATTTTCAGGGGATGTAGCCACCCCAGGAGCCACCATGTTTTCCACTCAGTCATTGTGTGGGTTTGTTTGCTCCCCATGGGGAAGGCGTGCAGATGGACAGTCTACTTTGAAGTGTGTAACTCTTACTTCAAGTGGTAGCCTGGGACCGTCCCTTACAACTGTTAATGGAGTTTTTTCATCGACAGGTGCGAAGGTTAAAAGCTCCCACAAGTCAATGTCAGCATTGCCCGGCTCCAGTTTCAAAGGCTGCCAGCAGGTGGCAGCCTGTTCCCGCAGCCCGCTGGCCTGCCACCCTTGGTCTTGGCTCAACTTGCCCTGCTCTGCCATTTGCAAGCTGGGCCTGTGTGCTGTCAGCTGCCACAGAGTCAAGGCTGGCCCCGTGTGCCTAGCAGAATGTGACAGAGGTGGGTGGTGACGGCTCTGCGCTTCCCGCGTGCGCCCTGGGCACCCTGGGTATACGATGCTCAGGGTGTGCCCAGGGAGCTTGAGGCTTCGCTAACACATGCACGTGGCTTACTGTCCACCAGAGGGCACTGCCTTGGCAGCTGGTCCTCCAGTCCTGCTCCCCGCAGATACCACACTGGTATGGACCAGCACAGTTCGCTCCAACTCCTGACCCTCAGAATCTGCAGGTGGGCTGCATGTTGGATTAGGCATCTCAGTTGGGGGACAGCTTAACAACGTTAATTGAAGCTGAGTGCAGCAGACCTCTGCCTCGTGAATGGCCAGTGTTGGGGAGACTTCAGCAAGCCCACGATGTCTTTAGTCCACGGTAGGCAAGGCTCTTGGTTTTGCATAACAGACACCAACCTGAGCTGGCCTGACTTGGACGGAGTATGTCTGATGTCACATTGGAGAAAGCCAAGGGGGTCCGTGTGCAGCTGGATCTGGGGTCAACCTCACCCTGTTCTCTCACTGGCCAGACATCTGTCCTTCAGCCGAGTCCAAGGTTGGCGGCTCTGTCCCTGCATAGCAGCTGGGCACAGTAGATCTGGGTACAGATCCGAGGCCGCGGAGGCCACAGGCAGCTGAGCGTGGAGTCTGGGACAACTAGCTCTTGCCTTCAGCTGATTTGTTCGGTGCTGTTGGGGGGTGGGAGTCACCACCAGACTGCCTGTCGCCCCAATTTACAGGAACCGTAGCTCGTAGCGTGATGTGTCAGGCGTCCCCTTTCCCCCGCCTCCCGGACACGCACAGGGTCACACCCAGACCTATGTGTCCCGCGTCTCCTGGAAAGCAGCGATGCTCTCTGCAGGGCGATCACTGTGATCCCCATGGACAAGATCACCAGAAGTTGGTACCTGCGCCTGGCCCAAGTCAAACACTGTCTTGGCTTTTGTTTGTGGCTGATGACAGTTACACAACCATGACCGTGATGTGTGCTTGGAAACGAAACCATTCTTGCCGAAGGCTGACTGTGTCTGGGCCGGGAGATTCCTTCTAGGCCAGAACTTGGTGGTGTGGAATGCAGCGGGAAACGTCTTTCTGGTTGTCCTTTCTGTGTGCATGAGACTTTAGATCTGTGATACGATGTTCTTGGTTGGCGTGTGCCCCTTTTGTGTGCGATGCCCCTGAGGTTGGTCAAGGTACCTCCGGTTGGTTGACTTATCCTTTGTACAACAGGTGAGTACTTCTCTCTTGCTTTTTTTTTTTTGGAGTTTGAGAGTTTGTAAGATGTAAGACATTAGTACGGATGTCCACTCTCCCCTACCTGGGCTCTGCAGGGTCAGCCGCTGATGGGAGGAAGGAAGTGGACAGCTGCTGTCTGCTCACCGTTTTCAGCCCTGGAAGCAGGGGTGTCCCGACCCACTGCGGCTGCACACACACCTGGATGGGGCTCTGCAGCTTCCAGGTCCCGGGCTGGGCTGGGCTGGATTAGGAATGTCAACGCTTCATCCCTGTGTACTGGAAAGTGTCTCACCCAGGAGCCATGCACATGTGTTTGAGTGGACACATATGCTCCGGGGTTGGGGCATAGACGCTAGGTTGTGTTAGCCATACCGGGGCATTTCTAATGTTTCCACTCTGGAGTGAGTGCCTAGGTTCCAGGCACCTTGGAGGATGTCAGGGTTAGGACGCAGTCAGGATGGGCCGGAGCGTCTGGTGCTCCCAGAAGGTAAGTGACTATGAGCAAAACAAGAACTCCACCTTGACGGGTGTCAGAGGGACACAGTGGCCAGCTGGACGTGTTCTCAGTGGCCGTCACCGTTTGAGCGAGAGTCACTCCCACAGGGCCCTGTGCTTGATCTCAGCTGCTCTTCATGTTTGGGAAGGCCGTGGCACCTCCAGATGTGCAGCCTTGCTGGAGGAAGGCAGGTTATGGGAGGAGGGGGGGCAGCCTGTGAGGTTTGGGGCCCTACCCTGCTTCCTCTCAGTTGGCGCTTGCTCTCTCCGCCTCTGCAATGCTAGTCACGGCAGGCCTCCGGTTCTGCCACCCGCCACGCCTTCTCTGTCATAAAGGACTGTAGCTCCCAAAAGAATCTCCCTTTCTCTCCCTAAGTTGCATCAGAGTGTTGGCTCGCAGCAGCTGAGAAGTCGCTTTAGCGGCAGACAAAGCTGTTACAATCTGGCTAACAAAACGGCGGTGGATTCGAACTCATAGTAAGGCCCACGACCCTGTGTTCATAGAAATGGCAGCGGGGCTCAGTGGCTGCGTGTTGCTGGTAAACTCATAGCCAAGGAGCTTATGGGGGAGCAAGGGGTTTTATTCTTAGTAATGATTCTCATTAAGTCTTAATCCAACTTGGCAGGAGAACGCATACCAACGCCAAGCACTGAGGGAACTGGCCACACCATGTCCACAAGACTCCTGAGAGAGGGCACGCCTCACCCGGTAGACCAGCGCGTCTGGCCAAGCGTGCCAAGAATGCCAACTTGCTGACTCAGCTCCCTCCTCTTACCTACCGTCCAGGGGCTAGTCCCGCCCACCATGGACAGGGCTTCCCCATCAATCAAACGCTCTGCAGGCTTGCTCTGGGCTTTGCTCAACTACTAATTCTTTACGAATGCGCCAGAGCGGAAGCCTTTATTTGTTAAGTTGAACTATTGACAAGCAGAATCACCCGGAGAGAAGAGGCTCCTGAGTTGGGGGGGGGATATGTTGTGTCTCGGCAAAGCTTCACAATACCCCACCACCACCACCACCCTGTGTGACCAGGAAGGAACCAGGAAACCCGGCTGGGTCCTCGGAAAGGTACACGACTGTACCCCTCAGAGTTCCCTCTGCGGCTCCCCGCCTCCAGTCCTGGGAAAAGTTCAGGAAACCTGAACGAAGTCTGGGTTCTAGCTGATAATCGAGTATTAGTATGAAACACATGACGGGGTCTGCCCTTTGCCTAAAGTTGTTCTTTTTAATTATATATATATATATATATATATATATTAAATTATATAGAGAGGATATGAGCACATGCATGCACGCATGTGAGGAGAGAGCGAGCATGCAGGCGTGCCTCTCCATGGCCAGGTGATTCCTCACCCCCAGCTTCCTGGGAAAGGGGAGGACACCCCAGCAGGCCCACCCTGACCTCACAGCAGAGCACAGCTCGCAGGAGCCGATGTGTGCTTCTTTGGGATGAAACTATTCGCATTGAAATGTTTCATGTTGAATGTTTACAGTCTGCTCAGTTCTGACAGCTCAATGGAAACAATTCTAGGGTCTGTGGCCAAGAGGCTCCCGTGTGTGGAGGGTTGGGGGGGGGTTAGGACCATTTCTACCATCTGTGTTCACGGGGTGCCATGTGCAGAGATGGGTGGGTGGGGTTAGGACCATTTCTAGTGACTAGCCACGGGGTGCCACGTGGGGTGGGTCAGGGCCGCGAGCCTTCATGTGCTTTTCGACACCTTGGACACGTTGATTCTGTGAATGTTCATCTCTCTGAACAGCCACCCTGATCCGACAGGAGACACCACACAGCTTGATTTCTGTCTTTTTTTTTTGCCCCTGGTGTTGCAGTTCCCTGCACGGTTGCTGATAAAATCACAAGACAGCTTAAGAGAAAAGGGGTTTATTCTCTTACGATTGTCCAGTTACAGTTATTGGTCCAGTTTTACAGGAGAGCTCACACCAACACCAGGCCGAGGGAACTGGCCACTCCATTTCTACATAATGTCTGAGAGAGGGACGATCCTTACTTGCCAGACCAGCATGTCTGGCCAAGTGTATACAAGGATACCAACTTTCTCAAACGGTTCCTCCATTCGGTTCACCTGCCTGGGGACTGGTCCCACCCACCAAGGGCTGGGCCTTCCCCATCAACTACAATCTCCTGCAGGTTTGCTCTGGGCTTAACTACTGATTTTCTACACATGTGCTCAGAGTTCAAACCCTCAACTGTCAAGTTGATACCTGTGCCTAACTATGACTCCTGGGAACAGGACAAAATCAGGGCAAAGCGCAACCACCAGGGCCCCTTGCTCTCTTGGAAGCAGGACTTCTTTGGTGGGCTTGTTTCCTAAATCGCCTTCAGGCAGTGAGGCACAGCAGAAGAGTTTATAGTCAGAGGGATCTGTGTGCAAATCCTGCCCTCAGTTCCTACAGGGGCTGTGCAACTTCAGGAGGGCAGTTGGGCATCTCTGGACCTTGAGAGTCCAGCAGAAAGAAATCAGTGGCAGCTTCCCGGGGCGGTGATGAGAACGGCTCACAGAGCAGCTGGTCCAGGACTTGGTGAGTGGACAACCCCTCGTCAGAGGCAGGGTGAAGGCTGGCTGGTGTCCACCGGAGTGCAGTGGCCGCTGTGTCTGGTTTGATGGTCAGCGCTGTGTCACATTAGATGCTTGTTATCTCTCATATGTGCTCCCATGTGCTCCTTGTGTGTATACATGTGAATTATAGGTATATACACACAAATACGTGCATACACACGTATATACGCAACATATTTGAGAGCGACGAGGAGCGCGCGTGCGTGAGCGAGCACACGCATGTCATGGCGCGCTGGTGGAGGTCAGAGGACATTTTTAGAGTTGGTTCTCTCCTCCTTCCGTGTGGCTTTCTGGGACTTGAACTCAGGTCATCAGGTTTGTGAGCGGGTGCCTCACTGCTGAGCCGTCCTTGCCAAATCCGCTTTGTGTTTTGAGACAGGGTCTTGGGAAAGCTCAGCTGGGTGCTCAGCCAGATCTCTGGGCCTCACCCTGCCCGTCAGTTACCTTCCTTTGGCTCCATCCTAAGGCGGCCTGGTTAGAGGGCTAGCCTCCTCCTGGGTTTGCCCAGGCTGGACCAGCACTGCCTGGGTGAAGGGTTGGGAGAAAGGCTTGCTTAGTTCTCTTGCTCGCAGTGGTTAGATGCGAAGCTAAGACTAACCCAGACCCATGTCTTGAGTCCTGGGTGGGGCAGGAAGCAGCTGGGCCCCAGATACACACACACACGCACACGCACACTCACACACACACATACACATACACACACAAAGTTTATTTATTTATTGTGCAAGACTTTCTGGATCGCGTCTCTGCCCCGTTCTCCTGTCTCACCATTATCCTCTGTAGCCGAGAGCCCAGCCCACTTATTCCCGGAAGGCTTTTTCTTTTAATAAGGTATTTTGTCACGCCAAGAGAAGTTGTGCTAACTTGGCAGTGTACAGCTCCATCTTGTTGCACACCGCCAGGAGACGACCCTCTGGCCTCTAATGTCTTGGTTTTGATCTGTGACGTATCGCTGACTCTCGGGTGGACCCCGTCCCTGTGTGTGGGAGGGGACACTTCTCGGGGTTTCCAGCTCTCCCAGAGCAGAGTTGGGTGTTTTGAAATGCCTGTCGGCCTCCCACACTGCCAGGCTCCCGTGACGGCGAGAGCCGGTGCTTGCCTATGAGCAACTCAGGGTATCCTGGGGCTCGCCGACTGATCCGGTGCCCAGCACACTCGGGGTGCTCAGGGAGTTCAAGGGGAGTATCTCGGGTGTGCTCCTAGTTGCACACACAAGCGTTGCTCTCGAGAACATTCCGTTCCTCCATTGTTGTTGAAGCAGGATGGAGACCAGCACCTGGGTGCAGGGTTCAGGGTATAAAAAAATGCAGAAGCGGGGTCCCCAGCTGAAACCCCACGAGTGTGAAGAGGATAACAGATCACTAACCCCAGCGTGTCTCTTCTGAATGTCCCTCGCCCAGCCACGTGGCCTGTCCGCGAGCACTGGCTTCATGTGACCGAGATGTAGACTCGGAGGTCCGGCCTCAGCTAGACTGAGCAGAGCTCTCCGCAGCTTCCAGAACATTCCTGCACACAGGAGCTGTGCTTGGTCCTCCGGCCTGGGACCGGGCGGTCATGCCACCAGCTGGTGCTTGCTGAGTGGCTTTGACAAACGGATCCGGCGCTTCTCTCCGCCAGGGACCGAGCACTTCATCTGCTCCGTGTGTCTGGTCCAGCGCCTCGCTCGTTCCTCAAGTGTCTGTCCCTGGCGGCGAAGCCATCGATCCACGCTGAGGGCACCGTGGAAGGATGTCTCCTGCCCAGTGGGGTGGCTGGATCCCGGGTGGGGCTGCTGGTGTGAGACCCTTCAGGAAGCCGTGTTCTTAGAGGAGGGATGAGCCCCCCACCATGAGTCTACACAAGGAGAGGCTGGGTACGTGCTTGGCAGCGATACCCCTAAGCCACGGGGGGGGGGGGTCAGCATGGACCATCATCATCATCATTGTTTGGATCTGAGATCTTCCCACTGGTGCATCGTTCGAATCCTTCAGCCTGGCTGGTGTGCCGTTGGGGGGAGGTTGTGAGATCTTTCAGAGTTGGAATCTTGCTTAGAGATGCAGTCACTGGGGGCTACATCTGCCCCTGGCTCCCAGTCTCCCACTGAACCTGGAGCATGCCAATTTAGCTAGGCAAGCCCCAGAGACCAGCCTGTGCCAGGAATAGAACTCAGGGCTCTGTGTGTGCCAGGCAAGCCCTCTATCAGCCCAGCCACGCCCCCAGCCCGTGCAGCTGTCTTCTGCGTCTTCCATGTCATCCGCATGATCCCAGGTCCCTGTCCCGTGCCTATGTGTGTGGAGCCCAGGCCGAGCCTGTTCCACGCTTGTCCATTCTGAGACCCAGCTTCATGATTTAGGGTTTAGAGTTGGGGTGTCACAACTGGCTTTTGGGGGAGATCTCAGTTGAACTGTCACTGTGGAAGTGTGACGCTGGCCCTGAGTGGAAACTGGGTCACACGGAAACATTTAGAACAACGCCCCAAGTTACCTTTGTGGGGCAGTTTATCCAGCAACATGGAAAATAACCTTGATCCAGCCCTTCCTGAAGCTGGTTCCCACAGTCTTGAACTTTTCCTGTTCCCTCTCTGGATCTGTGTGCACGAGTCCTGACTAGCCTAAGGCTGCGAAGCTTCCACCCTGTCCCCAGGACCCTGTCCGGCTGAGGGTCTGCTGCTATCAGAGGCTGTCCACTGCCCACCCTTCTGTCCATTCTGTGACGTCATCTGCTAAGGTGCTGACATGCACCCTCACGGTGACTCAGAAGCGCTAAATTGAACTGTGACAAGATGGTTCAGGTGCCAACACGTTTTATGGAAACAAGATTGTGCTATGAATTCTTTTTTTTTTTTTTTTAGTGTATGTGTGTGTGTGCATACGCATGTGTGTGCGCGCACACCTGTATGTATACATGTGTATGTCCAAGAGGGCACTTGAGTGCGCATGTCTGTGGAGACCCAAGCGAGGCTTTGGGACTCATCTTGGATTGCTGTATTGCCTCATTGTTTTGCTCTGGGGTTTTCCTGGCTCTGCCTTCTAGGGCCAGAATTGTAGCTGCCACCATATCTGCCTGGCATTTCTATGCGGGATCTGGGGATCTGAACTCAGGTCCTTCTGCTTGTGAGGCAGAGGCTTTAACCACTGAGTCACCTTTCCAGTGCCTATCCTTTTTTTTTATAAAGAAGAAATTCCTAAGCCAATTTCATCCTCCCTATCTTATCTAATTCATCTGCCTTGACACAGAAAAGATAGCCTGTTAATTGCCAGCTAATCCCATCAGCATGTTTCTGTCAGTGCGTAGAGTTCTCTCCACCCCGAGAGGAGACCAGTCGTATGGACAGGCAGGGGAGCAGGTGGACGTTAGAGCTGATGGGCACTAGCAGGTTTGGAGTCTGGCAGGTCCATCTTGGTGTCCTGGCCGAGCTGGTCTATGGCGAGCCCAGGGAACCTCGGCCGTCCACACGTCCCACAGTGACAAGTGATTGAAGCCCACTCTAGCCGCTCATCAAATAGAGCCGGTGCAGAGGCTGTGGGATTAATGGACGATCAGAACTTTGGGTCCAGGACATGAGACAGGCATCTGCCCACCTGTCACCCCCGCCGGCCCCTCCCGTCACCTGGCTTCATTTGGTCCTCAGGGGACAGGAGCTCAGGAGAGCAAGGAGATCCCCTCCTTGCAGGAAGTCCCTGCTGCCCACTTCTGACGGGGGGGGGACCGTCTTCTGTCTGCCTCTTCCCCACTTTGGCGGTCCTGCAATATAAATTAGAACTGAAGGCCGCAAGGGTGGAGTGAAGGGGTGTCATATTCAGAGTGGGGAGTCAGAAGTGGGAGGATGGCTGTGGGGTTCAAAGTTGGGTCTCTTATCTGGTGTGAACTGGAGCAGCCACTGTGGAAATCTTTCAAACGCTGAAATAGAGCTTCTGAGATGTCTCAGCACGTAAGGTGTCTGCATGTAAACCTGGTGACCTGAGTTTGATCCCTGGAGACCCCTTGGTGGAAGGAGAGAACTGATTTTTGATTTAAATTATTTATTTTATTTGAGAGAGAGAGAGAGAGAGAGAGAGAGAGAGAGAGAGAGAGAAAACACCGTGCAGACCAGGGGTGACTTTGGGAATCATTCTGGATTGCTTCTTCCTCCTTCTTGCTTCACTCTGGGATTTCCCAGGCTTCACCCACCAAGGCCAGAAGTGCAGGACGCCACAGTGTTTTTACATGGGACCTGGGATCCAAACTCAGTTCCTTCTGCTTGAGAGGCAGGGTCTTAACCCTTAAGCTATCTCTCCAGCCCAAGAAAACTGATCTTTGAAAGTTGCCTTCTAACCTCCACATATACACCAATGTGTGCCTATTCTCTCTCTGTAATCTCTTTCTCTCTCAAAAGAAAAGAGCTCAAAAGAAAAGAAGCAAAACTTTGAATTTTGAACTAAAGTAAGACCTGCCACGCCTCTCCTGGGTGCATCCTAAGGGACTCTGAGTCCAAACCCAGAGATACGTCTGCTCGCCCATGTTCATTGTGGTCACATCTACAACAGCCAAGGAACGCGACCAGCCTGGGCGCCGGGGGTGGGGGGCTTTGTTCTTAGTTTTAGAGGGGTCTACAGAGATGTTCCCAGGGCTGAGAAAAGAATTGGGCAGCTCTAAGACGCAGCAAGCACATGGCAGGTTGGAGCTGGCGCACGTGTGAAAATTGCCGCAAGCGGGCTGCTGTGTCGGGATCGCTAGCTGTAAAGTCGATGTTCACGGAGATTTCATTGTGTTAGAAAATGTAGATCATTAGAGTTTCCCACTGTCCAGAACCTCCAGGGTACGCAATCGCCCCAAATCGCATCCACTGACATATCAAATAAGTCGCTCACTGCTAAATAACTCCAGGAGCAAATTTTTAAAAAATTCTCAAAAAAAGATTTCTATCAAGGAGCCAGTGATACTCAGCGGGTAAGGAAGTCAGCATGTAAACTCGGTGACCCTGAGTTCAGTCTCTAGAGCCCACATGAGGGAAAGAGACAATCAGCTTCTAAAAGTTGTCTTCTGACTCTACCTATGTGCCTAAGTCTAAGACAATCACTTAAAATTTCTACTTAAAGTCCATTTACTAGAGAGTGTGAACTTTATGCATTTAATAAAGCACGTACACCGTCTACTGGGGCTCGGCTCCAGGCCCCCCACAGGGTACCCAAATCTCCACGCAGCACGGAGTAGTGTTTGCAGCTACCCTGGCTCTAACCTGCATCTCCCAGAATCAATGTGGATGCTGCGCATGCAGTTTGCTCTACAGTATTGCTTAAGCAAGAAGATGTGAGAAAAGTCTATGTGGGCTCAATGCAGACGACTTTCTGTAGGCGGTGGGTTGAATTGCAGATGGAGGGAGCAGCTATGGTATATTTGCAACATCTGGTGAGGTCACGAGACATGACATACCTGGTGTGTCTAAAACCCCTTAAAGGTTCTGCCTCCCTTTCCCTCCTCACCCCTGTCCATCTGGGGGAGAGACACCTGTCTATCCATCGGGACCTATCCCAGCTCATTGCCCTTGGGGTGGGTGGGTGACGGAGAGGCACGGCCCATGGCACGCCAGAGAGGGTCTGAATTACCCAGGTGGCCACGCGCATCTTTTCTCTAGTTCTAATCCCGGGACCCCAGGCATCAGGTGTGACTCGGTCTCTGTGGGACCGAGTCACACCATGTGCGTGGGCAGACACCAAAAAAAAAAACAAAAAAACAAAAACAAAAAAAAAAAAAACCCTGAGCTTCCACCATTTCTTTTCTGGAGAGCCAAGTATCAAACACTGCCGGGGTCTCCTGGATATCTGGGGTCTCCCAGAGGGTTAACAATTCTGGGGTGAATGGTATAGCTTGTCTTCCCCCACCTCCGCCCCACTTCTCACGGTTCATTTGTCTTCAGAATAAACTAACCTGCTTCTGAGGAAAAGCAAATTGAGGTGTACAAAGCCCAAGGGATGGGACTGGAGAGATGGCTCAAGGGTTAAAGTCTTTGCCTCGCAAGCAAAAGGACCTGAGTTTGAATCCCCGGATTCTATGCTGTGTGGATATAGTGGCAGTCTTCTGGTCTTGGAAGGTGGAGTCTGGGAAACCACAGAGCAAAGGATTAAAAGGTAGAGTAAAGAATCTATGATGATTCCCTAAGTCACCTTTGGGTCTCCACAGGCAAATACACTCAAGCGATCTCTTGTGTACATGCCCCTACACACACACACACACACACACGCACACACACACACACACACACACACACACACACACACACCCTAAGAGGACCAGGATACCCGGCTAGGCTTGTTGAACTCCAAACCCTCTAATGCCTGCCAGTCCATCCCATGTCTGTCTGCTTCCCCATGGACCAGGGTGACGCGCTCCCTCATTGTGAAGAGGACTCTGCAGAGAGTGTCCAAAGGCTCACACTGGCAGGATCAGCTGGCAATTAGCAAGCGATTTTTCTCTTACGTTAAGCGCTCGATGTATTAGATAAGACGTGAAGAGGCCAGAGTGGCTTAGGAAATTCTTTCTATAAAGAAAGATTTCACAACACAGTCACGGGTTCCACGTGGCGCCGGCCACTCCGGGCTTCTGCGCGTGCTTGTCACAACTTACCGTGCTTACTGTGGGCTCAACTTCGTGCCCCTGGAATGTACATGTCTCTGCTCCCCATAGCTAGGATTCCAAGCGTGGGCCGTTGTGCTTGGCTTTTTTTTTAATGTGGGTTTTGGGATTCAAACACGGGTTCTCACGCCTGCCTGCCAAGCCCCTCAACGAGCCAGCTCTCCGGCTCTGAAGATTCGCCTTTCTGTATAGCAGTGTTCGTGTTGGAACAACTTGGAAAGGAGAGACAGGAAAACACAGGAGGCTCTCATGTTGTGTGCCTCGGCTCCCCAGTTTTTATTCTTTTTGGCTTCATCCGGTTTTTCTGTAATGAGCATGTGTTACTTTTATAATAGAAGGGGGGAAAAACCCAAGATAAATTATTTTTCAAAAGCAGTGCCCGGCATTCAGAATTTGGCAAAAACAAGGGAAGAAACCATGAGATGAGCAGAGGAGACACGTTGGTTAAATCGATGTCCAATTAAGCGATTTGCTTTGGCTGCAGAATATCTTTTTGACAGACAATTAGTTTTGGGCCAATCGACTGTTTTGACGGGGCATTCTCCCGGGTGCAATTAAAATATTCATATTTGTAGGTGGGGTGTCGGGGTCACCGGGGAACTTCTCTGGATGGCAGCTGGCACTGCTGGGTGCATTTTCATTTCCTTCCTTGAAGTTTGTCCTGATTGGAGAACTTAAGTCGGTTCCTTGAGCTGGACGCCATACGGGGGTTTCACGATGACGCTGAGGATGAATCTTTTTTTTTTTCCATTTTTTAAAATGTACATATTTATTTTCTTTTTTTTTTGTAATTACTTTTTTTTGTTTTTTTTTGTTTTGTTTTTTTTTATTAAAAATTTAATTATACATTTTAAAATTTTTTACCAGTTCCCTCCCTCCCCCCTCTTCCCCCTCCCCTTCCCCCAGTGCCTCCCCCCCAATTCCCAGAGAGTCCTTTATTGTGTACGCCTAACTCTCCACTGGGTCCTCCTCTCCGATGACATATAAGGACCCAGTGGCATTTCCATAAGCCCTTTCTCTTGTTCCCCTTAAGCATAAGATCACTACTATGGCTGTCAATCCCTTGCCTCCAGGGGTCTCGGTGCCCTTAACAGATGCTAGACTTTATGAGGGCAACAGTGCGCTGGACATTGCGCAGGGCATGCAAAGTCCCATTATGATTGCTTTGGCCCCAACTATTGTTGAGAATCTTGCAAATCGTTGCTCCTCCCATCCTTTTGCTCTTACAATCTTACCGCCCCCTCTTCCGCAAATGTCCCTGAGCTCCAGGATGGGGAAAATGTACATATTTATTTTCTGTGTGTGTCAGAGGGCACTGTGTCCCTGTGGAGGACCAAGGGTGACTTTGGGAATCATCCTGGATTGCTTCTACCTCCTTTTTGCTTCACTCTGGGATTTCCCAGGTTCTGCCTCCAGGGCTGAAAGTGCGGGCCACCATCATTCCCATCTAGTATTTTTTAACGTGGAACCTAAGATCCAAATTCAGGACCTTCTGGTAGTAAGGCAGAGTCTTAGCCCCTGAGCCATCTCTCCAGCCCAGGGGGAGGCAGAATCACTATAGAAACATCTCTGGGCTGCGCCTTCAGGGACTGTCTGGATTCCGTTAACGGGCAGCATCATTTCATGGGGGGCCAGAGAGATGCTCAGCTGGGAAAGACACTTGCCCCACAGCTGGGGACCTGAATCCATTCCTGGAGCCCACGGAAAGGTGAAAGGAGACAACTGACTCCACAAGGTTGTCCTCTGGGCTACACCCTTGTGTCAGGGCACATGCCCACCCATGTTCACCACAAACACACACACACACACACACACACACACACACACACACACACACAGATAAATAAAATTTCAAAATCAAAGGAGACAGTGAGCTGAGCGCCAGCATGTCTGTCTGTGTTCTCTGGCTGCAGGTGAACATGACCAGCTGTCTTGTGCTCCTCCCTTGCGTCCCCCCACCCCCACCTTCATGGGCTGTAACTGTGAGCAAGTCAACCTTTCCTGGCTTAAGGTGCTTGGCTCGGGCATTTTGTTGCAGTAGCAAAGACAGGAACTAAACAGGCAGACTTACAAAGTTGCACTGGGGGCTGGAAAGAGGGCGTCACACTTTGCCTGCATGTTGCTGATACGTTCCTGGCCAAACAAGGAGGCTTGTTCTCTCCTATGATTCTCCATTGCAGCTCCAAGTCCAGCTGGGCAGGAGGGTTCACGCCAGTGCCAGGAGCCGAGGGAACTGGCCATGCCATAGCCAAAGGGCGGCAGAGGGGGGCAAACCTCACTTGCCAGACTGCAAGTCCATCCAAATATGCCAATGAGTGCGTACACTAGCTCTGAACCAGCACCCTCCCCCCAGCTCATTCACCTGCCTGGGAATGGTTCCATCTACTATGGACTGAATCTTCCCATGTCAATCAAGTTCCTGCAGGCCTGCTCAGGGCTTGCCTCAACTATCAATTCTTCACAAATGTACTCAGAGCTCAGCCTTCAACTATCTAGTTGAAACCCATATATCTAACTAGTAGCACAGACAGTAGAGAGAGCAAAAGTACTAGCCACGCAAGCCTAAGGACCTGAGTTCAATCCTGGAGCTTAGGTTAAAAAAAAAAAAAGTCAGTGTGGCGTTACGCATCCGGAAGCCCCGCACTGCTGTGGTGACCTGGGAAGGGGAGACGGGGCTAGTTCTCCTCTGGGCTCCAGTGGGCTGTGCATGGGCAGAAGCAGAGGGGCCCACCTCACACCCCCCAAGGAGGCAGAAGGGGAGGGCTGACCCCAGAGAGGCGTCCTCTGATCTCCACATGCGTAGTGTGGCATGTGTGTACACACACATAAGTAAATAAATATTTCAGAAAAAAGAACCTGGTTGCCTGCAAAAGAACGAGGGGTAAAGTTAGCAACATTGTAACAGTTGATAACAGCCACAGACACACCTGGGGCTTAAAGCGCCACATCTGGTTCTGAGCATGCTACAAATTCATCAGCTTTTCCAACTGTCCCCAGACCCCGATGGTCAGAGAGGTCTGCTGACTTGGCCAACGTCACACAGCCAGGCAGGCTGACCTCGGATATGGAGTCCTATCTTTGCATCCTGGAATTTCCTAGGAAGTCCTGCTTATACCTTCCTCTGTGTACCCCGGAGTAAGACAGAAAAGCCAGAGCTCAAAGCTGAACCCCAGATCCAGTAGTTCTCTTGGTTGCACAGCAAGATGATGACACGGGGACTCACATGAGGCCCAGGTTGGTCTGCAGCTCACGACACTCCCCTTTCTGTGTCCTGGGTGATAAGATTATAGACGTGTACCGCCGCTTCTACAGTGGCACTTTCAGATCTTTGCTCTTTGCCAATTCTCTATGCTTTTGGTTGTTCTTGAGACAGTAGTGTAGTGTGGCTTTGAGCCCACGTACAGCCGTGAGATGACAGGCATGGTTTTATGTGGGGCTGGGATTTGAACTCAGGGCTTTATGCCTGCTGGATAAGCTCTCTACCCACTGAGCCAACCCCCTCCCAATATTTGTAGATTTTAATTGGTAATGTTTTTGTTCTTTGTCACGTGATGTAATGAGAGATGACAGGATTGAGAGAGGGTCAGGTGGGATGAGGAAGAAGAGGCTGTGACTTGGGCAGGGTGAGTACACACGGCCATGTGGATACCACGTGGCTTGGTGGTTACTTAGTAGACCATAGAGTGAGCCCCACTGGCTACCCCACACTCCTCGTGTGCAGTCATCAGAAATCCTTCAAGGGAACTTGTGTCTTTGTTTCGAGCCATAAAGCTAATTACAAGAAAAAAAGATGAAATGTCTTCAGTGCTCTGAACACATCGTTTTCTTGAAAATGGAAGTGTCAATCAAGGCAATGTCTGCCATTGCAAAGTCATTCCACCATTCTCTACGCGAATGTCACCCCCCCCATGCTCCCAGGTGACTGGCACTAGCCCTGTCTCTATAGACTAGGACTGCTTGCACAGAGAGGTCAAGACATCTGCCTGAGGTCATGGAGCAAGTAACTAAGAATGCTCCGGGAAGCCTAGCTGACGTCCCTAGATCTAATCAGGGTGTTTTATTTCCCCCCCATTCCTTCTTTTTCTCCCTTTTCCTTTTCTTTTTTGAGATAGGACTTTAGACCTAGACTGACCTCAGACCCACTCTTCTCCTGCCCCAGCTTCCAGAGCGCACCCCACCTGGGGCTTCCGTCCTTGGGCTCTGACCACAGTGAAGGGACCATTTGATTCTGGACCATCATGTCTTATATTCTCCCTGACCTGTGTTGTGCTGTTGCATGCCAGGAGATGGGAGAAATGAAAGAATGTCAGGTGTGTGTGTGTGTGTGTGTGTGTGTGTGTGTGTGTGTGTGTGTATCAGAGGGCACTGTGTGTCCCTGTGAAGGACCAAGGGTGACTTTGGGAATCATCCTGGGATTGCTTCTACCTCCTTTTTGCTTTGCTCTGGGATTTCCCAGGCTCTGCCCACCAGGGCCAGAAGTGTAGGCTGCTGCCAATGTTGCTTGACATATTTACGTGGAACCTGAGATCTGAACTCAGGACCTTCTGCTTGCGAGGCAGAGTCTTAACCCCTGAGCCATCTCTCCAGCCCCTGCCTCAAGTATTTTATTACAGCAACAGAAACAGGTGATTGGCGCTTGCAGGTCCAGCTCCCCCCACCAATAGGGTCAAGTTCCCCTCAGCATCACCAGCTCGTCTTCATTTGCTTTTCCTCCCCGGTGGACAGAGATAGAAAACAATGTCCAGCAAAGACAGAGAAGAGAAGCACACAGGGAGGAAGTGAATGGCGGGGGGGGGGGAGGGCTGCATTCATCGAGCCGCAGTCAACTTTGTGTGTGTGAAATGGAGAGCCACGAAGGCGGGGTGTAGGGAGGCCTGGCTTGCGGATAGATTGCCCTGGACCCGAGAGCTTTCCGTTCTTATTAGCGCCTAGCGCCGGAGAGTGAAGGATCTGGGAGTCAGATGGGCTGATGGCGGAAATTTGTAACCAACCATTAACCAGTGCGGCCCGGGAAGACCCTGGCCTGACCAATCGTCAGGCTTAGGGAAACAGAAGGAGTTTAGTTCCAGCTTAATTAGCCCTCTCCTCCCTCCTGACTTTTAGTTTTATGGTTGTAGCTTCTAGGCTGGGATTTTATGATGCTTAGTACAAATTAAGTCCAAACAAGGGCTCTTCTTCCAGAGACATTTATTCTTTGCCAGGCGACACAAAGTGCTGTGTCACGCGTCATGTGGCTGCACTGTAAATTTTTAAAAAGAGAAACAGAGGGAGCGTTTGTCATTCTGCTCTGTTTCCCAAGCACTGCTGGAATTCATGTTCGTGAAAATAAAACAAAAAAACCCCAAACTAAACGGCGACTGCTGGCAAGGTGGGGGGATTTATCTGAAGTTCTCCGGAACTGACAACTTCAAATATGCACTGAGGAGGCTGAGGGGATGGCTCAGTGGGCAAAGTGCTTGCTGTGCAAGCGTGAGGACCTGAGTTCGGATCCCCAGAACCCGTGCTGCTCCTGTAGAGGGAAGGGAGGCGGAGACGGGAGGATGCATGGAAGCCTGTGGGCCACGGACACGGCGGCAAACAACAAGAGGTTGTCATGAATGCACACACACATATATACACACATGTGCACATAAACAGTTAGCACACACATCCATGTGCACACGCAAACACACATACACACATGCACCTACATACACATACACACTACACACATACACATGCATGTATACACACAGTAAGCACATGGGCATGCATGTGCACATACAAAAATACATGCATGTACACACATACACATTACACACACAATGAGCATACAGCACACACATACTTATACACACAACAAACACATATGTACATACATTCACACATGTGCATGTATACACAAACACACAGCACATATATATAACAGCACAAAACGTGTGTACATAACATACATGCACACATACCTACATGCACGTACACATGCACAACCACATATGTATACACAGCATCACAGATGTACACACAACACAAATTTGTGCACACAACAAACACACATGCACACACAATGTACACATACCAGCACACACATGCACACATACCCTTATGCATATGCACAGACACACAACACACATAGATGTGCACACAGCATGCATACTTGTGCACATAACCAACACACACACACATAATGCACACATACACCCACATGCATATACGCACATGTACACACAGCACACACAGATATACATATAGCATACACATGATGCACATGCTTTGCAGCTTAGGATTTTGTAACTTCAAAGTTCTTCATGTGGACTGGCTCCTAGTCCAATCTTTTCCATCTCTCAGACCTCAGGAAAGTCTCTGAGTCGTTGCATTCTCACGTGGGAACTAGAGACTATTTAGTCTCAAAACTTCCTGGAGTGACCAGAGACGTGGAGGATACAGCTCGGAGCTTGCAGGTCCCAACAAAACATGGCTACTGTCATTTTTAGTCATTGCACTTGTTTTTAGCTGCATGTATGTGTGTGTGTGTGTGTACATGTACTATATATGTAGTGTGCATGTTGTGTGGGTGCTCTGTGTGTGTGCACATGTGTGTGTGTGCCGGATCTCTGCTATGTGCTGCCTCACTGTCTGTGCATATATATACATATATATGTATATATATATATATATATATATGCATGTGTGTTGCTGTATGTTTGCTCATATATGTACATGTATGCTTACATGTGCTGTGTGCAATGTATGCCGTGTGTGCTGTGTATGGTGTATGCTGTGTGTGCTTGCATATGTGCATGTGTGTGCATGTACACTGCGTGTATGTATACTATATATGCTATTTGTGTGCACGTGGGCATATGTGAGTCTGTGCACATGTGTGTTTATGTGTGTGTGTGTATGTATGACATATGGGCTCCATGCGTGTGTATACATGTGCATGATGTCTGCGTGAACATGTAGGTGTGAATGAGCGTGTGTGCATCTGTGATAAGAGGGGGTAGAGGCAGTGTTGCGTACCCTGTCGCAGTACTGAATGCGGTTTAGTGGAGTGTTCAGCTCGGCGACTTCAGGGAATCTGCTGCCCAGCAGTGGACACTGCACAGGGAACACACAAGCCAAAGACGCAACATTTGCACAACCCACCCCACGTTCCTCCATGTCTGGAGATTCAGATAAGCGGAGACTGCAAAAGGCGGCTGTTCTTTGCCCCACGGCTGATGAATACACCCTCCTCCCAAGTCCAAGCAGGACACGCTCAGCCAGAACCCCCACCCGAGGCTCTCTGGCTTGTGGTCACTCTGGTCCCTGGAGATGGTGGCGTGTTCCTCAGGCTTGAATAGAAGTCCACCCCATTGCTGCTGAGACTGGCCTCCCTGCTTCTTATTTTCTGACTTCGGTACCCTGCTAATACTTCTTTCAAGTGCTAGGCACTGTGGTAGGTACCTGGCGCGCTGCTGTCCAGTGGATCTTCATTGCGGGGCTCACAGGACCCTCAGCTTGGGGGGATTCATCTTTTCACTGAGTGTGGGCAAAGGGTTAGTTAGACCAAGACTCTAGTTTTATGCTCCATGGAAATGATACTTGTATCGGCTGTAGAAATCAAAGATCTGCATTTATCCCACTGAAATTCACAATCACACAAAGAAACTCAATGATACTCTATTTTTCGTGACTAGGCGGAGTCGAAGTAATTCCCCATGGGAGATGGAGGTTAGGGGCGGGGCCCTGTCTCCTTGCATGTCTCCATTCTTCCCCATCTCTTTGGAGGAAGGAAGGAGAGACACAGAGGTTTGAAAAGTCACTCATTACCCCAGAGCTGATAAACCCCTTAAGCCCCTCCCACCCTCTCTGTCTCTGAAGGACCCTCCCAGACAACAGGTGCCACCCTGATGGTCTCTTGCAAATAGCTCTAGCTGATGAAACAAAAGTGGCAGCTGCCTTGCTTGGAGGAAACCCCACTGGACACTGGGAGACCCGCGTCACGTGGGAGCTCTGCTTTGATTTTCCTGAAGCCCCTCTGTGCTGATTTCCCCGGGGCTGGACAACTGCACGTCCCCACCGGTGGCGCCAGCGCGGTCCAGAGCTTCACCAGCATCTGCTGTCCGTTGCTCTCTCAGTGGCCGCTGCTCTGGCCTGGCCGCGGCTTGCGCGTCTCTGTTCGGACCGTTGATTTCCTGCTCATCTGTCACTTGTGCTTCATTTTCCAGCATCTCTGTTCATTTCATTAGCTTCTGAGACAGGGTCTGGCCACGGAGCCAAGTTGACCTTGGACATGTAGCAATCCTCCCGCCTCAACCTCCTGAGAGGGCTCTGTAGGTTTAGACTGACACAAACCTGTCCAGATGGGTGTTGCTGTTCATTGAGACGGTTGTTGCAAAGTACAGTCGGAACTGGTTTGAGCCACAGACGTGGGCTCCCTATGGTTCTAGAAGCCAAGACCACCTGTGACTGGGCGCTCCTGCCTCAGGGTCTGATGTCGTCACGGTGTGAATGTGAGCCAACCCCCCCCAGGGTCACGTGTTGGCATCCTTAGCTGTTAGTCATGTTTGGGAACGTGGTGGCACCTGTTGGAAGTGGAACCTGCTGGAGGGAGGCAAGTCCCAGGGGCGGGCCTTGAGGTTTGGCAGCTCCCCCACCCCCTTCCTTTCCTTCTCTTGCTCTCTCTGCATCCATGATGACGGTAAGCCGCCTTCAGCGGGGTCTTCTGCTCTGACAGTCTCACCATGACTGACTATATCTCCCCTCGGGAACCCTAAGCCGCTGTTGCAGTCAGTCTGCATGATTGCTGACAAATCACCATCAGATGGCTTAAGGGAACAGCGGGTTTATTTTCCTACAATAATCTGGTTACAGTTCTCAGTCCAGCTTGACGGGAGAGCAGCACCAACACCAGGCGGAGGGAACTGGCCACACCATCTCTATGTAAAGGCTGAGAGAGGGACAATTCTAACTTGCCAGACCAGCATGTCTGGCCAAGTATACTCAAGGAGTATACCCAACTCTCTCAACCAGCTCTCTGTATTTTATTCCAGGGCCTAGTCCCACCCATCATGGGCTGGGCCTTCCCCATCAGCTAGACAATCTCCTGCAGGTTTGCTCTGGGCTTAACTCAACGACTAATTCTCCACAAATGTGCCCAGAGCTCAAACCCTCAACAGTCATCAAGTTGACACCTGTGCCTAACCATGACAGACACATAAATCTCCCTTTCTCCTCGAGTCGCATCTGAGAGTGGTCTCACAGCAGCAGAGAGAAAAGTAACAGCGATGGATGTGGTTGGTGCCCACTTGCCCTCTCTCTATATCCTCATGTGGTGGGGACAGACAAGGGTCTGGGGAGAGAGAGAGAGAGAGAGAGAGAGAGAGAAGAGAGAGAGAGAGAGAGAGAGAGAGAAAGAGAGAGAGAGATAGATAGATAGAGAGAGAGAGAGAGAGAGAGAGAGAGAGAGAGAGAGAGAGGGAGAGAGAGACTATGAGTTCCGCCAAGTGCCACCTGGCTTGGTTTCTGCCTGTTCTCCTAAGGACCCTTACACATCACCAGAAAGACCACCCTCCTGACCTCATCCAAACCCAGATGGCTGCCAAAAGCC
This sequence comes from Typhlomys cinereus, assembly GCA_023101885.1. Lineage (NCBI taxonomy): Eukaryota > Metazoa > Chordata > Mammalia > Rodentia > Platacanthomyidae > Typhlomys > Typhlomys cinereus. The sequence goes on from JALPQD010000550.1 coordinate 1,062,048, forward strand.
CACCTCTGAATACCTTCTCCCTGGAAGTTGGAGGTCCCCTGTGCATTCTGGGGGTGGTGGGGGAGGTCACAAGTCATTATATCTTTGGGGTTCTCAGAGTTCATACCACCTGAGCAAGAGCTTGGGGCAGAGGCAAGATTTCTTTGCAAAATCACTGTTTTATTTTTTTCCCGAGATTTCGGGCTCTGTCGGTATGCTCATCTCGGATGGGTGTGATAGCTTAAATAATCCAGAGCTATGTGAATGGATCCCTCTTGATTTGCTTTGAATGTACACTTCTCCCACATAAAACCTCATTTCTGCTCTTCCCAAGTGTTACGGTTGATGCGGGTGTCAACTTGACGGTTGTAGGCTGTTTGGGGCACAGCTGTGGAGAATCAAGGGTTGGAGCAGCCTCCTGAACAAGTCTGCAGGCTCTTGCTTAACTGGTATGGAAAGCCCAGCGCATAGTGGGTGATGCTTTCCAGTGGTGGATGGATAACAGGAAGTACAAGGAGGAGGGACTTGCTGTGGAGTCCACTCTCCAAGTGTCTTTGCCTTCTTTGAGCTTCTTTATTTTCTTCATTGCTGCTGCCGCTGCTGCCTCCGTACTTGACTGACCCGGAGCTCCATCCTTTCCACCTTTCCGCTGTTCCCGCTGCCTTTGGAGCCTGGTCTCTAGGCCTTGCGGCTCATCTGCTGACCTCAGCGCCCAATGTCTTCAACCCCCCAGTGAGACAGAGGCTTGAGACCTTGTCGGGATCCTCCGGCTTTGCGAGACATTCCAGTCAGGAACAAAGCAGCTGCACTGGCTACTTTGAGGGACTCTGCCTTTATTGTGAGTTGCTTTAATGAAGTCATTTCTATATATGCATTCGATCGGTTCTGCTCTTCCAGAGACCCCTGACTAATACCTTGGGCTGCCCCACCCAACCTGCTCGGTGCCACCTGGAGCCAGTAATTAAGTCAGGTACTTCCAGTGTGAGAAAGACAGCCTGTGTCTGACCACACAAAGACATTTATTTCCTCTTGTTCCCCTTAGCTTAGGAAATAAAGACTTTCCAATTCCAAAAACTGTATGCTTCCCCTTGCAAAGCGCGTGCTGTGCGGGGAAGTGGCGGAGGTGGTCGAGCACGCACTACATGTTCCCATGATTGGGGCCATGATAGGTTCATGATAGTCCACACTCACCCACACTGCGGTCCCACCACTTAAAGATGGTTACTGTGGGCTGGGCAGATGGCTCAATGGTGGAGGCCTTTGTCCTGCAAGAAAAGGGACCTGGGTTTGGGTCTCCACATCTCGTGTAAAAATGCCAGGTAGATATGGTGGTAGCTTGAAATTCTGGCCCTGACGGAGCTGGGAAACCCCGGAGGAAAGCAGTAAGGATGTAGAGCGATTCAGGATGATTCCTGATGTTACCCTTGGGACTCATCAGGCATACACATGCTAGCGCCCTCTCGTACACACACACACACACACACACACACACACATACACTCACACACGCACAATGGTCACTATTGAGCTAGGAAAACGGCTCAGTGGTTAAATTCCTTGCCACACCCACAAAACGAATTGGATTTCAGATCTCCAAATCCCATCCGAATGGCCGAGTGGGCGTGGTGACCTTCCAGTAGTTCTGGGTCTGAAAGGTAGAGACTGGGAATCCCTAGAGCAAGCCGACCACCTAGACCAGCCCCTACGGGAATACTCTGGGTTTAACCACAGGCTCAAAACATTTAGGTGGAAGTCTTATTATGTGAGTGTCTATGTGGTGCGTGTGTGTGTGTGTCTGTATGTGTGGTGTGTATTTGTGTATATGAGTCCAGTGCGTATGCATCTGTGTATGTTAGTATATGTAGTGTGCATATGTGTCTGTGTGCATATGTGTGGTGTGTATCTGTTTGTATGTGTGTCCGTCTGTGTATATCCATCTGTGTGTGTGTGTGCATGCTCCTGGAGTGAGTTAGCCCAGAGCAGTGGTTTTCAGACTTTGAGCAAACTCCCCCAAGAGGGGAGGGAATGAATTCAAGCCCCGCAGAGCGTAGCCTGTAACCGCCTCTTTGAGGGTGAGGATGTCTTTGAAGTCTTGTGTTTGATCTTATGTAGTTCTGAATTTGGGTTTCTGAGACTCCAAATTACTTCTTAATAAGCCTTGTGATGCCCTGGGAAGATGTTCTGATTATAGTGAGTGTAGACATGCTCGTAGTGGATGTCCCAGAGGTCAGGGGCGTCCTTGGGGTACCTGCTTGTCTACTTTGAGAGTCCTCCGTAGACGATCCAGGTTGGAAGTTCCTGAGGACTCCCTTCTTTCCTTCTTTCCTTCCTTCCTTCTTTCCTTCCTTCTTCTTCCTTCCTTCCTTCCTTCCTTCCTTCCTCCCTCCCTCCCTCCCTCCCTCCCTCCCTCCCTCCCTCTTTTCTTCCTCCCTCCCTCTTTCCCCCCTCCACATACTCTTTACCTCCTGATAATCCTCTTTCTCTTCCCAACTAGCTTTCCTTCTATATCCATGATTTTTCCTTCAATCTCATTCTACCTATGAGAGAAACCTGCTGGGCCTGCCCTGCCTGGCTCCTCGCTGAGCACCACGACCTCACGTCACCGCTGCGGTCTGGCAGCCGACAGTCCCGTCCTTCTTCAGAGCTGCATGAAGCTCCAGTGAGCAGGTGCCCTGTAGGCTGCTGGCACCAGGCCTCAGTGAGCAGATGTTCAGGTGCCTGTGGTGGGCACACCTGGCATCCTTCAGGAATATGCCCAGTAGAGGGGTAGCGTTAACGTGCTGCATATTTATGTGTAAATTTCTATTACATGAAAAACATGAATATATTTACATATTATACATTTACATTTTTTTAATATTTATATTTTGGGATGCATCTGCACAAGTGCGGGTGTGTGTGTATGTGTGTGTGTGTGTGTGTGCGTATCAGAGGACACTGTGTCCCTGTGGAGGACCAAGGGTGACTTTGGGAATCATCCTGGGATGACTTCTACTTTCTTTTTGCTTCACTCTGGGATTTCCCAGGCTCTGCCCACAGGTCCGAAAGTGCAGGCCACCACCATTTTTTTTATTGATTAATTTATTTTTTCCACTCATACAAACTTAATAGGTGCCCTGTCCCCTCCCTCCCTCCCCCCTCCCCCCTCCCCTCTCCCTTTCTCCCATGGTCCCCCCCCCATCCCTGGTGCATCCTTTAGTGTGAATGTCAAGCTTCCCTCTGGGTCCTCCTCTCTGATGAGGTGTAAGGACTCAGTGGCATTGCCTAGAGCCCTTTCTTGTGTTCCCTTTAGTATAGGGACACTATTGTGGCTGTGAATCCCTTGCCTCTAAGGATCCTAGTGCCTGTGATCCACTCTGGACTTTGAACATTTTTGCCTGGAGTTTTTAGGTGGGATCTGGGGTCCGGACTCAGCTCCTTCTGCTTGGGAGGCAGAAGCTTAACCCTGAGCCATCTCTCCAGTCTGAATTAAGCATTTAAAATATCATATAGAATATACTTACATAGTATATTATATATCATTATGCATATTTATGTTACATTATAATATTTCATATTCAGGTTTTCCTCTGAGCTGTGTGTTACATATGCATACACACATATACATATATGAATTTCTTTGAGCGTGCTCCTCACCCTCCTCTCCTCTCCCCTTACCACTGAATCGCCCCTGATTCTTCCCACAAGCCTCCCCCTATTTTCATCATTTTGGGGTGACTCATCACATTGGATTACCGCCGCCCGCATGTGCATGGGCTGGTGCCTCCTTGCTGGAACAAGCCCACCTCACACAGCTGAAGACTCTGGCTCGCTCCCTTGGCCTCGATTAACTGCTGTCTCTCTTCAGGGAGGGGCCTCATACCCCCCCACGGTGATGCGCCCAATTGTGATGGAGGCTGCACTGCTGAGTCTCGTGGGCGCGAGGCCATGCTGTGCCCAGCGCCAGCGTCTCACACATCCTTCCCATCCACACATCCTCTCGCCCCCTCTTCCTTGAGGCTCCTGAACCTTGGCAGGGGAAGATGGGGGATGGGGGGGTGGGGGGGTGGGGGGTGTTGCTCACAGAGGTCTGTTCCGTTCTGTTTTTAATTTTGTGAGACCTTCCTGCTGATGTTGGTAGTCAGACCTGCTTAGGAGGAGATTCCTGCCAGGGACAAGGTCCTTCTGGCATCTCTCTGACAGCTGCTTGTTTTCCTGCTGGCTGAAGGCTCCGGATGCTTCCTCGGCCATGGGGACTTCTTTGAGAATGGTCTAGTCCCTTGGTCATGTGATGAATGGGGTGTTTCTTCTTTGGCACTAACTTCTTAGATTTCCTGCTACATTTTAGGACCATGAAACAGTTACTCTTTACTATTGCTGTGAGAGAGCACCCAAAGTCAAACAACTTATGGGAGAAAAGAGATTTATACAACTTATAGTTCCAGAGGGGAAATGGATCCTTCACTGTGGAGATGGCATGGCTGGCTGGCTGGCAGGCTAAGTCACAGCAGACCTCCACGTGGCTAGAGCAATCCTAGAAATGTCTCTCCACCTATATTCTGGGATCCTTTTTATATGGTCCATTACTGGGAGGTTCCTATGGGATCTGTGGAAGTTCCCATGGAATCTAGGGCGAGTGTAATTCTTTCAGGTGGTCTCAGTTGGTCCTTCCACATGTGTCAAGTTGACACCCAGGCTTAACTATCACAGACCATCTTGCAGCTCCATGAAAGGGGTACGTTTGCCATTTGCAATGCTTTTTCTTTTCTTCTAGAGAGGACGTCCCTGGGCCATAGGGCACACGGCTGTGTTTCAGTTTGGTTCTTTCTCTTCCATACGGGGTTTCAACTCGCCAACTTTCCACCCACTCTACCCTGCGATATGTGTCCCTCTCATCCGTACAGACAGAAAGGGTGTGTGACTGACCATTCTCTACTCTCCATAAGCTGACAAGACGGACGCTAGAGTCTTCATTTGACTGACAACAAAGGCATTTTCCTTTCCGTTTCCAAGACTTGGCATTTGCCCATCAGAGAGTATGATCCCCCAGGAGCCTGGAACTGTAGATCCAGAGTGCTCTCATTGGCTGCCACACAGTGTGCCCACCACTGCCCTGCACAGAGTAGGGATGAGGCGGGATGTGGGCATTGAGAATCTCCTTTCCTCTCCCAAATGAGATGCGTTAGCATGAACCTTCAGCACCTGTTTGCAGAGCACCAGAAGCGTCCTCAATAATGTCGTCGCCATGTCACGACACATAGGCCTTTCCACGCGACAACTTTATGCCGTGTTCCAGTGCATGTGATTCGAAGCAGATCATGGATGTAATTATGGGTCTTTGGGAGGAAAAAGGAAAGATGTCCGGATGTCCGGAGCTCACTTGCAAGATGAATCTGTGTTAAGAGATGACGGGATGAGAAGAGCTTATTGCTGTAGACCACAGCTCGAGATGTATATTCAACCCAGCTGGCTTCTGTATGTACTGGTCATGTCTTCATTTTTTTTTAAAAACTAATTTCTCAAGCTGGGTCAATAGCTCAGTGGTTAAAATATTGAGTGTACCAGAAGACAGCTAGAGTCTGGATCGCAATTAGTCCCAGCCTCAGAAGGCAGAGACTGGGCTGGAGAGACGGCTCAAGGGTTAAGCCTCTGTCTGGACCCCAGATCCCATGTAAAAGTATAATATGGAAATAACAGAGCCTGGGAAACCCACAGCAAAGCAAAGAGGAGGGAGAGCAATTCAGGATGATTCCCAAAGTCATCCTTGGGCCTCCATTGATACACACACACACACACACACACACACACACACACACGCACATATGCACATACACACATACACACATACACACATATACACACACACAATACACTCACATACACACATATACACACACATATACACACACATACACACATACACACATACATACACATATACACACACAAACACACACATACACACACAAACACACACATACACACATATACACACAAACACACACGTACACATACACACATATACACACACAATACACTCACATACACAAATATACACACACATATACACACACAAACACACACACACATACACACATACATACACATATACACACACAAACACACACATACACACACACATACACACAAACACACACGTACACATACACACATATACACACATACACACATATACACATATACACACATACACACAAACACACACATACACACAGAAACACACACATACACACACAGATACACACACATATACACACACATATACACACATACACACAAACACATATACAGACACACATACACACAGAAACACACACATACACACATACACACACACAATACACTCACATACACACATATACACACACATACACACACATACACACATACATATATACACACATACACACACATACACTCACATACACACATATACACACACATACACACACAAACACACACACATACACACATACACACACATACACACACAAACACACACGTACACATACACACATATACACACATATACACATATACACACATACACACAAACACACACATACACACATACACACAGAAACACACACAGATACACACACATATACACACACATATACACACATACACACAAACACATATACAGACACACATACACACATACACACACACATACACACATACACACAGATACACAGATACACACATACACACATACACACATATACACACATACACACATACACACACATACACACAAACACACCATACATACACACATACACACACATATATACACATACACACATATATACACATACACACATATACACATATATACACAGTATACACACATACACACATATACACGTATACACACATACACACATATAATATACACATACACACACACACACACACACACACACACACACAGACTGCTTGCTACTTGCTGAGTGTTTCATAGTGTTGAAGGATGGTATCATCTGATACTCTGTCAGAATAACAAAAAGCCAAAGAGGGAGGCCGGGGAGATGGCTCAGGGGTTAGGCCTGTAACTCGCAAGCAGAAGGTTCTGAGTTCAGATCCCAGGTCCCTCATGAAGACACCAGGTGGAAATGGTGACGACCTGCACCTCTGGTCTTGGAAGGCAGAGTCTGGGAAGCTCCAAAGCAAAGCAAAGAGGAGGTAGAAACAATCTAGGGTGATTCCTGAAGTCGCCCTTGGGCCTCCACAGACACACACAGTGTTCTCTGCTACACACACATGCAAAAAACATACAGTAAAATAAAAAAAGCCAAAGAGGTGGACACTGTGACTTAAGTTCAATCCTGGATCCCGCCGTAGAAGATTATGGACTTCTGAACATTGTTCTCTGACTCCTACATCTCTTTTTTCCCCCCTTCCTTTTCTTTCTCTCAATATAAAGACGGTGATCTTCACAGAGGAATCGAGGCCCCTGGGGCTTCCGCCTTCTCCACGGAGATGACCTGTCACCACGCCTTCACGGCGCCCACCAGTCTGGCCTCTTGCCATCCAAATGGAGTCTGCGCCCGTGAACCACTCAGCAAGATATTAAGGATTCCCAAGTCCACTGTCCCGTTTGCTGAGTTGCAAAGGGGGAAATTAAGGTTCAGGGAGGGAAAGAAAGGCATGAGTTCAAGGTCACATAGCTGCACAGTGGGGGCTGGGGAGAGCTCAAGCTCAGAACAGTGAATCGAAGGTGGCTCCCAGGTAACTCAGGGTAACCCTCCCACAAGACCCTTTGAAGATAAGAACGAATGCAAAAGCAGACGGCTTAAGAAGGCTTTCCACTGAATTAAAAACCCAGCAGGGACTTACGGGGTAGATGTCTCAGGCAGAGATGTGAGCCGTGGGGAGGGGCTCACCGGGGTTCTGGGAACCTCTGACAACTCCAGGCACTTACCTTATAGACGAATGGCTTGGGTTTTGCCCCTAATGTGCCATGGGTGGGCGATTCTCACACAGCAGGGAGTTCCCCTCCTCTCATTTGATCCGATCCTGTGATGTGGGTACCCACTCGATTTGCTGCCTTTCGACTCGATGCCAGTCTTCAGGGGATCCCCAGGACCGAGGACATCTCAATAATCCATGCTTAGAAAGACAGATTTCAGCTTTCACTGAAATCAGGTTCCAGAAAGCGGGAGACAGGGGCTGATAGCTCACCGTCGGCTGCAGAGGTCTTGGCGACAATTATCTCCGTCTCTGGTTGCTACTGCATCCTGTTCCCAAGTGTCCCCGTGTGTGATCAATCAAACCCGCTGGAAGATGCCACAGGGTCACCTGGAGGAGCACAGACGCACCCGTCCAGAGGAACCTGTCTCAGCTTCCATCTTCTGTGATGACAGCTGGTTGGGTTGGGAAAACTCTGGAGAATGATGTTCTGTGGGAGGGAGCGCTTTATCTCAGGTACGATTCCTCAGACACCGCTGCCTTTGATTTTTTAATATTTTATTTTGTTTAAATTAATTAAGTAATGTATGTGTATGTGAGAGTGTGTGCCGTTTGGGCCTGTGCATACGTCCAGAGGCCAGAAGAGGGCGCCAGGCGTTCTTTTCCAACACTCCCCGCTCTGCCCCTCAATGCTTTGAGGCAGAGTCTCTCTGTCTCTGAACCTGGGGTCACAGGCATTTTGCAGGGATGCCTGGCTTGTTGAGTGGATGCTGGCATCTGAACTCTGACCCTCATAGTTAAGGAGCAAGAACTTTTAGCCTCTGAGCCATCTCAAGCCCCCATCTGCCTCCACTTTTTTTTGTTGTTGTTGAGACCGGATCTCTCACTGGTTAGACTAGAAGGCTGGCCGGTGAGCCCCAGAAATCTGCCTGTGCCCACCTCCCCGGCCTGGGGTTTTACACACACACACACACACACACACACACATTCACACACACACACACACACACATATTCACACACACACACACACACAAAACCATGCCCCACATTTTTTTTAAGCATGGATTCTGGAGTTTGGACTCAAGTCTCTGTGCATATGAAACAAACCCCTTACGCACAGAGCTATCTCCTTACTGAGCTATCTCCAGCCCTGGGTATTTTTGAGCAGGGATTTCTCGCGCTGGCTTTCTTCTCTCTAATCTTAGGGTCTGGCCCACAGCAGGTCCTTTTTTCAGTGTTTCCAGCAGGGGCCAGCAAACTTGACCCATGAGCCTTTGTGGCCCTCGTGGTTGCTCAGGACCAGCGCAGACAATACAATATGGACAACTACGTGTGCTTCAATAAAACTCTTTTTATAAACTCTGAAAATTTAATTTTTTTCTATGATCCTCCCCTCCTCCCACCATTTAAAATGTCTCTCAGTTTGCAGCTCATAAGAGAATAAGAGAAGGTGGTTTGGATTTGGCGTGGGGAGGGGCTGTAGATTGGGGACCCCTGCTCGATATGACCTTCGTCTCTTCTAGATCAGGTCCCGGAACAGCTGGATCCTGGGGTCCAGGTCCGTGCTGGGCATGCGTATGGTTTCTCTGTAGCGAGTGCATTTGACAAGTCCCGTGAGCGACTCGTTGGCTAGTGGGGGCATCTCAGCCTGCCTGAGAGCCAGCGAGCTCTTTTGAGGTTTGAACTGAGAAAACTGGAGATGTTGAAACAGTGAGGAGGAAAGAAAGCATCTTGAAGAACTTCAGCTGGGAACTGACAGATGGCTCAGAAGTTAAGCCTTTTCCTTGCAAGCAAAAAGACCTGAGTTCGGATTCCCAGATCCCATATAAAAATGTCAGGTGGATATGGTGGTAGCCTGCACTTCCGGCCCTGGAAGGCAGAGCCTGGGAAACCCCAGACCGAAGCATAAGGAGGTAGAGCAATCCAGGATGATTCCCAAAGTCTCCTTGGCCTCCATAGCCACACATATTCAAGTGCCCTCTTATATACACATGTAAAAAATAAATATAAAAAAAGACTCTCACTGGAGGTTAGAAATAAGCTCTCCCAGTGTAGATATTCTTTCTGGAGATTGAATTCCGTGTGTGTGTATATGTGTGTGTGTGTGTGTGTGTGTGTGTGTGTGTGTGTGTGTGATTTTTGTTGTACAAAAGATGGGGTTGGGACTAGAGATATAACTTAGGGGTTAAGACTCTGCTTCGCAAGCAGAAAGTCCAGAGTTCGGATCGCAGATCCCATGTAAAAATGCCGGGTGGAAAGGGCTGTGGCCTTTCCCTAGTGGGCGGAGCCTGGGAAATCCCAGAGCAGAGCAAGGAGGTAGAAACAATCCAGGATGATCCCTGAAGTCACCCTTGGTCCTCCACAGGACACACAATGCCCTCTGAGACACACACGGACACCACACACACACACAATCAGTAAATAAAGTTTTTAAAAATAATAAAAGCAAAAGCTGGGGTTCTTCAATGTCATGAAAACATCTGGGTATATGTGCATATATATATAGTCCCCACATTTTAGTTAATATTTAAATGATCTACTAGGCATCTCCAGGAGTTAGAGAGTCAAGTCAGCCATCTGTGCTCCTGGTTTTCACACCTGTGGAGTCAACCAGTCTTGGGTGGGAAATATCAAGGAGAGCAATTACATCGCTATTGGACATGTACGTATTGTTTTCTTGTAACTATGCCCTGCACAGTATCGTACAGCAGCCATCTACATAGCATTTGTATTGTACCCAGTGTTTTAATTAATCTGGAGTTGGCTCAAAGCACGTGGAAAGACACGGATGCACAGGCTCAAAGCACACAGAAGGACACGCATGCACAGGCTTGACGCATGTAGAAGGACAGGCATGCACAGGCTTGACGCATGTGGAAGGACAGGCATGCATGGGCTTGAAACATGTGGAAGGACAGGCATGCATAGTCTTGAGGCACGTGGAGGGACAGGCATGCACAGGCTTGACGCATGTGGAAGGACAGGCATGCACAGGCTTGACGCATGTGGAAGGACAGGCATGCACAGTCTTGAAGCACGTGGAAGGACAGGCATGCACAGGTTATGTGTAAACCCTGTGCCATTTCACAGAAGGGACTTGAGCATCTAAGGACGCTGGTGTCAAGGGGGTTTCCTGGAGCCAATGCCTTGTGGATATCGAAGGACGACTGTGTTTGTGATTGTCTGAGTCCAGAACTTTCTTCCACTGTGAACATGAACACTGAAGCTTGCAGGAATCCGGCTCCAGGATGGATTGGCAGGGGATCCCAAATCTCCACAGCCCAGTGATGACTTCTTAAGTTTGTATTCTAAGCCCTCCTTCTGCTGCTCATTTTCCTGTAAATAAGTAACGACATCAGGGACCATTAGTTTGACTCCCCCAATTAGCAGTGGTTGGACTCTCTCTCGCTGCCCTGGCTGCTGCAATTGAACAAAAGGACCATCGGTCCGACAGCCAGCCCGACCGCTCTTCTGCCAACTCCAGCCATCTGGAACACTCCAAGAACGCCTTAGTGTGCAGCTGACGGCTCTGGCTCCTGAAGGCGCCGTCCCAGCCAGGGCCCTTGGAAGCAGTTCCCTTGCAGACTTTCCACAAGGTCCCCCTGAACCATTTCCACCCTGGCCAGAAGGGGGAGCACTTACCCCTGCAGCTGAGATGGGTGCTCAGAGGCAAGACGGACTGGTCAAGTGGCTGTGATTGGCCCGGAATGAATGACCATGATTGGTCCATACACCCCTTCTGTGGCTACAGAAGCCGGCTGCTAAGCTTGGTGGGGGGTAATGGTGGGTCCTGTAATACCACCCTTAGTGTTGCAACATGAGTTCCAATAAAGATTTCTGGCCAATGGGCTTTCATTGCCTAACGTTGCTTAATTCAGTAGTGCAGGGTGAACTGATAACATAGAGAAACAAGCCAAGGAGAGTGTGTGTGTGAGAGAGAGAGAGAGAGACAGAGAGAGAGAGAGAGAGAATATGCATATGCATGCTGATTGATCCGCAGCCCCTCCCCCACCTCAGCCCAGATTCAGAGTGCACAGCACCCCAACCTCTGCTTGATGCTGAGGATCCCCCCGCTGGCAGCAAACGCTAGTACGTTCTCAACGGTGCCCACCTTCCCAGTGACTTGCTAGGTGCCCAGCTCACATCTGGCACCTGAACACAGTCCTGCCGGAGACACTCAGTCGGGAGGCCTGGCAGCATAGACACAGAAGCATCCAGGCAGTTCTAGAGCAACTCTGGGCAGGAAAGAGGGAAGCAGAGGTGATTGGATGTTGGGGGGCAAATTCAGGAACGCCCAGGAGGTCCAGGGCAGAAGACTTACCAACCCTGGTCACTAGAAGAGACTCGGGGTGCCGCCAAGAACTTAGGGCCAAGGATCAGAGCCCAGACTGACAGCAGTCACTGGCTGCCCCATACGCCAGGTGTGCATGGGGACCAGATGTTAGATGATGCCACCTACAGCTCCTTCCACTGGGCACTGCCAGCGCTCCATGCAGTAGACCAGCATTGAAGCACCCCTTGCCTACCCGAGATACTAGCAGGGCAGCACCGCAGACCCCCTCAGCAGCCTCTAGGCGGCAGAAGGAACCTCCACATTGGAGCACCAAGGCATTCTGGGTAATGTCCTTGAACAAAGCCGGCTAATCTGTCTGTACTTGTGGCTGCCAGCAGATGCACGTGGGTGCATGGGGACCTCTCTGCTGTTCCCCAGGGACAGCCATCTTGCTAATCCATCAATGACCTCACTATAGCTTCTCATTGGCAGCCTTGCTTTCTTTTATTAGGTGGAAGGCATAAGCGCCAGTTGCTCAACAAAAGGGGAGCTGGGTTCTATTGCCCATGGGTTTCCTTTGAGGATGGACGAGAAGGTTTTTCAAAATATTGGCTAGAACACGAGACAAGGGCCAAAGATGCTGTGAGCCCTGCCTGGTCATTATCTTTGAGTTGAGGCAACGGGGACCATTTTTAAATTACCTTCTGGAGGCTGGGATAAGCGTCTTTGATGTAGACACAGGGCCTCTGATTATGTTGGGGACACAAAAGCACCCCCCCATGAGTCCGTGATGCACAGAAATGAACGGAAGACTCCTCAGGCATCCAATGTTTCCAGCCTTCCTGGTTTCGTTTGTGTGCATGGAGGGTGGAGGGGATGAGACAGGCTTTGCCTCCCGTGCCCACTGCTGGTTGTCGGCAGAGACTTTGAGGGACTTCAGCTTCTCTTTCCATCTCATTATAATTCTGATGGAGCTCCTGGCAGCTGGGGCCACGTGGACCCACCCCCAGGTCTCTGGGGGACCAAGTGTCTGTCTTCCTCCTGGAAGGTAGCTATGGTTAATTTCTTCCTTCGACAGCCAGAGAGACAGCCTCCTCTTCCTCTGTGGGGCCTTGATAAGTGGGCATCTCAGGCATCGGCTGCCACCCTAGGTTGGGGTTTCAGCCCTCGAAGGTCCCTGAGAGGGACTGCAAGAGGAAACCGTGACTCAGACCAGGCAGGCGGCTAACGGTGGAATCTGCTATCGCTGCCCATCTCTGCAGCTGCGCCACGGCGCTCAGACACACTCAGGGGAGGGCAAAGGAGACTTCTTTGGCTTCCCATTCCAGAGAGGAGGTCCGGTACATATGGCAGGAATGGCATGCAGAAGGCACGTCTGGGGGCAGAAGCAGGAGGCTGGTTCAGGTTACCGCAGCCATCAGGAGGCAGAGAGAGCGAGAGCAAACTGAGAGGAAGAGGGCTGGGCTACCCAACCCCAAGACCCGCCCCTCGTGCCCTGCCTTCCTCCAGCAAGGCTCTGCCTCCTTGAATTGCTACAACCTTCCCCAACATCAACAGCTAAGGGTGGAAAGAGGTGAGCCCGTGGGGGACAGTGCACTCACACCGTGAGGTCATTAGCCAGGATACACGATTAGAGAGACTCGGCTTATCGGTTTCCTTTATTTTTCTTTTATGTGTGTGTGTGTCAGAGGGCACTGTGTGTCCCTGCGGAGGACCAAGAGTGACTTCAGGAGTCATCCTGAATTGCTTCCACCTCCTTTTTGCTTCACTCTGGGTTTTCTAGGCTCTGCCCACCAGGATCAGAAGTACAGGCCACCACTTTCTACCTGGTATTTTTATGTGGGACCTGGGATTCGAACTCAGGACCTTCTGCTTGTGAGGCAGAATCTTAACTCCTGAGCCATTTTTCTAGCCTTCTGTTTTTTTCTTTTAAAAGAATTAATATAGCATCTTGCTCTGGCTGCCTACCTAGCCATGATGGACCGCACTTCCAAACTATGATCCCAAATCAGCCCTTCCTCCCTTAACGTTGCTTTTGTCTGGAATTTGGTCCCAGCAAGAAGAGCAACTAGTAACAAATGTGTTTTGCATCTAAAGCGTGTCCTTAAAGCTCACTTGTTGCTGGTTTGGTCTCCCGTGCAGTGTTCAGTGGGTGAACCCCACGGATGGGGTCCTCACTTGACGGCTTGCTGGGAGGCCAGCTGTGATGGAAGGCATGGGCCGCTGGGGGCTCTGTCTCTTGCTCCCGCCCCCACCTCTGCTTCCTGGCCACTGTAGGTGAGCCGCTTGGCTCTCCCAAATGCTGCCCCCTCCCCCACCATGCACAGGCTGGGAGGCCACAGGGCCACTGACCTCGGACTGAAAACTTGAACCACATGTTTTTTCTTACTTGGCATGGTTTGCTTGGCTGCTTCGTTGCTGTGACAAGAAGTAGCAAAATACGAAAGTTTTTAAAAAATGTTATTGTTTGAAAAAGGGTGTGTCTTAACTGTATAAACTAGAACGTTTCCTGATCATTTTTGTTTGTATGTGTGTATAATATACTTGGGATTCATTCTTTTTTCTCTCTCTCTTTCTTTTTCTTTCTCTCTTTCTTTCTTAGCTGGGCTCTGGCTCAGTTGCATGCTGTATTAGCTCTTCTTGAGTTGCTGTGATCAAATGCTCTGAGCCAAGCAACTGAAGAGAGAACAGGTTAATGAACTTGGCTTCCGTTCCAGAAGGGACAGAGCCCATCACCGTGGGAACGTGGTAGCGGCTGGCTGGGAGGCCATGGCAGGAGAAGGAGGTGCTGGGTCCCACATTTCACCCCTGCTGAAGAAGGGGGGAGAGGGAGAGAGAGAGAGAGCGCGAACAGAAAGTGGGGCCTGGTTCCTAAACCTCCAGGCCCACCCCAGTGACTACTTCTTACAGCAAGGCTCCACCTCCTGGAGGTTCCCAAACCTTCCCAAACAGCGCCCCCTGCAGGGACCAAGTGTGAGTGTGGGCGGGGGAGGGCGCTTCAGCGTCAAGCCTCAGCAATTGTCCAGGCTGATCCCCAGCCCCCAGCGCAAACGATCCTCCTGCTTCGGCCTTTGGAATGCTGCGTGTACAGATGTGTCCGCGTGCCCAGCCAATGTGAGACTGACACTACATGCTAGCATGCACCATAGCATGCTCTACCAATGTGAGACTGTCATTCATTCTAGCATGTACCATGGCATGCTCTGCCAATGCGAGACTGTCATTCATGGTAGCATGCACCGTGGCGCGCCCAGACAGTGTAAAACTCTCATGTATGTTTGCGTGCACCAATGCATAATTAGGTCGGGCTAATCAACAAATTGTCACCTCAAAAACTGATTTGTTTTGGTGTGTGTGATGCAAATGTCTAAAACCCGTAGTGATCTATGGTGTGGAGGCTTCATCAGTGCATTGCATCGTGGTTTGGGGGGCTAGAGCCCAACAGTCCTGGGGTAGAGGGGTGGTTCTTTTCGATGTCTCAATAGTGGACAAACCTGGGGGTCCTGCAAGAAGCTCTGATGTGGACTGGAGAGACGACTCACTGGTTAAGATTATGCCTCGAAAGCAGAAGGCCTGAGTTCAGATCCAAGGTTCCACATAAAAACACCAGGCAGAAACCACTTGCACTTCTCGCCCTGGTGAGCCGAACCTGGGAAATCCCAGAGCAAAGCCAGAAGGAGGTAGAAGCAATCCAGGATGATTCCTGAAGTCACCTTGGGCCTCTACAGGTTCACACAATGCACACACACACACACACACACACACACACACACACACACACGATTGATAATAAAGAATCCCTGATGTCTTTTTTGTGTGTAAAGTATAGGTACATGTGTATTTAGTGTGTGTGTGCATGTGTAAGTATATGGATGTGTGTATTTGAGTTTGTGTGTGCATGTGTGGGTGTGCAAGTGTACTAGAGTGTAAGTGTATGTACATATGTGTTTGAGTGTGTGTGTGCATGCATGTGCGGGTATGCTTGCATATGTGTCTGTGAATGTGCCTGTGTGGAGGTCAGAGAACATCTTGACCTTATTTATTTATTTAATTATTTATTTATTTGAGACAGGGTCTCTTACTGAACCTGGCTCTTGCCAGTTTGTCTACACTGGCTGGCTAGTGAACCCCAGGGATCCTCTGGTCTCCAGTTCCCCAGGACTGGGGTGAAAATGTGCACCACCAGGCTTAGCTTTTCATGTGGGGGCTGGGATTGAACTCAGGTCCTCATGCTTCCACAGCAAGCCCTTTACCCATGTAAGTTACCTTCCTAGCCCTCCCCCAACAGGAAATAGGACAACAAGCTGCTTGGGGGAGGGGCATGGCGGAGGAAGACTACGGAGGCTCTCAAGGCACAGAAGCCCAGAGTCCCACTGCAAGGCAGGTGGCAAGTTCTCACCTGAGGGACTCAGGGGCCAAGCACGTGTCTCGGCAGGAAAAGGGCGAGGCCCCACGGCAGCTTTTGACCGCTTAGACTCCAAAGCCTGTCTACAGAATGATAAACTTCTGCTCCAGCTGGTTCCACCAGGTAAACTGAGGCACGAGGTGAGAGGAGGAGGAGCTTCTGAAAGGGGGCGGGGAAGACAGTGCCGGCTTCCCCCTAGATGTTTCTAGCGGCCGTTCACCCACTCCCCAAGAGGGAGACTGGATTTGCTGTCTTCCTGCCTTCTCCATCCGGCAAGAAACATTTCGGATTTCCATGTGGACAGACAGCCCACAGCGGCCAGGCCAATGGCTGCCTCAGGACACTGCCAGACCATGAGTTTGGGGCCTGTCCACCTTGGGCAGGATGCTCGTGGATTTAAATGCAGATCGAAGCTGCAGGAAAGCTACTTAGTTCAATCCGTGTGCCTATGTGATTTTCCACCGTTCCCTTAAAAGCCTCTATTTATAAATAGGCAATGTGCATGTATGATAAAGAATCTGCTAGGCAGCCCAGCAAGAATGGAGACTTCTCACTCTGACCCCAGTTTTTCTTCAGTGGTTTTAGTTGAAACTTTTAAGGGTTCCATGTGTGCGCGTTATGTGTGTGCATGTGTGTGTGTTTGCATGTGTGTGGATGTGCATGCATGGGTCAACTTTGAGCATCATTCCTCAATCTCTGGTTGGCTGTTCTGTATTTCATGGAGAATGAGGGGCAGTCCTGCCTGTCCCTGGAGGAGACAGCTGGACTAGTACCCCGACTTCTCTGGCATTCTCTGCTCCTGTTTCCTTGGAGTTTTGTTTATTTTTGTCTGTTTTCTCTTCTCCGTAGCAAACTATCGCTGCAAGTACAATGGTTTTGCTTATTTATTTATTTTTATTTTAAATTGATTTGAGGGAGAGTGAAAGCAAGAGAGAGAGAGAGAGGATTTGCACATACCATACTGCACTAGTGGAGGTCAGAGGACAATATTCAGAAGTCAGGGTTCTCTCCTTCCATTGTGGGGCACCAGTGATTGAACTCAGGCCACCAGGTCTGTGCACAGAGGCCTTTGCCCACTGAGCCCTTTCACTGGCCCTCGAATGGCTTTTTTGAATTCCGTGAGTTTTAGGAAATCCTGTGTTTGATGTCTTGGGGACTCCTGAGACCAGCCCCTGTCCCTAGCCCAGGTTCTGCTGAGCTTGGCAGGGGCAGCCTGGATAATGGGTGTGTGTCAGGGAAGGTTCTAGATGCTGATGGAACTTCGGAGGAAAGGTCAATGCCTGGAGTTGCCGTGTTCTGGTGGAGACCACGGATCCACATGTTGCCAACAGATAGCACCCCAAGCCTGCCAAATAGCTCTCAGCATCTGGGGACAGTGTTGACGGGTGTCTGATCCTGTCTGAGCCAGTCTCTACTGGCTTCCCTAGTTCATCTCTCACCATATTTTTTCCATCCCTCTCAACACCCCCCCCGCCCCTTTCCCCCGCCTTTCTCCAACCTATGGCGTGTCCTATCCCAGGACCTTTGCATATCTTCTGCTGCTTTCATCATTCTTTGTACCTGGCTGATTTCCTTGCTATCGTCTCCTAATTGGGACTTAAATTTCACAACCTTGGTGAAGTCTATTGGAAGCCCTTCCTTCGGATCTGCTGCTATTCTCTCTCTCTCTCTCTCAATCTCTCTCTCTCTCTGTCTCTCTCTGTCTCTCTCTGAGTTGTGTGTGCATTAGGCCTGGGGTTGACATAGGGAATCATCCTCCATTGCGCTTCCACCTATTCTTTGATGATGTCTCTAACCAGAGCTTGCCAACGCTCATCTATCTATCTATCTAGCCAGCTTGCTCTAGGGATTCCCAGGCTCCGCCCGCTGAGGCTGGAGTTACAGGCAGATCTCCATGCCTGCCTGGCCTTTGCTGTGGCTCTGAGGATCTGAACTCTGGTCCTCTAGCTGCCTCTCCCCTGCCCTCCCTTGCCCCCCACCCTCCCGCCATTCCCCTCTCTGTTCGCCTCCTCTCCCATTCCCCCACCCCCAGGCTAGGTTACCTTTTTACAGCATCTGCTCTCTTTCTCAGCACTTTCAGGCCAGGGACAAGGGGACCGGCTTGATTTCAGTCATCATTCTGAGTGGCTGGGCATTTGGAGTGTTGATTGTCAGAATGGACTCGTTTAAGCCAGGCAGCGCGGGCGCCATCAGAGTTGAGAATGTGGGGCCTGATTTGGTCTGAAATCATGCTGTCTTCGCTGTGAGGGGCTAAATTCTCCACTCCAGACTGGGCCGGCAGGAGGCTGGCTGGGACCCCATGGCCAACTTGTCCTGTGCCAGCTCACCCCTCCGCCTGTCCACCCTCCTCTGGCGGCTGATGAGCACTCTAGTTGTTGCCTGCAGAAGGCGGCTGAGGGAGGAGTCTCGGCAGGTAGTGAGCTCGGTACCCAAACACAACAGTTGCTTTCTGGCTTGGGGGGGGGAGCGGGTTTCTGGGGGGAGTGAGGCTTTATTGAAGCAGAAGCCTCAGTGTGCCAAGCTGGGACGGATCTGCTGCTTTTTTTTCTCCTGGCACCGAAGCTGGGACTGATCTGTTTTTTTTTTTTTTCCTGGCACCAATGCCGAAGGGCATGAATCGCTTCCCAGGACCGTGCCCCTCCCCTATGACCTAATCACCTCTCGCCAATCCCCGCCTCTTAAAGGCCCTCTGTCTCCTAATGGTGCCCGGTGGAGGCTCAGTTAGAATCCAGCACAAACCTTCAGATATCCAAAAAGCAGGGTTTCATGACCCCAAGTTAGACTGAGCAGACACAAACTGTGTTGCTTGGGACAGGAGGCATTTGAGACTGGTCAGATCCAGACAGCAGGCACGAGTGGGCACCGTCCCAACACACAGACATATGGCTACTTGACTCTTGACATGATGCCCAAATGCTGGGCAAACGCTGGTGGCCATGAGAGGCTGCAAGTCAGAAGAGATGCTTTGCCTTCGTGGCGGCCAGAGCCAGGGCCAGAGAGGCTGACTTGGGACCCCTCCCGCCCTGCCTCCTGTCTGGTACCGCTGCTGACCCCTGAGGGTCCCTTCTACAAGGTCACTAACATCTCCCACGTCACCCCTGCTTTGCAGGCTGCCAAAATGTCTCCCCACAGTACCACTCTTGGAGTATATATCTCCAGCAAGGCCCCAGGCTGTGACCACTGGGTGGACGGGAATCCCACCCCAATTCAGTTGTGGGAGCCCCGTGGGAAAGAGGAGGAGGGGGGAGGAGGAGGGGGAGAAGAAAGAGAAGGAAGAGGAAGAGGAGGAGGAGGGGGAGGAAAAGAGGGGGAGAGGAGGAGAGGACAGGGCCATTCTAGCACTTCCTTTTTCATCATGGAAGAGCCAATTTCCAACTAGCCTGGGGTCATGAAAGAAATGAATTTGATTTTCGCAGCTTTGCTGGGAGGGGACTCCCGTCCTCTGCCAGAGTATCTGCTGCACTAGCTCTGCAGCGAGCAGCGTCCCCTTGAAACGGTGCCCACTGTGGGCCTCAACTAGTCTTGTTTGCCTGGAGCTCAGAATTCTCCGGTCCGTCACTTTTTCTGGGAAGACGCACTGAAAATATGGTTTTCATATCTACGATGAGCCCCAAGTCACGTGGGCCTCATGTCTTGGAGACGTGCGTGGATAGGACTGATCCTTGGTATACCCCCAAACAGAACTTATCTCTGGCTTTTTCCCATCAACGCTCTGTGTGAGTAAGTATGTTCACACTGAACATGCGTGTGCTATGCGTGGTCCCTGGACTCTCCATTTGTGGTGGGCACGTCTAGGGCGACCCCCTTACAGCTTTCCTGTTGAGATGGAGCCTGAGACGTGCTTCTAAGCAGCAGAATACAGCAAATGAGTGGATAGCTCTCCTTTGCCATATCTCGCTGCACCAGAGGAGGCGGGACAGGTTGCTTTGAGGACAGACGGAGGCTGGTGAGTGAGACCCTGTGGGATTGTGGCAGCTTCTGGAAGCCGATGGGGCCTGATCCTCAGCCAGCAAGAGCCAGAACCCAGCTCTGTACCTACAAGGTTGGCACTCCACCGACTGATTGTAGGGAGACTTGACATCCAAAAGTTAAAAAAAAACAACTTGTGCCTGTGTGTGCATGCATGTGTGTGTATGTGTGTGTTTGTGTGTGTGATGTGCATATCTGTTCATGTGTGCCTGTGTGTGCATATTCATGGGTGTGTATGTGACATATAGCTGTGATGTATATCTGTGCATGTGTGCATGTGTGATGTGAATATCTGTGTGTGTGTGCCTGTGTGTGTCTGTTTATGGGTAAGCATGCATGACATGTATATTTGTGATATATATATGTGCATGTGTGCTTGTGTGTGAGTGTGCGTGTGTGTGTGTGTGATGTGTATATCTTGTATAATGGGCTTGTGTGTGAGGGCGTGCATGGGTGTGTGATGTGTAATGTGTATATTTGTGCCTGTGTGTGTATGTGTATGGGCATGTGTGTGTGAATCTGTGCATGCATGTGCGTGATGCACGTGTGCTGTGATACACATGTGGAGTTCACAGGACACACTGGCTAGCTTGCCACCTCCTGAGGCGGATCTCTCTGTCCTTCTCCTCATGGTGCCAGGTTAGCCGGCCTGGGAATTTCCAGAAAGTCTTCTGCCCCCCCAAACACTCCCCAGCATGATCTGCTGCGTCACTGCAGCCCAAAGACAGGGGAGGCGCTGGCTGACCATGAACGGAAGCCTCCGAAACCGTGAGCCACCATAAATCTTCCCCTCCGCGCCGCCTCTCTCCCGGGCGTCTGGCACAGCAGTGAACCGTGAATGGTGGGTCCCTCATCTGACCTTGGGTCTCCTCCAGGTATTAGTCTTTTTATATTGTGGCACAACAGAGTGGTACTTGCCCTGAGTGGTTGTCATTAAAGATCTAATTTGAGAAAAACAAACAAACAAACAAACACTATTTCCTTCTCAATATTTCTATCCCAAGGGCGCAGCCCCTCTCCCAGCCAGTCCTGCAGTTTTCTCCTGATTCTATGAATTCTGCAGGGTTCTCGACTCTAGGCAGCTCGGTGTATTTTCCAGTCCTTCTGCAGGAATGAAGTGATTCTCCAAATCCTGGCGTGAGGATGCTTCTGGAAAGGAAGATAGGGACTTGCTTATGCTGTGGCGTCACCTCTTGGGAGAGTATTCATGGTGGTTTCTGGACCCACTTCTGGAAGGGTCAGTAAGGTGGCTTTGAATGGCCCTTTTCTGGCTTTGCCCAGCTAGTGCCTGTCCCCCACCGCAGGTAGACATTAGCATCATCCTGGAGCTTTGGATCAGGAGTCTGGAGGGTGCGGCTCAGACATTGGTAAGCGCCCAGCCCTACCAGGTCATCTGAGAGCATGCTTGCTCCAGATCTGCCCTCTGAGACCCAACATGGCGTCTTCCTTTATAAGCATCCCGGCAGTAGTATTGCAGTAACAGCAGTAGATGTCCCACGTATGACGGGAATTACGCAAGCTGGCAGAAGTCTTGGTTCAGTTCCTGGTATACAGTGGGTGCTTTAGAAGCTGCACCTTTTTGAAACTTTCTCAGGTCACCGGATGGTTTTCCTCTGCCCTCGATCCCACCTCCCCTCCTGTCAGGAGCAGCCCTGGGGAGGGGAGGAGGTCCCCAAGTTCTGTCAGTGTGTGACCAAGACATGGCCCGTCGCAGTGTGATGGTTCAGGCATTAGCTTGTGGGCGTTACTGTCTAAGGCTCTGCAAGTTGATTGCTTTCTCCTGACTGGAAGAATAAATGGCAGGAGATAATCTAAGTATTTGCAAAATTGAGTTGCATTTCTTTTTTTGTATGCGTGTTTGTACATGTGTGGGTGTGCGTAGGTGTGTGTGCATGTGTAGAAGAGGGCTCTGTGTGTGTTTGGGAGGCCCAAGTGTAATGGGGTTCTTGTATTTGGGAGCCAAAGATTGAAATCAGAACACGTTGAGAGGTTGATGGGAGCCAAAGATTGAAATCAGAACACGTTGAGAGGTTGAAACAGGGATTCTTTTGAAAATGAGAGAAGAGGGCAGAAATTCTCGAATGCTCGCTCAGTCTGACCTTTCTGCCACATTGCAGCTCTCTCTGGGATGGTGCGTGCATGTGTGTGTGTGTGTGTGTGTGTGTGTGTGTGTGTGTGTATGAAGGTCAGTCTGGGCTGTCTTTCTTCAGCAAACTGTCCATCTGGTTTTTTTTTTGTTGTTGTTGTTAATTTTATTATTATTATTTATTCAATTGTGCGTGTGTGTGAATGTATGTGTGTATATGTGTGTAGAACCACGGACAAATTCGGGAACCACCATGGACCGCCTTCACCTCCTCCTTGTTTACTCTGCCCCGGGATTCACAGGCTCTGCCTTACCAGGACCAGAAACACAGGCCGGCCCCGCTTCTAGGATCTGAACTCAGGACCTTCCGCCTGCAAGGCAGAGGCTTAACCCCTGAGCCACCTCTCCAGCCCCTATCCATCTGGTTTTTGAGACAGACTCTCGCTGGTCAGGAGCTCCCCCAGCAGGCTGGACTGATTGATGGCCAGTGAGCCCAGGGCTCTGCCTGCTTCCACCTTCCAGCCTGGGTATAAGCAGGGCTGCCACACCCAGCTTGTTTATAGGGGTTCTGGGGACTGAACACAGGTTCCCTTCTCACATGCGCGTACTTTGTCAACTGAGCCATCTCCCCAGGCCTGGGTTTGGGGTTTTGTCTGTTTCTGTTTCTGTATGTGTGTGTGTGTATGTGTGTGTGTGTGTGTGTGTGTGTGTGTGTGTGTGTGTGTAAAAGAGGGCACTACATGTGCCTGTGGAGGCCCAAGGGCGATTTGGGACTCATCCTAGATCGCTTTTACTCCTTACTGACTTTGCTCTGGGATTTCCTAGGCTCCGCCTACCTGGTTGAAAGTGCGTGTGACAGGTGGGTCTGGTGGTGCTAATGGGAACTGATGGTCTACACCAGGCAGGGCTGCTGGCAGCTGTTTGGGGGCTTCTACAACCCCGGAACAGCTAGGAGATGACACCTGGTGAAGCTGATCCCGCCCATCTGGACAGAGCTTTCTAGACCCCGAGCAGCTCACCGTGACCTCAAGGAGCGTTGCCAGGGAAACCCAGATGCAAAGCAGGTGTAGCTCTACCCGGAAGTCCAGGTGTCCTGCGATTCTCCCAGTCTCCCTGGCCAGTGGCATCTGCAAGCCCCTCACAGCAGGACGAGCCCCTCACAACAGAGTGGCTACTTGATGGGACTCCCTAGTGCCCACGTCTCTGCCTGCCAGGCGCGCTCCATCTCCCCATGCTGTGCTTTCTAAGAGTCTGCACAGATGTCCAGAGGGGGCTCCGGGGCGGGCCCACCCCTCATTGACCCTCACCCAGTGTGCTATGGGGGATGCCGGCTGCTCCAAGAGCCTGGTCCTCCGCCTGGTGCTTGGAAATGAAGGGTGAGTGTGGCGGAGTCCAGGAGGGCCCAAAGCTGTGGGCCTCTGGGGTGGGGAGAGAATTTGGGGCGGGGGTGGGGGTGGGGGAAGAGATCCCAGACATAAGAGGTTTACCCTTCTGTTCAAACCATTTTTTATCATGTCGCCGATGAAAGAGAAACGATAAACTTCTTATAAAAATACAAATGTGAATCAGCACAAACTTGGCTCTACGACCATGGGCACAGTCATCAAACATGGTGGTAGCTGGTTCATTAGCTCAGCCCGTAGTGGCTCTGGCTGTGAGTCACCCCTCAAAGTGAGATTTATTCAGCTGACGGTTCCCGAGGGGAGATGCAGTCCATGATGGCAGGGAAGGCATGGCTGCTGACGGAAGCTGGAGATGGCCAAAGTCACATCCATCAAAGAGGCTGAGAACGCCAGCTGCAAGAGCAGACCTCTTCAGGAAGCAGGGCGGGGCTAATCCACCTCAAGGTCCACCCCCTGTGGGCTTCCTCCAGCAAGGCTCCACCTCTTAAAGGTGCCATGGCCTTCCCAAACAACTAAAGATTCAAGCACATGAGCCTGTGGGGACACTCGCATGTCAAACCATGACGGTTTATATCAGTGAGATAGGCTTTTCGTGTCCCTCCCCCAACCTCCCCTCCCCCCTCCCCTTTAAAAATCCTTGTAAGCCCTACAGTGTGCCACATGCCTGTGCTCTGTGCACAGGGAGGTTGAGGCAGAGAGATTGCTCGGGCCACACAGTGAGATTCTGTCTCAACCCACAGACATGTGCATGCATACATGCGTACATACATGCACATACATGTACACACATATACATGCCCGCACATGCACACACATGTACGTGCATATGCACACATACATACACATGTACACACATGCACGCACATGTACACACTATGCACATGCATGCACAAACATGCACACACGCACACACATATACACATATTTATAAACACACACACACACACACACACACACACACACATAAATATTGTCAGGACAACCGTGAGAAACCACCTTCCTGGATTGGGTGCCACAGGGTCTATGTTGCTGGAACCTCCTTGGTCCCAGAGCAGACCTGCTGGTTGTCACCTGCTGTCCCCCAAGGCACAACTAACCAAAGACATTCTGTGGAGGAGCTAGTTAAGAGCCCCGAGTTGGAGGGTAGTAGGTGTGGTTAGGGAAGGACCGTCCACCTGGCTTGTGGGAGCCCCCTTGGGTATCAGATTGCAGTATTCCACACCCTTCTTTCCCCCCCCCCCAGCACAGTGAGTCTAAGAGCTCAAAGAACTTCCAGCTTCTGTGTCCACACCCCTTGTTTACAGCCAGGGATTCTGCACTAGCCCCCCCCCCCAGCAAGATGCCCTTTCCAAGGTCACACTATGAATTAGTTTTGTGCTTCCCAGGGCTAGAAGTCAGGGGAGATTGATGTCACCACCGGGGCTGTTCGGAGGCCTGCCAGTGGCTTTGGAGTGTAGCAGGCATCTCCCGGAGGAGGAGGGCTGGCGGGGAGCCTGGGTCCAGGGCCTCTGTCTGGGGTTGGGGGGCTTCTTAGAATTTACAGAAGCAGCAGTAGCCCGGGGCAAAACAACCTAAACAAACTCTCCCAGGATGTTTTGGACTTCATCCCGGGATGGAAGCTGCTCAGTAAGATAAATACGATAAAGCCGGTGTGCCTGGGAGGTTGAGCGATGGTATCGCGGATGCACATGAATATTCATGAGGGGAAGGGACGCATGAGAAACAGCGGCAGAGACAGATTCTGTGGTGAGCAGGCAGAATTCAAAGGCATGAAGAATGAATTGGGAGGGGGAGAGGGGATTAATGTTGGCGGGGAGGGGCGGGCTGGTGGGGACCGGGACAATTATTACTCAGAAGGAGCGAGGAAGGAGCTGAGCTGTGATCTGGATGTTCCGTCGTGCCTGGAATATTTGAAGCGTCTCATGCATCATTGGAAGTCAAGTCTTGGTCACATAATGGATGATTCTAGCAGGGATGAGAAAAACAGGGTGGGTTAGGGAGTTGTGGATTGGGGAGGGCAGGAGGTAGGACGGAGCAGCCAGAGATGGAGAGAGACTGGCCAAGTGAACCAGTCCTGTAGCCGACAGGTGCTTTCAGCTTCCTCAAGGGGGCTCTGCAGATGAGCAAGATGCGGAGAGAGCCTGCAAGGCCAGAGGCCAACCTCGAGTGACCTTTCTCCGGTGAAAGGCTCCTTCCCTGGCCTGCAGATTGCCAAGTAGGCCAGAACCAGCCTGCAAGTTCCAGGAATCCACCTGTCTCTGACTCCCCAGCACTGGGAATGAAAGGGTGTGCTGTCATGTCTGTTTGCTTGTCTGTCTGTCTAGCTAACATCTATTACCTAACCATTATCTTTCTTATCTGTCTGTCTGTCTCTCTCTCTCTATCTATGCATCATCTACTCTAGCTGTCATCTACCTATTATCTATGTATTATCTATCTTATCTATCTATCTGTCTGTCTATCATCTATTACCTAACCATCATTTTTCTTATCTGTCTGTCTGTCTCTCTCTCTCTATCTATGCATCATATACTCTAGCTGTCATCTACCTATTATCTATGTATTATCTATCTTATCTATCTGTCTGTCTGTCATCTATTATCTAACCATATTCTTTCTTATCTGTCTGTCTAGCTATCAAATCTATTAACTAACCATTCATTATCTTTTCTATCTATCTATCTATCTATCTATCTATCTATCTATCTATCTATCTATCTATGCACCATCTACTTATCTGTCATATATCTATTATCTAACTATGTATTATCTATCTATCTTATCTTATCTCTCCGTCTATCCATCTATCTATGCATCATCTATTTATCTGCCATCTATCTATTATCTAACTATGTATTATCTATCTATCTGATCTATCTATCTATCTATCTATCTATCTATCTAGGCATCATCTACTTATCTGTCATCTATCTATTATCTAACTATATATTATCTATATTGTCTGTCTGACTATCTGTCTGTCTATTTTAATGGGGGTTCTGAGGATTGAACTCAGGCCCTTTCCCAGCTGAGCCGTCTCCCTAGCCCAAGCCAAGCATTTCCAAACCCAACCCTGCCAGAAGCTCTATGGTTTCTTACAGATCCCTGAGCCCTTTCTCTCTGTGTAAGACACCCTCTGAAGCTGGACCCCCTTCTTCCATCTCCCCCACCAGTCTCTTGTGATGTGCTTAGAAACCGAGGGAAAATGGTCAGGGGTGCCATCTGGGGGCAGGAGCATGGCATTTTGCTTCTGATAAGTGGCCACTGTGGGCAAAGTCTCTCCAGCTGATGTCATGACACTGAGGTGGATGGAGTTTAGCTCTGCTTCAGGGAAGGTCTTTGGAGTGTCAACTAGTGATGCTGTTCTAGAAAGATCTGTATTATGCAAATAGGATCTGCACGCAGGCTTCAGAGCCTCGGCCCTAGCGTCACCTGTGTGCTCATTAGAAATACAAGCTCTCAGGTCCCCTTCAGACCTCTTGCACTGGCCTCTGCCTTGGAGAGGATCCCTGGCTGAGTCAGGTGCACGTTGAGTCTGCCCAGCGACAAGTCTGCTGCTGGTTTTGTGTCCCACAGAGCAAGAACATTCACCATGAGAGGTTCGAGAGAATGAGTTGGGGGTGCAGGGTGGATGAGAGGAGTCATCAGAGAGGGATACCCATGGGTGTACACTGTGGAGTACTGTGCAGAGAGAAGAACAGACATGAGAGAGCTGGTGAGCTGGCTCAGTGGGCAGAGGTGCCTATGCACAAACCTGATGACCTGAGTTCAATTCCTGGAAGCCCACTTGGCAGAAGGAGAACTGATGCCTAAAAGCTTGTCCTCTGACCTCCACACATGTGCCTGCTCTGGGGATTGAACTCATGTCACCAGGTTTGTACACAGGCCCTGTTACCCACTGAGCATCTCACCGACCCCTCCTGTTCTTTCTTCACGGCTTCAGCAGCTCTTGCTGCCGGGGCTTTCCATGGGCGGCTCCTGGCTCAGCACTTAGCACACGTCACACGCCAGTCACACTGCACCACAGGGACAGAATACCAGACAGAAAGAGCCTGCGAGGAAGGGTTTATTTCAGCTTGACATCTCAGAGGCTTCAGTCCTCCAAGAACGGGCTCCATTGCTGTGGGTCTGCAGTGAGGCCAAGCGTCATGGTGGAAGGGCAGGGCAGAGCGAAGCGAGAGGTAGAGGGGAAGATGCCCTTCAGAGCCCCGCCCTGCCAGGGACAAGATGCCCTTCAGAGCCCCGCCCTGCCAGGGACAAGATGCCCTTCAGAGCCTCGCCCCCAATGCCCATGTCCTGTGACCACAGCTCACCTCCTAATGGGCTATTGAGCTCTGAGCCCGTCAATGGATTAAGCCACCCCCCAGGTGTCCTTGGATCCATCCACCTCTGAAAAGTCCTTTGGTGACAAAGTAACTCCAATTCATGGGAGTCCACGCCTGTCAGCTCCCCTGGGCTTGTAACACTACCAGGCCAGCAAGCGCTTCTCAGCCGCGGACAGCTTTGCCCACGCTTGGCCACGGCTGAAGGGGTTTTCAGTTGATGTTACTGAGGGGCGGGCAGAAGTGGAGGGCGCCGCTGAGTAGCACTGTCTGCTGCTCTCATCAGGACCCGGTCAGGTCTGAAGCATCAGTGGTGTCGAGGCTGAGAAATGCTGTCCTGGGGGAGGTGCCGTCTGGACCCGGCTTTTCACAGGAGGGGGTAATGTGCAAGAGGTCCCACAGCTGGTGAGCAGCCTTGCTTTATGTGGCAGGGGTGTATGCTTGTGTGTGTGTGCATGTGTGTATGTGTAGGCATACGTATGCTCGTGTACATGTGTTTATGTCTGTGCGTATGCATGTGTGTATATTCATGTGTGCATGCTTATGCCTGGGTGTACATGTGCTTGCACATGTGTAAGTACACGTATACAGGTCATGCATGTATACATATGCACATGCATGTGTTTGTGTGTGCATGTATGTGTATGCATGTTCATGTGTGGATGTATATGTGTGTGCGTGCATGCATGTGTGCATGTATGTGTATGCATGCACATATGCATGTGCATGCACATATGTGTAGATGTGTGCATGCCTGCATGTGCATGTATGTATGTATGTATGTGCATGTATGTATGTGTGCACATGTGTGTAGATGTATGTGTGTGCACATATGCGTGTAAATGCATGTGTGTGTATGTATGTATGTATGTGTGTGCACATGCAGAACCATGGGTGTTCCTCAGTGATGATCCAACTCATTTTTTTGAGACCCAGTTTCTCATCTTGCCTGAAATGTACAGGAAGGCTGGCGGGCCAGTGAACTCCAGATCCTCCTTTCTCCATCTCCCCAGTGCGGCTTTTCAGCCCACACCGCTATGCCTGGCTTGTTTTTCTCCATGGGTTCACAGAATGGAGCCCATGCTCATGTGACAAGCACTTACTGTCTGAGCATCTTTCCCTAGGTCCCTTCCTGTGACCACCGAGTATAATTGCTTCTCTGAGACCAGAGGCTGGCGCGGCTCCTGGAGAGCATGGCCAAGGTTGGTGTGGTCGGTGTGACCATGTGGCTGGTATGGCTGATGTGGCCTCTATGATGTTCCCCCCTCACAGCTGTGGAATGCACAGACAGGGACACAGGCTGGTGTGGCTGGTGTGGCTGGTGTGGCTGGTGTGGCTGGTGTGGCTGGTGTGGCTGGTGTGGCTGGTGTGGCTGGTGTGGCTGGTGTGGCCAATGTGGCCGGTGTGACATCCCCCCACAGCTCTTGAGCGCACAGACAGGGTGCAGGCTGGTGCAGTTGGTATCACTTTCCCTCCTCACCCATGTAGGTGACCCGTCATCCAGGTTTGCCCAGAACAAAGCAGTTGCCTGGAGCGAGAGACTCAGCGGTCACGTGTGGCTGGACGGTCATCTTGCAACACTCAGACTGAGCATCTGTGCTTGCGACTGGACTGCCAAGCTCAGGGTGCCAGTTCATCCTACTCGGGGACCACGGTTGTGTAGACCCGACCCCAGAGCAGCTCCACCTACTACAGCTTTATCAGTCTCAGGCTGCTGTCACTCCGTCCTGTTCTGAGTATTTGTCTGAGAAGCTGGCGAGGGTTCGAACCTTCTGGCATTGGGCCACGACAGAGCTCTCCACAGGTGCATGGGCTGCATTCATAGCCGGCTTGTGTCACATGCGGCCCGTGGGCCACAGTGGACATATCTGCGTAAGGCCCTTGGGTAAGTCGGCCAGCCTGCGGGTGGACGGGCATGCATCCTTTCGGGCATTTCGGAGGTTCTTTGAGGAGAGCTTGGCTTGGAGGATGGTGTGCTGGAGGAGGGACAATCCCAAGGTTTGGTACCAAAGCCTGGGTACCCCTCTGACTTGGCGAATGGATTCATCTGTCTGGACCCTAGCTTGTTGGTTGGCGAGATGAGCTGGTAGTTGGGGGCAGATTCTGAGCGTCTTACAGGAAGCTCAGGGCCAGGCACTTTCCTCAGGCACCAGGCATGTGTCGTCATCCCTTTCAACCCCCCCCCCCCGAAGTTAGCTCCCATCCAAGGACCCAAGTGAAGCATCCCATCCAAGGACCCCATGGGTGGGCGACAGGACTGGGAATGACACCACATCTCCCCCCCCTCCCCCGGTGGGTCCCCCCGTGTGTCCTGTGGCTGTTTCCGAGGACACGTGTCCTTTAAGCACCCAAACCAGGAGGTGGCCGGGAGGGCAGGGGCATGAAGTGCTTGTAGAGGTGCGTGTGACGGCTCCGCACATCTGCACGAGTCGCCAGTAGCTAGCAGCTCCCCTGAAGGAGGCGAACGTGTTTGCAGTGGCAGCAGGACTGTTTCTACACAGAGCAACTCGGGTCTCTCCGTGGCAGCTGGACCGTTGGCTCAGCCATGAGAAGCGGCTGGGGCTGAGTCAGCCCAGCACGGCTGCGGCCGCGGCTTCGGCTGCCCTCGGAGCTCTCTGAGTCTTTCATCTGTGGTTGGCTCAGGTCTGCTGCGGAGCCCAGAAGCTACTTTGTTTTCACAGTCCCTCCTATCTTTGAATGCTAATCATTCTGAGAAAGGCTGCTGTTCATGGGGTTTACAGCAGGTGCTGTGTGACCACTTCGCATCGGATACTGGCCTCTCCCTCCCTGTCCACCTCTCCTTCTCCTGCACTTTCTCTTCTTCCCTTCTCTATGGTTAGTGACTGACTGTGTTGTTCAAACCACCAAGGTGATTTCAGCTATAGGGAATTACAGTCACTCAGGAAATGTTTGTGGAATGAATAAATTAGTGAGTGTTAGTGAGGCTGTATGTGAGATCTGTTGTGTGTAGCATCTGATTTAAGATTTTTCATGATCATTCCAAAGGAGAAGCTTTATTTTGACCTCCGAGTTACAAAGGATCAAGTGTGCACAGGAAAGTGATGTAATCTGCCCACCCGTGCACACTATAAGGATGCAAATGTTTCTGTCTTTCTCCAATTTCTTGTCTAGTGTCCCATATGATCTTCCCGGGTGGAGAGATGGTTTTGGTACTTGCATAGAGATGACTGGAACCTGTCCACAGGTGTGTATCCCATACGATGAAGAAATGTTCATACAGCCATGTAGGAATGTACCTGTCATCTACATCTGTGGAACAAGCAAGCACAAAACCTTCAGTGAGGGCTGGAGAGATGGCTCAGGGGTTAAGACTCTGTCTTGGGAGCAAAAGGTTCTGAGTTCAAATCCCAGGTCCAACGTAAAAATGCCAGGCAGAAATGTCAGTAGCCTACAATTCTGGTCTTGCTGGGCAGAGCCTGGGAATCTCAAAGCAAAGCAAGAAGAGGTAGAAGCAACCCAGGATGGTCTCCGAAGTCACCTTTGGTCCGTCACAAGGACACACAATGCCCTCTGATACACACACACACACACACACACACACACACACCCCAAAACAAAATAAAAGATTAAAAAAAACCCTCAGCAAGTTATAAAAACAAGTGTTTCTGCCCCATACATAGATCTGTGGTCTGGCCAGGACTGACTGGAGCTGTAGATCAAGTTCAGGTCCAATCCCTGCATTTGCTCGGCAGGCCCAGAGTGGAGACACACTCCACTCAGCTCAGTGGCTTCCTGGGGAAGGCTTCTAGAAGCTTCTAGAAGGGGATAAGAAATATCCAATGTTTTTTGAGGCTGGGGAGTGATCTCTGCTTCTTCCTTGGTTTTTCTGTTGGCCAAAACCAGCCTGGCTATAGCAAAGGGGTTATGTTCTGCAGCAGAGGGGTCTTGGGGAACGACTTTTTTTTGGGGGGAGGGCACACCCTAGTGTTGCTGCCATCTCTGATTCCACATGGACTCGCACTACGTGCTGCGCCCTCCTGGGCCCTGATTTTTCTGTTTGAAACAAAGGATGGAATGGATCAGCTGGTGTGAGAAATGACTAAGCCGAGTGCACACTTCTCCTGCCCCCCACATTGTGGTAAAGTGATGTGGGGGGCGAGATCTTTAGCTCTTCAGCTGGGGCGCCCTAGATTTTCGTGATCACTTCGTAATCTGTCCACCCCTTTCTGAGCCTCAGTTGTGAGCTTGTGAAATGGGCACAGAACTTAGGCACCCTGCAGAACACGGGATGAGACAGGTCTCCACGTCACAGAACACGGGATGGGACAGGTCTCCACGTCACAGAACACGGGATGAGACAGGTCTCCACGTCACAGAACACGGGATGAGACAGGTCTCCATGTCACAGAACACGGGATGGGACAGGTCTCCACGTCACAGAATTCGGGGTGAAGTAGGGGCATGCACATAGAATAGATGCAGATCTTGACTTCCAAGAGCAGTGATTTATAGCTGTGATTTTTATTTTTATATGTACGTATGTGTGTGAGTGCATGCACGTGATATGCAAGTTTCATATGTGTGTGCGTGTGTGCACATGCATGTGAGTGCATGTGCCTGTAGAAGCCCAAGGTTGATATTGGGAATCATCCCGATCGCTCTTCCACCTTATTCTGTCGATCCTGGGTCTCTCATCAAACTCAGAGCTCACTTCAGGGCTAATCCGGCGAGCCAGCTTGCTGTGGGATTTCTAGTCTTTGCTGTCCAAGGGCGGCGTTATAAGCGATTACATACTCACTGGGCATTTTGTGTGGCATCTGGGGATCCAAACTCTGGCAAACACTAATTGACAAGCTATCTCCCCAAACCCCAGTTTTTCTCCATTAAGATTAGTGATTCTCACAACAACAGCGCCTGTGAAGTACCCGCACCTGAGTTCAAATCCCCAGAATCCATGAAGAAGGTCCTGCGTGATGTGTGCGCTTATAATCCAGCCCTGGGGACAGGAGGGTCCCTGGGGCTCACAGATCAGCAGCCTAGTGTGCTTGGGGAGCTCCAGGCCGGTGGGAGACTGTCTCAAAAAGCAAAGTGGATACTTTGGGGAACAGCAACCAAGGTTGCCTCCTGATCTGCACGTGTGACCCACAAGTATGTGCAAATGCATATACGCATACACATGCACATGCATGAACATTCACACTTGCACACACATGGTTGTATATACATGCATGCACACACCACTCACATGCATGTGTATCCTCTCACACACATACATACCCACATACATGCACATAAGCGCACACACACACACACACACACACACACACACACACACACACGCACCACCCAGCACAGGTACCGCATGTTTCTCAAGGCCATGATGATCGCCTGTCCTGTGTCGCTCTGTGTCTCTGTCTGTCTCTTCCCCATCACTACCCACCCCTGTCTTTGTGGACCCACCTCAAGCTTTGGCCATCCTGCTTTGACTGAAGTCTGCATCACTACAGATCTAATGCCAGCTTAGTGATGTAACCCTGCCTGGCGCCCCAGCAGGGTTTCTGGCTGGGTCCTGTGGGCTGGCCATGGCGTCTCAGCAGGGACGGACAGACTCTCGGATGTCTTGGGTGTGCTCGTATGTGTGTGGGGAGGGGGGCGCATTCCTGACGCTCTCAACTCCTCTCACCTGGAGCTGTCAAACGGGCATCTGCTGTTTAGGTGCCTGTCTGTGGTGTCTGGGCGACATCCATTCTGCCGACAGATGCAGTGCTGACCTTTAATTTTTTCCTTCTCAGAATTTGCCGAGATGCGCATCGACTGTTCTGTTCAGCAGGGGGGCTCGGGGCGTGGGGCAGCTGCTGACAGACAGAGCAATTTGCTCCCAAGGTCGCCGCTGAGTGACTTCAGCTAGGTTGAGTGTCTCGTGTTGGATAACTGGGAGATGCACCACACAGATGGGAGTCGGAGAGCAGGGGGCTGGTGCTCTTTCGCAGAAGTACTTTGAGTTTCGGAAGCAAGAAGACAGTCAGCGGTGCCCTGAAGCGACTGGGCAGCTGTGAGTGGGGCGAGGAACTGGAGTGGGACAGGCGTGTAGAGTCCTTGACGCCGTGCCCGCTGCTCAGCCAGGGCTGCTCCGCTGCTCACAGCCGGCATTGTCAGTGTAAGAGGTTCCAAAGGCCCGAGGGATCGAGGGGTGACAGCCCAGACAAGCATGAGGACCTGGGTTTGGACCTGGGTTTGATCCCCGAGAACCCACATAGAAAGAGCCGGAGGTTGTGGCTGGTGCCTGTCATCCCAGAGCTGGGGAGGCAGAGACAGGCAGATCCGGGGCTCACGGCCAGTCTTGTCTACTTGGTGAATTCCTGGCCAGTGAGAGATTCCGTGTCTGTGAATGAGGTGGACGGCATTGAAGGAAAGACCTGAGCTTGTCCACTGGCCTCTATGTAGACACGCAAATGTGAATATCTATGCATATTAGCACACACATGAACACACATGCCTACATGAACACAATATGAGCACACATGTACATACACACATGCATACACATGTACATACATTTGAAGGCTTGTGCATACACATGTACACACATGAGCACATGCAAACAGATATCTACACATGAGCACACAAACACACTCATACATAAACACAATACGAACACATTTATATATACATACATATATGCATATGTACACACATATGAACATATGCACACATGAGCGCACACACATGAGTATACACATGTACACAGAAGCATACACAAGCACATACATGGCAGAGGAGCATGTAGAGCTGGGCTGTGGCTGCATAGTCACACACACATAAGCACACATGCACAAACACAAGCACACATATACACACATGCAAAGGAGCTTGTATAGTTGGGCTGTGGCTGCACACACACACATACACAAGCACACACATATGAACACACACGCACACACATGAACACACACACACTTGAGCACACACGCACACACACATAGTGGAGGAGCGTGAACAATTGGGCTATGGCTGTATACATGCACACACATGAGCACACATAGACACATTCACACATGGTGAAGGAGCTTGTGTAGTTGGGCTATGGCTGCACACACACGCACATGAGCATACATGCACTTACATGAACATACACACACATGAGCACACATGAACACATGCACACAGTGGAGGAACTTGTATAGTTGGGCTTCTATGGCTGCACACATGCACACACATAAACACACACACACTCACACACATACACTCACGCATGGTGAAGGAGCTGGAATAGTTGGGTTATGGCTGCACACACACACCACACACACATGAGCAGACATACATACACATTAACACACTCATGAATACACATGCACACACATGAACACATACATATGGTGAAGGAGCAAACACACACACACACACACACACACACACACACACACACACACACACACATGGTGGAGGAGCTCCAGAGTTGGTTGCGGCTGCCTGAAGCCCGTCCCCGTTGCTCTCCTCGCTTCCTTGTCAAGTCTGGGCCCCGGCGGACGCTCTGTGCTGCCCACTGACAAGCACCTAATCAGTGCATGGTGTCGCAGAGCGCTGCAGAGGGCCACCCAGCACTTCTCCTGCGGGTTAGACCCTCTGGTCTGGAGCCCAGTAGACCAGTGTCCGGCCTGGCTTGGCTGGAGCAACTGGTATTTGAAACAAGATTGCACCCTTAGTGGTGAGCCTGGAGGCTTAACTGCTGGTTTAGGGGGTGAGAGCCCCTGCTCTGAGCCCCTCCTCTGATCCCCCACTGCTGTGAGCCCCTGCTGGGAGTCCTGGTGAGTCTTGGTGCTGTAGGTTGCACTCCTGACTGCATGGGCGTGGTTCATCCTGGGGAGGGGGCTCTCAGGAGAAGGAAGCAAGGGAAGGAAGAGGAGGAAGGGGGAGGAGCAAAGTCAAGGTCTTAGATCTGACTCAGCCTGAGCTCATGCTGACCCCACCAGTCCTGGTATAGGGTGTCATGCCCCCGCAGCGTGGTCTCTGGCACCAAGGGAAGCTGGAGGAAGTGTTGGCGTGGCTGGGAAGCCCAGAGTGTCAAAGAAAGTCTGGGAGAGGAAACCTGTGTGTGACACTGACTGGGAGCAGCTAGGACACTGTTCGGCCCCGTGAGATGGAACGTTGGTTAAACCCTGGCAGGAGCGAAATGAGATGTCACCTTATGTCACCGATGACGCCACCAAGGAAACGTGCCTGTGCCTGTTGCTGGCTGCACAAAAGCACAAGCTGCCGTCATGGCTGCAGCTGTAACCCAACGGCACTCACTTTATTTAACTCCCTCTACCCCCTCACAGACAGGGAAACTGAGGCAAGTGCAGCAAAGCCCAGGCAAAGGACAGGGCTGGGATTCTAATCCTCTGGGAGCCTCATGGGAATGGTCTTCCAGGGAGTTTCTTGCTGGTGTTTGGAGGCAATTAGACTCTGTACACGTCTAACCACATTTCCAGGCTCTGAATGTTCTAGAACATAGTTGTCAAACTGTCGCCAGATTTGGCCACCGGTAGCTTGCCCTCTGGGGTTTGAGATAGCATTGGACTTAGCCCAGGCTGGCTTCAAACTCCCTGAGTAGCCGAGGATGACTTGGGGCGAATCCCTGTACTATGTGGGCTCTGGGGATCGAACTCAGGTCATCTGGGTTTGTGGCAAGCGCCTTTACCTGCTGAGCCATCCCTGACCTATATAACCCAATGACCGTTTTTCACACTTAGCACAATAGGAGTTTTTCAGGCCGAATGGCATAGTTAAAAAAAATCATGTTTTTTTTTCTTATTTTCTCTCTTTTGAATGAAAAACAAAATCAGCATGGGTCCAAGGAGAAAAGCAGCTCTCCTGTGAAAGCGAGGGTCCCACGACTTCTCCCCTCTCCCTCTCCCCACGTCCTGCTTCCCAGAGGCAACCGCTGGAGATCCGTTTCCGTGTTTAGATCTTGCTGGTTTATCTTGGTGACTCCAACTGAGATGCATGAGCGAGGGGTGGGGGGTGGGGGAAGGGGGTCCTTCATTTGTCAGTTCAGACATTTTCTATTGACTTCCTGCTAGAGATGCAGAGGCCTCGCCTGCCTACCATGGCCTGGACTCCGCCTCCTCCTGGCTCCTCCTCCTGGGCTCCTCCTCCTCTTCCTCTCCTTCTCCCTAGCTCCTCCTCTTCCTTCTCCTCCTCTCTGGCTCCTCCGTTGTGTTTGTGCGTGTTACCAGCGGTCATAGGGGTGTCATTGAAATCACCCCGGGTTGCTCTACCTCCTTATTGCTTTGATCTGGGGTCTCCCAGGCTCTGCCTTCCAGGACCAGAACTGCAGGCTGCCATTATTTCTCCCCAGCATTTTTTCTGTGGGATCTGAACTCAGGTCTTGTTGCTTATGAGGCAAAGGCTTTAACCCCTGAGCCGTCTCCCCAATCCCTCCTTCCTCTCTTATCTGAGAAGGAAAGATTCCAAGACACACAGGAGGAGGGTTCCCCCTCCCCCAGATCTGGCAAGGAGGGGGAGTCTCGCTGAGCTTCCAGCCATCTGGCATTCTTCAGGGCTTCTGACAGGCCACAGGCTGTGGGACCCTTTAGCCAGAGACAGCTGGACCTTGTAGAATGTCCTCAGCGGACACCATGCTGAGTGGAATAATGACCAGCTGGGTCCTGCTTTGTGATTGACACTTGGAACTCAGAGACATGCTAAAAAAATGATTGTTGTCTTAATCCACGAGACTTTCGAGCCCTCTGGGGACGTTCCACATGTCGCAGGTTCTGAGAAAAAAGGTAGGTCAGTCCAGTCACATCTTCTGACACAAGCACACTAGTGCTTAACTGTGCTGCAAGTCCTAGGAGGCGGGGGGCAGTGGGAGGGAGGGAGATTGCAGGCAAATATCTACGCATCACCCTGCACACCGAGCATCTCAAGACCCAGCTGCATGAGACACTCTCGGGCCATTCATCTGCCAGTTCCTCCCCATCCGCCAGAGCTTATTCCACCCCGTGCTTTAAGTTCCACCACTCGGCCCCTCCTGGAAGCCGCAGAAAGGTTCAGAATCTCTAGGAGTCATTGGGCATGAGAAAGGCTGGCTCCTACCTCCACCAGGAGTGCACAGAGACATAGTTTATGACATTTAAAACGATGATGGTGATGATGATGATGATGGGGAGGAGGAGGAGGAGGAGGATTGACTACAGTCTCCTGTATGCCACCAAGTGCTCAACTACCGAGTTATATTCTCAGCTCCTACAATTATATTCTGAAGTCACTAACATTTTTTTGTCTAGTGTGTGTGTGTGTGTGTGTGTGTGTGTGTGTGTGAGTGAGAGAGAGAGAGAGAGAGAGAGAGAGAGAGAGAGAGAGAACACCATGTTGCAGGTGCAGAGGTCAGAGGACAACTTTTTGGGTTGGTTCTCTCCTTCCACCAGCAGGGTCTCTGCTGCATCTGCGCTATGACCATGAACTCCCACCAATTCTGCCGTCCCTGCTTCCTACTCACGGTAGGAGGGTTGGGGGTACAGACAGGAGCCACCGCGTCTGGCTTCGTGAATATTCTCTTGATTTATTTTAGAAAGAGCAAGTGCGCGTGCGTGCATGATCATGCAGGAATACGATGGTGTTACGGTTGCTTTTCTTTCTGCTGCTGTGAGCTAATACTCACGTACCACTTAGGGGAGAAATGGGTATTTACATGGTTTATGCTTCTGGAAGGGAGATAGTCCTTTATGGTGGGAGTTGCATAGCTGGAGGCAAAAACAGGAGGCTTGTCCCGTTCGCCAGAGCCATGGCGGATTTAGAGAGAACAATTACAATCCATTGGGAAGCAGACCCGGGCTTCCAAACGTCAAGGCCCACCTCCTGTGCCCTCCTCCAGCAAGACTCCACCTCCTAGAGGTGGCACAACCTTCCCAAACACTCATATCAGCTAAGATTGCAAGCATACCAGCCTGTGGGAATGACTCACACTCAAACCATGGCACATGGCATGGGTAGAGGTCAGAGGACAGTTGGAGAAACCAACTTGGGCTTTGGGGGGAATCGAACTCAGGTCTCCATGCTTGCAGGCAGGCTTCTTTTCTCACTGAGCCATCTCACACTTTGGTTGGATGTCAGATGCTGTGGATTTTTAAGTTGGATGCTGGGCCGGCAGGTGTGGGGCACTGTCCGTGGTGCTGAAACCCCACATTGCCTGAATCTTCTGTTCTTGCTCTTCCCTCTGGAGGTGAGGGAGACACGGATATCCAGTCATCACAGGGTGCGCGTGCTGCGCAGGTGGCATCCTGAAGGGTAGGTACCCTGCGGTATCCCCAACAATTATCAGAAGGACCCAGCCACTTAACGAGTCCTCTAGCAGTGGATCTGTCGCTGACACGCACTGTTCCAGAAATTTCCTTGGAAGCAGAGCATTCTATGTTCCACCAGCAGAGTCAAGGAGACCACACTGACCTTCACGGAGGGAGTAGATGTTCCACACCAAGACCAGGGCTGGATGTTCTGTGACATAGGAACTAAGCAGCCCCTGCATTGGACAGTCCCTCTCCACGCATCCCTGGCCAGCTGATGAGAGGACAGGGGTCACTAGGCTCGTAGGAAGGGCTTTGGGCACAGTCTTCTGGAATCCTCCCATTGTTTGGCTCAGCCCCTCCTTCTCTCTCTCATCCATCCCCCCGTGCGTGCCCACCTCAAGGTCTTCAACATCAGTGAGTTCGTACTTAGCCTTCTCTGGCTTCCCCTTTGCCTCCCTGGGCGAGGTCACTTGTCGCCTGTCTTTGAATGGATGGTCTCATCCTTCCTTCTGTGAGGGTCTGTCTCCGGCAATGCTGCTGCTGATTTTACTAGAGGCTGCGGCAGCTGCTGCTGGAGCACCCCCCACACCCTGCATACCCCTGACAGGTATTGTGGGCGTTCTACCACTACTCAGGCACATGAGTCCCTTGTGTGCCAGAGACACGGGCAAGAAGTATATGTCCCAGCCAACCACAGAGGGTGCCTGTCCCATCTTCCTCACTGTGGGGTGATCCATGCGCCTCCTGTCCATCCCCCCAGAGAACCCACGGGGCCGAGTCTCACCAAGCTTCCCAGCTTATTTTCCCTCCCTGTCTCTTGTGCTTCCTTATGGTCACTCTGTAGCTTGCAAAGACCCAAACAGACATGAGTGCCGGGGGACCTGAACTCAGGACCTCATGCTTATGCAGCAAGCACGGTACCCACGGAGCCGTCTCTCCAGCCCAGCTATGTGAAAATGTGAATTTCACTCCATCAGTTTCTTCTCATGCAGACCCCTCCCCATGCTTCTCTTGAGATCTGCTGCTGGAAAAACCTAGCTGAGATAAGAATGACGGAAGCTGCGAGGTGTGTCAGAAGCCATGGGGGCAAGGGAGGGATGCCAGAAACCCCTAGTCCCAATGGGTGGTGTGACAGTTAATTCTGGGTGTCAACTTGACCACATCCAGCATTAACTAAGATCAGCTGAGACCACTGAAGAGGTGATCCTGATCAACACATTTACAATACAAAGACAGCCCTAGATCTCATTGGAACCTCCCAGTAGCGGACCAGATAAAAGGAACCATAGAATGGAAGACTTTGAAGAGAGACTCTCTGAAGCTGTTCTAGAAAACTCTCTTTCCCCCTGCTGCCCGGCTGCTTTGCTTCTTTGACTCTCCAGGAATCTTCCAGCCTTCAGCCGTCACCCACTGGCCTGCTGGACTGAGCCGCTCTGAGCCTGCAGGATATCTGCAGTGAAGTAGCTGCTTCTAGCTTCAGCCACCAGCCATGTCGCCTCCTCCATGAAAGACCATTTCTCCCCTCTGGAACCGTAAGCTGAATAAATCTCCCTTTCTCCCTTTTGTTGCTTGACTTTGAATGCTCTCTCACAGCAACGGTTAAGAGTAACTATTACAGGTGGGTATACGTGAATCCCATGAGTGTGTGTTTTCTTTTCTTTGTCCACTTTCAAGTGTGTGTGTGTGTGTGTGTGTGTGTGTGTGTGTGTGTGTATGTGTGTTTGCATGTGTGTGGATGGACGGGTGTGTGTGTATGTGGAGGTTTGAGGTCCATATCAAGAACCATCCTCCATTGCTCTTCCACCTTATTCTTTCAAGACTGGCTCTCTATTGAAATCCAAAGCTTGCTTGTAGCTAATCAGCTTGCTTGGGGATTCCCAGGCCCCACCTTAGAAGACTGGCCTTAGGGTCCCAACTTCTTCCTCTCACTTGTACTTTAATCCATTAAACTATCTCTACAGCCTGATGCTTATTTTTGAAGCTAAGTCTGAGTAGAAATATGAAGTAAAAGAGAAAAGCAGGCATAAGGGTGAGTGTGTCGCAGTCAGCTGGCATAGTTGCTGATAAAATCACCATCAAATGGCTTAAGGGAATAAGGGGTTTATTCTCTTACAATAGTCCGGTTATGGTTCTTAGTCCAGCTTGACAGGAGAGCTCACACCAATACCAGGGCCAAGGGAACTGGCCACACCATCTCTGCATAATGGCCGAAAGAGGGACGATCCTTACTTGCCAGACCAGCACGTCTGGCCCAGGATACGCAAGGATGCCTCCTTTCTCAAACAGTTCCCTCCATTTTATTCACTGGGTCGGGGACTAGTCCCACCCACTGTGGGCTGGGTCTTCCTCATCCACTAGACAATCTCCTGCAGGTTTGCTCTGGCCTTAACTCAACTACCAATTCTCTACAGATGTGCCCAGAGCTCAAACCCTCAACCATCAAAGTTGACACTTGCATCTCACTATAACGGGAGAATGTTCCTGAAACAGAATAGCATGGATGAAGGTCCTGGGGCAGGATGGGAAAGTAACCAGAGTGTGGTGGGCACAGTGAGAAGTCCTGTGGCTTGAAAGTGAATTTCCTATGTAAAAAATGGGTCTTAGAACTAAAATAAAAATTTTTATAACATACAAAAAAAAAGAAAAGAAAGTGAATCTGTCCTCATGGATTTCCCCCTTTGTTTTTTTTTCCCCTCTTTTTAAGAAACACACACACAGACACACACACGCACACGCACACACACACACGCGCACACTTTTCCCCCCAACCCCATTGCGTGGCTTCATTTAAATACATCTGAAATGAAATCTTTAGCACTAACATCTCATCAGATGCAAAAGTCTCATTTGTCTTTGGTTCTTTTCCACAGGACGCTATCTGTGAATTTCTGGAGCGGATATGAGGATTTTGATAGTTGATTGTCTTTTTTTTTGATATGGTCACATTATGTTAATTTTCCTATTGTCTTAGGGTACAGAACATAAAAAGCAATAACACATTGATATGAAGACTGAGTGTTCTGAGGGGCTGTCATGGAAACCAGCGGGAATATTCATGTTGTTTTGAGTAAATAGAATAACACCCGTTAAAAGACTGAATGCAGAACTTATTTACCTGATCGTGCGGTGTGTGGAAGAGAGGAGAGGGCAATATGATAAAGGAGATTTCTTTTTGGTGGGAGTGGGGGGTGTATGATGTGGAGGATGTTTGATTTTTGTTTAGATAGTTACTTCTGTTCTTCTAAATATGAGAATCTCAATGCTAAGTGCAGTGTGGGATACCAGGAAAGGGGTTCAGGGGATGTGGCCAAAGATGCTCCTGGGAAATTCAAACTTGGGGTGTCTATGACTCTCTCTGACTGCACAGCTCAGATTATACCCCCCAACCCATGCCTTGGAGGTCCTTGGTGGGCTTGGTGGGCTTCTGGTGGCTGTTGTTCTAATGGCAGGGTCGCTCTGCAGAGTGCAAGCGAACTTTCAGAAATGACTCCTGTGATTTTTAAAAATTGTGTGTGTGTGTATGTGTGTGTGTGTGTGTGTGTGTGTGTGTGTGTGTGTGTATCAGAGGGCACTGTGTGTCCCTGTGGAGGACCAAGGGTGACTTCAGGAATCATCCTGAATTGCTTCCACCTCCTTTTTGCTTCGTGGTGGGATTTCCCAGGCTCCGCCCACCAGGGCCAGAAGTGCAGGCCCTTTCTGTTTCCGCCTGGTGTTTTTACATGGGACCTGGGATCTGAATTCAGGACCTTCTCCTTGTGAGGCAGAGTCTCAACCCTTAAGCCATCTCTCCAGCCCTTTTGAGACTTTTTATTATCATTATTTTAAAGCAAATTGCTTCAGCTCCTCCCTGACAGGCCTTAAAAAGACCCTGGGAGAGCGGGAGGAACAGAGCCGCAGATAGAGCGTCTGGTGACACATGCTCCGTGTGGAACAAGAATGACTCGCTCACCTCACTCATGCACGGTCACCGTGGCAGACAGAGCGCCAGGTCATGTGGTCACCGTGCAGACTGCACTCGGATGTAGTCACAGACATATGGGTTTTACCGGAGTACTTGGAGAGCCGTGTTGGGCTAGTTTACTTTGTTTTTATGATCTTCAGGAATATGTATGTGTGAGTACATGTGTGTATATTCACGTTCACATGCCTGCGGATATATGTATGTGTATTTGTGTGTGCATGTAGATACATGCTTGTTCATATGTCTATGGGTGCATATATATGTGCAGTGCATTTGTGCACTGCATGTGTGTCTGTGAGTGCTCACATGGTTAGGAGTTGATGTATATGTGCAGATATGTATGTGTGCTCGCATGCTATGGGTGCATGTGTAAATGAAAGGACATGTGTGATTGTGTGTTCACATACT
Organism: Typhlomys cinereus; assembly: GCA_023101885.1. Taxonomy (NCBI): domain Eukaryota; kingdom Metazoa; phylum Chordata; class Mammalia; order Rodentia; family Platacanthomyidae; genus Typhlomys; species Typhlomys cinereus. The sequence goes on from JALPQD010000550.1 coordinate 1,106,001, forward strand.
TGTGTGTGTAGGTGTACATATATATGTATACATGTTCACATGCCTCTGTGTGTGTGTGTGTAGACCTGAGACCGATGTTGGGAATCACCTTTGATTGGGCTTCCACCTTGTTCCTTGAGACAGGGTCTCTAATCAAACCCAGAGCTCATGGATAGGGTTAGTCTCACTACAGTGTACTCTGGGGATTCCCAACCTCCGCCTTCTGAGGCTGGAATTACAGGCAGACACCCCATTCCCAGGAGGCATTTTGTTTGGGTTCTAGAGATCTGAACTCAGTTCCTTGGCTCGTGTGGCCAGCGCTGTAAGCACCGAGCCACGCCCCCAGCCCCCATCAAGACCACTCTGGTTCTGCGCATCTTACGGTCTTGCTCTGCAGGAAACTTTCCAGGGGGTGGCCCCCCCATTAGCCACACCCGCTGCAGAGCACTGGAGTCTGGCTTGCTTTCTTATGCTCTGCTGCCCAGCGCCCCCTTTCCACCACCAGGAGCACAGTGAGAAGACAGGAAGCCAGTCTCCACCAGGCCCCAAGGCTAGCCCTTGATCCAGGACTTCCGCTCCCTCCATCTGTATGGGATAAGAGCGTTCTGCTATGGACACCTGACTGGACCAGGGAAGACCATCAGCATCCTCCTCACAGCCCATGTGCTGTCAAAGCAAAGGCTCTGATATATCCTGCTAGCTTCATTTCAATGAAGCCTTCCCAAACTTCTTTGCCAACCCAAGTTTTCTTTCTTTCTCCCTCACAAGCACAAGAAAACGGAATTTTAGGCCAACAAAGGCTTAAGCTGGGTATCCACGCAGGATCCACGCCAGGGACAGTCCCCCTTTGAAGGAGATGTTCCGTTGTTCAAGGTCGTGCAGCTGCGATGCAGACTCAGAACCAGAACCCACAGCACACGTTTTCCCTCTGTCCTGGGCAGCCCGGAAACCCGTCCCCCCTGGGGTGTGAGGGAGGCCCCGCTGTGGAAGCGCCCGCATCAGGCTTGTAGCACAGTCCTATTTATTCAGGAAAGACACGCGGTGCATCCAGCGGAGGGACGGCTGATGGCTGTGAGGTCACCTAATTTGCATAGAGGATAATGGGACATCCTGGGTGCTGCACGAAGGAAAGCAAACTGGCATCCACGCCACGGCGGGCGGGCGCTGTCAGGTTCCCTGGGACTCACACTGTGGGACGGAATTAATTATGAAAAAATGCACCGGAGTGACTGTTGGGGCCTGGGCCCAAGCCTCGGGACCCCCGGGTGGATCTGGCCTTCTGGAAAGCCACCGGGAGGGAGATGGGAGTGGGGAGCAGGGAAGGGTCTTGGCTTCCCGCCAGTCCCGGGCGCCTTGCGCCCCGCTAATGGGAGTTCTTGAGCGGCACCTGCCTGGCGGATAAATCTTGCCTTGGGTTAGCAAAAGCCAATTTGAGGATTCCTGCTGCGGCCAGCATTTGTCTGGGAAAAGCCCTGGAGGTGGTGGATTGGCACCAACGCCGGGGAGGTGGGGAAGGGCGGCAGCACCGAGGGCCAGGCGGGTTCGGTGAGGAGGAGGAGGAGGAGGAGGGGGATGGGAGCAGGCAGCTCCCGTGGTGTGATGGGTCAACACGGGGGGCGCTGTCGACGCAGGGGTGACTGCGCCCTGGTCCCCGGCTTATCTGAGTCTGTGGAGACGTATCACGCTCCCATGGGGTCAGTGGACCAGCTTTATCACCCCCAGAAAGCCCGCAGTCGTAGAGACCTGGGGCGCATCTCGCATGGCCCAGGAGAGCTGCCGAAGGGCGAATGTGGTCAAGTCTGCCTGTGCCCTCTGTCTACACAGCAGCAGAGGGACCCCGGAAGAGCCCGCCCTGGGTTTTCTGACCCCGGGAAACATGAATCTGTGGGGTCAAGTGTTGAGGGACATGTTTTTAAGAAATATTCTCTTATTGGTTCATATATGAATTTATGATAGTTTCACTCCTTAATCTGCAGACCCCCCCTTTTCCATTAAAACCCTCCGTCCCAGCCACCCTCTTCGAGGATCTCTGTCTCGGTTGGGTTGGCACACGCCCAGGCTCTGCAGGCCCGTCCTTCTGTGTGTCCAGATGTTTCCTTTCTAGACAATTCTCCAGAGCTACAAATGAGAAAAGTGGGGATGGGGAGAAGTGGGCGTGTCCAAGGCCATGGGGGTGAGGGGTGGGCAGTGGGGGTGGTGGTGTGGTGGCATTGGACGGCAGCCACTGGCAGTGAATGCCAGAGATGACATCTGTGGTGTCTCCCCCATCAACACACCCACTTCCTGCTCTGTGTTCCTCAATAGGACCCCGAATCAGAGCACTGAAAAGGGAAGAAGCCATGCTTTCAATGCAAAATGCTCCCCACTGTGCCAGTTACATAGAGCCATCAACGTGACCATGAAAGACTTGAGTTCTAGGCCCAGCTGTGAAGAATTAGTAGTTGAGTGACGCCCTGAGCAAGCCTGCAGGAGATTGTGTGACTGACGGAGAAGACCCAGCCCGGGGTGGGTGGGTAAGACAGAGGGAGCTAATTCTGAGAGTTGGCATTCTTTGGCATACTTGGGCAGACATGCTGTCTGGCAAGCGAGGTTGCCCCTTTCAGGAGTCCCGTGGAGATGGTGTGGCCAGTTCCCTTAGCCCCTGGTGTTGGCATGAGCTCTCCTGCCCAGCTGGACTAACGAATATAACCAGACAATTGTAAGCCAGGATAAAACTCCTTGTTCCCCCTTAGGCTGTTTGGTCGTGAATTTATCGGTTACATGCAGGCACACTGCGACGCCCATTGTTCATGGGTTTGAACACTTGGTCCCGAGTGACAGTGCTGCTTGGGGAGTTGGATGTCTTCTTTTGTTATTATTATTACTTATTCAATTGTGTGTACGTGCGCACGTGTGTGTGTGTGTGTGTGTGTGTGTGTGTGTGTGTGTAGATCCACGGGTGAATTCGGGAACCACCATGGACGCCTCCACCTCCTCCTTGTTTACTCTACCCCGGGATTCATAGGCTCCACCCTACCAGGACCAGAAACGCAGGCTGCCCCCACTTCCACCCGGCGTCTATACGTGGGATCCAGGATCCGAACTCAGGACCTTCCACCTGCAAGGCAGAGGCTTAACCCCTGAGCCACCTCTCCAGCTCCAAGTTGGGTGCCTTAGAAGGAGCAGTTTGGCTGCAGGGGGCAGGGGTCCTGAGCACTGTAGCCCCCTGCGGCCTGGCTCTCTGCTTCCTGGGTCACTAAGATGGGAGGATTCCTGGCCACAGGCTCAGCCACCATGCTTGACTCCCCATGACGGACTCTACGCTTCCAAACCGGCATAGACTCTTTGTCTCTGAGGTGGTTTCTATCAGATAAGCTGCACCCAGTCAGGGTGGAACCCAGAGTCTGTGAAGGGGACCTTTTCCATTTCCCAGGGCTCTAGGGCTCCCCCACCTCTTGGTGTGCGCAGGTAAAGTGGACCCTGGCTGCCTGGTGGGCTTTCTCTCAAGCACAGGGATGTAGGTGTGAGCTTGGAGCCCCAGCCCACCACGCCCAGGTGCGTATGTCTAGGGACACCCGAGAAATGCTCCCATCCCCAGAGACAGGTCTAGAGCAAGGTGGAAACAGCTGGACATTTTGTAACAGAGCAAAACCACGCAGGTGACCTCTGCTCACCCTCCTGAAGCTGCTGCTCCTCCCTGGCGCCCCAGGAACCCCAAGCTGTGGGACGGGTCCTGCTGTTGATGAAGAGAGGTTGCTTCTGTGCATGGGAGAAACAGGAACCACTCTGAGCACCTTGAGCGAGCTGGAACCCACCTGAATAACTGCTTCTGGATCTGAGAGCTTCTAGCTAGGTCAGCTTCTAGAACGTTCTATGGTCTCCTTAGTCCTGCCCCTCTCTCTGCATGGCTCCAACCCCTTTTCTCTTTCATTTAAAAAAATATATTTATTTGTGTATTTGAGAGAGAGAGAGAGAGAGAGAGAGAGAGAGAGAGAAAGAGAGAGAGAGAGAGAAGGAGAACAAGCAATGTATACCGTGGTGCAAGGGATGCAAGACAACTTTCAGAAGTTACTTTTCTCTTTCATTATGTGGGTTTCTGGAAATCGAGCTCAGGTGGCCAGGTTTGTGAGCAAGTAATTTAATTTTGAAATCATAGATTGCCACCATAAAGGTTTTAACCTGAGCCATCTCTCCAGCCCCCTTCTATTTCTCTTATTTTCATTTGTGTGTGTGTGTGTGTGTGTGTGTGTGTGTGTGTGTGTAGGCCCAGGGTGACTGGGGGAATCACCTTGGAGTGCTTCTTCCTCTTCTTTGCTTTGCTCTGGGATTTCCCAGGCTCCACCTTCCAGGGCTGGAAGTTCCGGTCACCACCATTTCCACCTGGCATTTTTTTTTTTTTTAAATATTGCATTCTTTTTTTTTAATTTTTTTATTATTATTATTATTTATTCAACTGTGTGCATATGCATGTGCGTGCGTGCGTGTGTGTGTGCGTGTGTGTGTGCGTGTGTGTGTGTGTGTGTGTGTGTGTAGAACCACGGACGAATTCGCGAACCATCATGGACGCCTCCACCTCCTTCTGCCCCGGGATTCACAGGCTCCGCCCTACCAGGACCAGAAGCGCAGGCCGCCCCCGCTTCTGCCTGGCGTCTATACGTGGGATCTGGGATCCGAACTCTGGACCTTCTGCCTGCAAGGCGGAGGCTTAACCCCTGAGCCACCTCTCCAGCCCCTCCACCTGGCATTTTTATGAGGGACCTACTTGGGATTCGAACTCAGGATCCCCTGTTTGTGAGGCAGAGGCTTAACCCCTTAGCCATCTCCCCAGACCTTTTGACTTGATTTCTGGGCTTGGAACACATGGCCCCATGGCTGCACCACAAGCACTTTGCCAGCGGGACCCATGTCCCCGCCCCCTGTCATTTTTGCCCGCAGCAGAAGCATGCAGCCTTCTTTGCTGCAGAAAGGAATTCCCTCCCTCCCCCCCGGCACCATTTCCTGCTTCTGCTCCTGTCACTCATGCTGTCCTCTTCTTTGCAGGCCGATTTCTGAACAAGAGCTGCCCAGCACTTGGAATTCATCTGGTCATGTCCTGCTTCCTTCCATGGAGATCACACCTCCTCCCAGGACGATGCCGGATCCTTGCAGCAGGCTCCCACAAGCACCTCCCGCCTGGTTTTCCTGATAGTTAACTAAGCAAGGCAGCTTTCCAAAGTTGAGAGAATCCTTGTCATAAAAGATCTCACAGTTTAGATCTTTGCCTCTGATTTACTATTTTTTTCCTCTTCCTTCCGAAGTGGTTAAGGACAACTAACAAGTGACTAAAAGTCAACCAGGGATGGTGAGATGGCTCAGTAGTTGAAAGGGGGCCTGTGTCCAGGCCTGGAGACCTGAGTTTGATCCCTGGAGCCCACAGGGCAAAAGGAGAGAATTGATTTGTAAAAGCTGTTCTCTGACCTCCACATATGTATGTACAGTGACATGCACTCACATGCTCTCTCTGTGTGTTTTCTGCATCTGTCTGTTCTGTTTCTCTCTCTGTCTGTGTGTGTGCGCGTCTGTCTTTTTCTGTCTCTTTCTCTCCCTCAAAGAAAGCACGCAAGCAGATGAACTGCGTTAAGTAGGTCTTGCAGTGTGTAGGGCTTGTGCAAACCAATCAGTGACGCACCCACGTGATAAATCTGATCACTCACTGCCACATAAACAAGATTTCTGATTAGACTCCTTCCTCATGCTAAGTAAGCTTCAGGATTCAGAAGTGAGATTTCAGCTTAATACTATTCTTCTTTCAGAAATTTCTTCCCCATAATCGGATCCCTCTACCCTCACCAGCTCACTGCAAAGCTAAACCCAGAAAAGTTAGCTAACTGAAATATTCAAAATATTTGGGTTTAATTCCATTTAGTCCCTCTCTGACCAGTCTTCTGCCTTTGGTCTCGGCCTTTCGCACTTTAAGATTATTAACCAGAATTCCTTAGGTTTTCCAGAAAAGCTTTCCTTCCTTCCCCCTGCACTCCTCTCTATTTTTAACTCAGTCTGGCTTTGCTGGAAAAACTGAACTCCTGACCTCGTGTGCTTAGAAACCTGAGTTTCACGCAGGTGCCTCAGCTGCATCAATTGCAGGATGCAAGCGAGGGGTGCCTTATCCAGGGTAATTATGAGGGGTCCCCTAAACACGGAGCCACCCATGACTGCCTGCTGGGCACGCCAGGGAGCTTCCAAAGCCGCAGGGAGTTATTTCATGATATGCCATGTGGCAGTCGCCACCCTGAGTTCTCTGGCCGTGACCTGCATGGCCATGAAGTTTGGACCAGCATGGAGTTTGCATGTTTGTTCACATGTATCCAACATGGGAGATCAAAAATGTTCCAGTAGCATTTCCACCTTTCCTGCATGGCTGTATCTGCTCATTTTGACACACATGTAGTCGTGACCTCTTTGGATCATTTGGTAATGTATGGAGAGATGTTTGGTCACATCTGGAAGTGGAGTAAAAGTGGTTGGCACATAGTGGGTGGAGTCCAGGGACGCTCCAGGACAGCCCACCCTAGAAATCCACCCACCCCAAACGTCCTATGGAAGGATCTTGGGTAATTACTAGTCTCTGGATGGGAAATAGGGCTAAATATTTGGATTCCTTTCTCCCTCCCTGCTTCTCTCATCTCATCCTCTTTTGCTCTTTCTATCTCTTTCTGTCTCTTTGTCTCTCTCCTTCCTTCCCTCCTTCTCTCCCTCCCTCCCTTCCTCCCTCTTTCTCTCTTTCTTTCTTGTGTGTACCAGAGGGATTTGAGTGTGTGCACCTGTGGAGACCCAAGAGTGACATCAGAAATCATCCTGGATTGCTTTATTTCCTTATTGCTTTGCTCTGGGGTTTCCTAGACTCCACCTTCCAGGGCCAGAATTGCAGATCACTGCCCTTTCTGCCTGGCATTTTTATGTGGGATCTGGGGATCTGAACTCAGGTAGGTCTTTTTGCTTGGGAGGCAAAGTCTTTAACCCTTGAGCCATCTCTCCAGCCTCCTGGATTTCTTCTTTGCTTGCAGTCAAAGGTGTGTCTTGTCCTGGGAAGGCACGGCAGCCGTCTGGCTTTTCTCCCTCCCTCTGAAAGCTAAGAGCAAATGGACGCCTGACCTCCGTGGAAATGGCTTTCAAGGACCCGCTATCTCGAGAACACATTCCAGCTGGAGTTTGCCCACCGAGTCGGGTCAGTGTCCTTCTAATGACATTTCTGGCTTTCACACCCAGAAAAGGCAAACCCACCTGCCGTCATGAAAAATACCTCTAGAAGCCGCCAGGTAATTGGGTGATATTTCTGGATTTGTCTCCCCGCCTAATGTCCCTCAGTTCAACTTTTGACTCCACCATGCTTTCTGGAGAAAGTAATAATCGGAAACTAAATCGACTTGGTTTTTTTTTTTTATTTCCCTCCCCCTTTGCTCTGTGTTTGTAAAGATTAATCTTTGATATCTGTGAGCACGGGGAGATTTGCGGCAATGCAGGCGCTCTGTCAATATCAGCTCAGTGGCCATCGATCAAAGCCTCATTTAGGTGTGTGTTGGATGGAGTAAGCGGGGACGAAGTCAGAAGGGGAGGGGCCCATTAGAGCGGCACCTCGCTTTGGAAAGCCAGTTGCTTCCAGAGGGGAGTGTGGGCGCCACATCCGGGCTTGGAGGTCCAGCCGCACGTCCCACTAGTATCCACCCTTGGGCAGGTCACCCTAAGTCCTGGCTGCATTGCCGCCACTTGGGGACAGAGGTCCCGACTGTTTACTTGTTGCTCCCATCCTGTGTTAGCATTTCTTGCACACCTACTGTATACACCTCCCTTCCATGTCTGTGTGCAGCGGTGTGTCGGGTGGATCTTGGTCATTGCCACGGGATGTCTGAAGAGCAACTTATTTAAAGGTTCACTTTGGATCGGGGGTTGCGGAGGTTCCAGTTGCTGCTTTTGGGGCCTGTGCAGGACAGAGCAATATGGTGGGAGCACGTGGTAGAGTGGAGCTGCCCGTCTGACGGTGGCAGGACGCAGAGACAGAGAAGGATGGGTGGGAGGCAGACTCCGCCCTTCCACGGCACACTGCAGCGAACTGCTTGCCTTCGAGGCAGACTTTTTGCAGACCCGCCCCGTCGCTATTAGCTGTCAGGCTTCGGTAACATCAGCGTCCGTGTGCATAGAGCCGTTCCCAGCGCTGTTCACCGAGGCCCAGATTAACAGATCCTGGTGGTCCAAATGCCAACGGAACGTGTGTCCCCCGAGGTTCACTCGTTCAGCGTTTGGGATGCTTAGCAATGGGATATTTGGGAGGCAGGATGGTCGCTGAGGTTGGCTAAGCCCATCGCTGTAGCTTTAAGACTCTGATGAGCGGAAGGGACCCAGGCTAGACACTTGTGGTGTCACCTTGAGACACCCTTGTCACCCTGCAGGGAAGCACCAAACACACACACGCACACACACACACACACACACACACACACACACACACACACACACAGAGCTGAGCTCTTGGGCCGGGAGGAATGAGGGGGGTCTCCTGCAGTCCTTACAGATGGTCCAGTCCCTACAGCAATGAGAAATAGGCGGAAACACCTGGGAAACAGTCACAGATCCACAGATGAGATTGCGAGTTTTTGGGACCTTGTTCCAACACACTGTCACGAAACCTTTTAAACATCTGTATTAAAGCACCTGCGTACGGAACGCGACACGTGGCACCCAGATCTTTCTTTTGGCAACAGAAGGCAGATCATAACCAGGAACAGTGGCTACATCTCACGGTAGAAGGTGCCAGCTACTTTGGTAAAGTGCCAGGAGCTGTTGGGACTGTGCCGGCCGGGCTCGGCCTCACTGAGATGGTGACGTCTGTGAGAAGCCTTGAAGGAGACATGTGTGACAGACATGCGCACTGCCACGGTTTGACATGTGACTTGTCTCTCATCAGCTCATGTGTTTGAATCTTTAGTAGTTTGGGAAGGTCATGGCACCTTTAAGAGGGGGAGCCTTCCTGGAGGAATGCAGTCACAGTGGGTGGGCTTTGAGATGGGTTCACTCTACCTTACTCCCAGGAGAGGACTGCTCTTGCGGTTGGCAGTTTTATAGTTCTCAGCCTCCTTGACAGACGCGCCTGTCAGCCATGCCTTTCCCGCCGTAATGGACCGTATCTCCCCTCTGGGACCGTAAGCTGAATAAATCTTCATTTTCCCCTTCAGTTACTTGAGTCTGGAGGGTGTCTCACGGCAACAAGAGAAGAGTAGCTAGTACACGCATATCAACCAAAGGTCCTGTGTTCAAGGACGGGCCAGATGGAGCGGTGGCTGGAGGTGAGAAGGCAGAGATGAGGTTGGCACGGGGCGGAGGGGATTGGGAATAGATGAGGTGATCATTTCTGAGTGTGTATTTTGAGCATCTTAGTGGTAGGGCTGGGATTTGGTCCCTAGATTTCGGAATCTTTTTGTTTCAACTAGCGTCTCTTTGAAGACAAGGCAAGAAATAAGTCATGTGAGCGTACATGTTTGTGGTGTGCGTGTCAATGCCTGAGCGTGTGCGAACAGGCTCACACAACCACAGAGCCTAAGGCATCCCAGCCTCTCATCCTGCAAGCTAGACACCCCCGAGAGCTAATGCTCTAGGCCTCCCCATAACCCTCCAAGGCCAGTGGTTCAGGAGCCCTGATGTCGGCCTGGAGCATTAGATGCCCCACTACTTAGACATCACAGTGGAGAGATGGGTTCCTCCCGCCCACATCGATGAGGCCCCCCCTTCTTTGCCTAGGCTATCAGCTCAAATGCTTGCCTCATTCAGAAACACCTGAACGATGTTTTACTAGCTGCCTGGGGGCCCCTCCGCCCAGCCAAGTCAACATGTAAAATTAGCCATCAGGGACTGGGGTGTCGGCAGAGTCTTTATGGTACAAACACGAGCACCCGGCTCTGAGCCCAGCACCCCATGTAAAGAGCCTGGGGACACCCACTCGTAATCCTGATACCAGGAAGGTGGAGACGGGCGTATCCCTGTGCTAGTCAGTGAGGTCCAGGTGCGGCAAGAGTCACTATTCCAAAGCCAGCAGACGAAGGCTGAGGGATGATGGACACTTGGTATTGACCTTTGGCCTCCACGTGCACGCACATGTATCTTACACACATGTGCCTCCACACACATGTGAATCCATACACTCATGTGTACCCCCTACACATATGCCTCTATGTGCACATACATGTACATCCACACATGTGCATCCACATACATGCACATGTGCATCACGCATGCATACACATGTGCACCCAGACACACATATATGCCTCATACATGAGAGAAAAACGAACTGTCTTCTTTTTCCATTTCATCACGTCAGTCACGCTGTCATTTGAAGACCCATCATGTGACAAGAAGCTTCTGGATGCCATCCTGAGGGACATGGGGAAGAACTCCTATTTTACATGCACTGATTATTGGCTGATCGGTGGGGTTGCTCAGTCTCATGAGTGACTATTGTCTCTGTCACAAGCCCCTGCAGACATGCAGAGGCTGTGCCCTTGTGTCAAGCAGGCGCATGCTCTGGCATCAGAGGCCTGGGTTCAAATCCTACCTCTGCCACCCATGGGCTGAGCCACTTCAGAGAAGCAGTGTGACTACGCCGAGTGACCATCTACAGAGTGGGTGTGGCGATGGGGGCGCTTCTGCTTCTTCCGGGTGGACGAGCTGATGCATGTGTTTGCTTCTGCACAGTGCTGGTCCAAGGTGGGCACTGGGGCCTGCTGGCTCTGTCTCTTACAAACAGTTACAGTAGCTCAGGGGTGGGGGGGTCCTCACTAACCCAGACTGACTTCCCAGCACGAAGTTCTCAGAGGACCCACCGTGCCGCGCCTCTCAGCATCCTTCCCACTCCTCACTCAGTGCCTGGCCACCAGACCCTTTGGAATTCATGTCCGAGATGCTTTTGCTAAGGTTCCACCCTGTGTGGTGCTGGGCCGGTCCATTCCGTGTGCTGGGGACCCAGATGACCAATCAATGCAGGGTAGAGGCGGGGCCAGGGCCTCTGGGGCGGGGCACAGAGCTCCCCACAAGGGGGCGCCAAGGCGCCACCGCTCACCCCTTTAGGGTTTCTTCGTGTCATTTCCAAACGGTCCCAGAAGACACGGGGTTAGGGGGACGCCACCTGTAGCCTGTGGATCCACAGGTGATTTCTCATCAAGCCTACAGCCCCCCCCCATTGCCTGCAGTTCAGAATCACCCCCGTTCCCGGGAACTGGAAGGGGTACTCCAGCCTTGGACCACCCTCTACCTCCGGCAGGTGGCTTGGCTCTCTGACCGGGGACACCAGGTGTGCCCATGCTGCTTCTGCCTGTCTGGGGTTATACTTTGCATGGTGGGCTGGGGTAGGAAGACCTCGAAAGCAGCTCTTCCCAGGGAAGGGGTGAAGCATCTGGGGAACGGAGCTCATCTCTCGCTGGGAACCGAATGCACACGATCGCCTTGGAAAGCGGAGAAAGCCCAGCCACAGAGCCGCCCCGCCTAACTGCACCCTCTCCCGAGGAAAAACCAGGCATCCACCACGCCCAGGGGTCCATCCTGTCTGTCTTCCTAGCAGTTCCATGGTGCTGGCCAGGGAAACGCTGCCTCACGTTCTCCTTGGCAGGTCCAGCTACTTCCTGCCGGTCCTGAGACTCAGGGGACAGTGCTTGGGACCCGGCACTCAAGGTGGGCTTGGTCCGCAGACAGCAGCTACGCAGAGAAAACCAGATGGGCCTCCACAGGCATACACAGTGCGCTCTCTCTCTCTCTCTCTCTCTCTCTCTCTCTCTCTCTAACACACACACACACACACACACACACACACACGCAAAAAAAAAAAAAAAAACACCTAGGTGGGATCCTGTGTCCAGACCGCAGCCCCCTTGTCCCTCACTCCAGCTTCTGTACAGAGGTCCTTGGATAGAATTCGTGGGCAAGGGGCTGGAGAGGTGGCTCAGGGGTTAAGCCTCTGCCTTGCAGGCGGAAAGTCCTAAGTTCGGATCCTAGACCCCACGTATAGACGCCGGGTGGAAGCGGGGGCGGCCTGCGCTTTTGGTCCTGGTTAGGGCGGAGCCTGTGAATCCCGGGGCAGAGTAAACAAGGAGGAGGTGGAGGCGTCCATAGTGGTTCCCGTCCATAGTGGTTCCCGTCCATAGTGGTTCACACACACACACACATACACACACGCGCACGCACACACACACACTTGGATAAAAAAAAAAGAATTCATGGGCGAAACTTGAAGTCAAGTTGATTTTGCAAAACACAACTTTATTGACATGGTTGACTTAAAAGAGCCGAATTTTAGAATTGATTATGTGCTAAGCTGGTTACACATTCCATTAGACTCTTACACAGACAAGTAGAACTTCGTGCCAAGATTTAAGGAGAAATCAATGGCAAACATAAATTTTTTAACACTTAAAACTTATTTACTTATTTAAAAATTGATCAGTTTTAGGATTTATTCACGCTTCCCTTTGCTCGCCTACCCATGTGTTTGTAACAAAGCATTATTAGCAAGTGAGTTTTGTTTAATTCTTTATCTCTGAAGCACGTGCTATATGTAGTTCAAGGTGCAAAAGGCACAAAAGGCCCTTTCCCCGTCCCAGCCGCTCCTTCTTTCTCAGAAATACAAGCACCATTGATAATTTCCCCATGATCTTTTCCAGAAATGTTATTTACTTTCCATGAACATCCATCCATCCACCACTGCATCCATTAGTTCATTCATCTGTCCATGTATCCATCCATCCATCCATCCACTCATCCATCCATGTGTCCATTCATCCATCTACTCATCCATCTATGTGTCCATCCATCCACTCACTCATCATTCCATCCATTCAACTCTCCACCATTCATTTATCCATCTGTCCACCCCACATTGATCCCCTATCCATTTATCCATCTGCCTACCTATCTCCCTATCTATCCACTTAGCCATCTGTCTATCCATCTATCCATCTGTCCATCCATCCACCATCCCACCATTCCTCCATCTCACCCCTTCTATCAATTGCCTAGTTATCATTCATCCATCTTCCCATCCATCCAGCCTCCTATCTATCCATCCTCCCATCCATTCATCCTCCCATCCATTCATCATCCATCCACACTTATCAATCCATTTATCCACTTATCCATCCATCCATCCATCCATCCATCCATCCACCCACCTACTGATCTCTCCATTCATCTATTTACCCATCTACTTACTAATTCATCTCTCAATTCCCCACCCATCATTCATTCATTCATTCATTCATTCATTCATTCATTCATTCATCCATGAACCCATCTGTCGCAGTCTGTCTGCTTGGTTGCTGATAAATGACTATCAAAAGGCTTAAGGGAACAAGGGGTTTATTCTCTTACGATTTCTGGTTACAGTTCTTAGTCCAGCTTGACGGGAGAGCACACACCAACACCAGGGCCGAGGGAACTGGCCACACCATCACTGCATAACGCTGAGAGATGGACGATCCTTACTTGCCAGACCAACATGTCTGGCCAAGTATACAGAAGGATGCCAACTCTCTCAACCAGCTCTCTGTGATTTATTCAGGGCCTAATCCCACCCACCATGGGCTGGGTCTTCCCCAGCAGCTAGACAATCTCCTTCAGGTTTGCTCTGGGTTTAACTCAACCATCTACTCTCTACAACTGTGCCCAGAGCTCAAACCCTCAACACTCAGGTTGACACCTGTGCTTAACTATGACATCATCCATCTGTCCCCATTCATTCTTCATCTACCCCACCATTCATTTGGCCATTTCTTCATGTATCCATCCACTGATCTCCATTTACCTATTCATCCATCTCCCATACACTTATTCATCTCTCAATTCCCTACCCATCCATCCATCCATCCATCCATCCATCCATCCATCCATCCATCCATCCATCCATTTATCCATGAATCCATCTATCCATCCCATCCATCCATCTACCAATCCATCCTTCTATCCATCCATTCATGTATGCATGCATCCATCCACTCACCCACCCATCCATCCATCCATCCATCCATCCATCCATCCATCCATCCATCCATCCATTCATCTATTTATCCATGAATCCATCTATCCACCCCATCCATCCATCTACCAATCCATCCATTCATGTATGCATGCATGCATCCATCCATCCACCCACCCACCCATCCACCCACCCACCCACCCACCCACCCACCCATCCATCCATCCATCCATCCACCCACCCATCCATCCACCCACCCACCCATCCATCCATCCATCCATCCATCCATCCATCCATCCATCCATCCATCCATCCATCCATCCATCCTTCCATCTATCCATCCATCCATCCATCCATCCATCCATCCATCCATCCATCTATCCTTCCATCCTTCCATCCATCCATCCATCCATCCATCCTTCCATCCATCCATCCATCCATCCATCCATCCATCCATCCATCCATCCAGCCATCTATTCTTTCCATCCATCTCTCTAGTTCCCTAGAAGCCCACCATACTGTTTTGGGTTATAGAAACCTGGGTTCCAGTTGGCTCCCTAGGCAGTGACGCTCTCTCACAGGCTTGCTGGCCACTCTGGGCAGTGGTGTTGAGGCTTCGGAGCAGACCGGGTGGCACCAGGAAGGTGTAAAGAGTTGGACATTCTTGCCTCCCTTTCCCATCCCTGCCACAGTTGCATGCTGGACGATGAGGTTATATAACTTTTTGGAGTCTTGATTTTCCTGTCTGTAAAATGGGAATAGCTGTTATCTTTCTTTGCTGCTAAAAGGCTAGTACAAGTAGCACTCGCATTAGGAGAACTACTGTCAATGTCTCAAAGGACCCATTGATCTCTTTGTGGCATGTAACTGAGAGTGGGAGGTCAGTGATCCAGTTACAAGGTGACAAAGAGACAGAGGGATAGGGTGAGGAGCTGGAGGAGGAGGGAGGGAAAGAGGGGATCCATCCAGGGCAGAGGAATGCAGAGCTCAGGGCTAAGGGAACGGGGAAGCCCCGGCCTCTCGTGTCCTGCAACGGCCCACAGTGGCTGTCACCTCTCATCAGGACGTGTTCTCCCCTTCCCCTGGCCTATGGTTTCCATGTTTGTGGCGTCTCCCACCACCTGCTGTCCTTTATGGACTCATGCCAGTGTGAAGCTCCCTGTCACCCCGAGTTAAAGCTGAGGCCTTAGCGTCAGGCAGCAGCTCTTTTGCCCCATCTCATTTCTCTGCATGTTTCTAAGGCTCATGATTTAGATGCTCCAGAAAGCATGGTAGCCTCTCTGGAAGCTTCCCCCCTTCTTCATCTGGTACCCCCAGGACCCTGTCAACATGCCGCACAGATACTCCTCTGCAAGTTCCCCAGGATTCCCAAGAGGGGGAGCTGGGTCCATTGCTCAGAGCAATGCGTGGCTTCTGGTGGGCGCTTCTAGACCTTTCTTGCCAGGAGATGCTGCCAGTGACTGGAAGGGTCAGAGGAGGAGGATTGGCTGGCAAGTCCCTGGGGATCCTCCCATCTCTGTCTTCCTGTGCTGGTATTAGGGTGCCCATCACCATGCTTGGCTTTTTCTGTGGGTTTCGGAGGTTGAGGTCTGGTCCTCGCGTCTGTAACACACTTTACTGACTGAGCTGTCCCGCCTCACTTAGTTTTTGTTTTAATTTTTATCTATTTTATTTTATTTGTGTGTGTGTGTGTGTGTGTGTGTGTGTGTATCAGAGGGCACTGTAGAGGCTCAAGGGTGACTTCTGGAATCACCCTGGATTGCTTGTACCTTCTATTTTTTTTTTGAAAAATAATATATATATATAAATGTATTTAAAAAATATTGGATGGACTTAATTTCTAGAAAAGCTGCAGTGAAAGTGCAGAGACCCCTCGGTCCCAGCGGGAGCCCGCCAACCGTGTCATTGTGATGGTGGCGACCCTCCTGTCACTCTCAGAGTGCCACGCGACCACGTGTGGCAGGCGGCGCATGGCAGGAGAACTTCCTTTGGCTCAGTGTTTCGGGATGTTTCTGTCTGTTGTGGGGCTGGGGGGTGCAGCAGGAGCGCTCAGTCCTCTTGGTAGCTGGATCAGGAGTGGGGGCCAGAACCTGAATGGAACATGCAAGGTCCCCTTCCTAGGAGCAGCCCGCCAGCCGAGCTGCATGAGGTTCCACAGCCCCCCCATGCACGCATGTTCCAACACAGCAGCCTGTGGGGACCGTGCACGCAAGGGACCTGGTGACCCATTCTAGACTTTGCTTGTGTTCAGTAGTTGTTTTTTCCTTTTGTCTAGCACGTGTGTGTGTGTGTGTGTGTGTGTGTGTGTGTGTGCGATATGCATACATCTGTGCATGTGTGTTCACATATGAATGTTTATGTGTGTGTATGTGTGTTGGGTGGTCAGAGGTTGCCGTTGGGGGTCTACCTCGATGGCTTGCCACCTTTTTCTCTGAGGCAGGGTCCCCCCATCTTGAGCTGGCTGATTGCTCTAGTCTGGCTAATCAGCTGGCCTTGGGGATCCTCTGTCTTTGCCTCCCGAGTCCTTCAATTATAAGCAGCCCCAACCTGCCAGCCTGCCCAAATATCTACACAGGTGCTGGGGGGCCAAACTCTGGTCCTGTGCTTGTGAGGCGATGAAAGCTAGCCATAGAGCCACGCCCCAACCTGGATTTCCCCACAATGTCCTTTCTGAACAGGCTTTGCCGCACATCCCCACGTTCTAATCTGCCCTTGCCTCCTCCACTTCTTCTCCTCGGTGTATATTTATCATTTTCTGGGCTAATGCAGTTTTGAGGAGCGTGGGGGCAGGACTCTGGTAGAAGTGGAACTTGGTGATTATAAGGTGATCTGTCCTTTCCCCCCACCATCACCTGAAATTTAGGAGTTTCGTGTAAATATCCAATCTCTTCCGTTACCACTGCTTTGGGTGTTCCCAGGATGAGGGGGAGCCCCATCTGGGAGACAGCCTCCGTCTTCCTGCAGGCTAAGCACAGAGATGAGGCTGGGGCCCAGGCAGCAGGGTGTGCCTGGCTCACTCATCCAGATTGGCTTCCTTGCCACGGGAGGGAGGCTCAGCTCCAAGTCCGCGGCCTGTGTGCAGCGGGCATCGCTGAGTAATGAGGCGCTGGCGCTTCCGAAGGCGGCTGACCTTTGAGGCAAATTATCCAAGGAAATCTGATTAGCTAGCTCACTGGGTTCCTGCAAAATGGAGCTTGGTTGTGTCCTCCTGCAGAAATGCCAGCCTAATTGGAGTCCCCGGCGCTCAAAGACCTTCTCTCTTCTTGTTTTCATCCTTTGGAAAGGGAAAAACAGTCCAAACAAGACAAACCCAAGCCTCTAACGAATCGTTCTCGGATTCCTGGTCTTCGCTTTCATCCGCGGTTCCGAGCCATCTCTGCCTTGTTTACAACTTCATTAATCAGGGGAACAGGCCAATCATCATTTAAACAAACAAGCCAAAAGAAAAAAAAACATTCATTCCCAAACAGATGATATGAGTTTAATAGAGATGGCCCAGCCAAAGACCTTAAATAAATAAACCGACTTTAATTCGAGGGAAAGAACGCGGGGTGGTAATTACTCGCGGCTGCGTGCCATGCGATGTAACCAGATTCAAAACTTGCTAATTTCATTATTTTAATGGAAGTCTGCGTCCCATTCATTAGGCTGACATATGACTGCCCATTAGTAACAGTTCATTTCCGAAGCTGTGGTGGAGACCGGGTGACTGGCAGCGATCGAGGGCCAGGCCTGGCGGAGACTGACGGTGTTCAGCGGGAACCTGGGGACCCGACCTGGGGATGGGCCAGAGGACACAGCCCGGGGCAAAGACACACAGCACCTGGGGCGGAACACGGCCTTGCATCCAGGCGCATCTAGACTCAGGCTCTGGTTTTGCTGGGCACGAACTGTATGACCCTGGGATGCTCGGAAAATAGTAGGCGCATAATAAATGCTGGTGATGATGATGATAACGGTGAGGATGAAAATGGTGATTTGATGGTAGTGTGATGATGGTGGCGATGATGGTAATGAAGATAGTAGTGCTGAAATGATGATGATGGTGGTGGTGATGATGACGATGGTGGTGGTGGTGATGATGATGGTGGTGATGGTGGTGGTGATGGTGGTGGTGATGATGGTGGTGGTGGTGATGGTGGTGATGATGGTGGTGGTGGTGGTGGTGGTGGTGATGGTGGTGATGATGGTGATGGTGGTGGTGGTGATGATGATGGTAGTGATGATGGTGGTGGTGGTGATGATGGTGGTGGTGGTGATGATAATGGTGTGGTGATGACGATGGTGGTGACGATGATGGAGGTGGTGATGGTGGAGGTGGTGATGATGATGGTGGTGGTGGTGATGGTGGTGATGGTGATGGTGGTGATGATGATGGTGATGGTGACGATGATGATGGTGGTGGTGGTAATGGGATGGTCTTTGCATTTTAACACTTACAACCAGGGAAAACCATCATCATGGAGTTGTTCATATGAATTACAGGCTCCATGTGCAAATTCAGGAGAATTTGCTGTAGAAGCCTAAGAGATTGACAGTGTCTTTGTCATGGAAACCAGGTAGTGTCCCAGCCCAGCAGTGAGTCCATTGGCCTGTGGTGGGCGAGCAGAAAGATGCCTTTCAGGGTGGGATGTTCCTGCGATGGGCGGGCAGAAAGATGCCTTTCAGGGTGGGATGTTCCGAGCAGGAGTGAAGCTCCTCTTTCTGCTTCCTGCTGCTCCTGGTCCTCCACGGTGCTCCCCGTGCTCCTAACCAGGGAAGATTCTGAGTGAGATCTACTCGGATGGCTTGGCAGACGGTGCCTAGCGCGACGGTCCTGAGTTTATTGATCAGCCAGGGGGAGGCGTGTTCCTCACTGTAATTTTAGGGACAAAGCGGTGTCATCTGGAATGAAGTCCAAAGGCATGTTTGTTCAACAAGCCTTCAATTAGCCAGGCAGAGGACAAGGGAAGTCATTTCACAGATGTGTGCCACACGCGGCCGCGCCACTTCTGCAAGTCGTCCACGCAGCCGCGCAAGACTTGAACTCAAGTTCCCGACTTTCCGAGCCCTGCGGTGGTGAACACTGGTTCCGTTTGAATATCAGACCAAGATGATTTGGAATAGCGCATTGAGGCGAGGCTTTCAGAGGTGCTGAGGTGTTCAACCTAAAAATAAGTAATTACTGATTAGTTTAAAACCCAGGGAAGGAACGCAACTTGCCCACATTCTAACTTGTCCACGACCCTTTGGATGTATTTATATTCTTCTTTGTTTTTAATGTGTGTGGTCTGAGTGCATGTGTGCATGCATGTGCACATGTGGGTGGGCATGTGTGTGCGGTGGTGGGGTTGAGGTCTTTCTCGACAGTACTCCACCCTGTTTCCAGAGGCAGGGTCTCTCTCTGAGCCTGCCACTCACTGACCCCCTGGTCCATCGAGGCAGCGCGCTTCAGGCTACATCCTGTGCTCTGCTGTGTCCACCTGGTTCTCTGTGGGTCTTGGGGATCTCAGGGCCAGTCTGCACCCTTTGCCAGTGAGTGCTTTGCCCAGCAAGCCATCCTGCAAGCCTCGGTGTATTTCTTGGAGTAGTTCTTATAACACACAGTTTTGCAAATTTATGATTCTAGTGTGCGTGCAGTGTGAGTGTTGAATTTTGTGTCTGCAGTATGCTGTTCTTATTTTAATGATTACCAGGAAACTTTCAAACATGCGAAAAAGATGGGACAATGTAACAACCTAGATATTTAATGCATAGATTGACGCTCATATTTATCATAGTTCTTTTGTCTACATTTTATTTTTCCTAAAGTGATTTAAGACAAATTGCAGGCTTTGTGGTGTTTTTCACTAAATCGAAGGTTCTCAACTGAGGGCAGTTTTGACATCTCTCATCCCAGGGAGAAATGGTGATTTCTGGAGACAGTCTTGCTGTCACCTGGAGGGTAGAGCTCATGTACGTAATGTGAGGTGAAAAAACTTGGCACTGAATTGTTGGAATGTATTTGTGTGTGTGTGTGTGAAAGAGAGAGAGAGAGAGAGAGATATGCCTGTGTGTGAAAGACGTATGCATGTGTATATGATACATGCACATATGTGTTTGTGCGTATGTGAGATATACATGTGTGTGGTGCATACCTGTGAGTTTGTGTGCTGTATGTGGATGAGCATGTCGGTGATGAATACAGTGTAATATATATCCACATGTGATTATGGACACACATATGATATATGTTGCTGTGTGTTTGTGATGTACGCACATGCTTATGATGTACATATATGTGTATTTTTGTGTGGTATGCATGCATGCATGGTTTATGCACATGCATATATGTCCATGCATGTTTGTGATTGCATACATGCATGTAATGCATGCATGCATGTATGATGCACATAGATATATGTGATGTATATGTGTATTTATATGCATGTGATGTATACACATGTATGTGGTATATGTGTATCTTTTTCATGTGTGATATGCGTGTGTATGCACACGTGTGTGATGTATGCACATGTGTGATATTTGTGCGTACACATATTTTTGTGTGATGTGCATGCATATGTACGTGTGTGAGGTGCATGCATATGCACATGTGTGTGGTATGTGTGCATGTTGTACTTGCATGTGCGCGGCAGAGGTGACAGGGCCAGGTGTTCTCTGTAACGTCCACTTGTTCCTTGCAAGCAGAGTCTCTTGAACCTAGAGCTCCTATTTTTTTTTGGTTAGGCTGGTAGCCAGCCCACCCCAGTGACCCTCCTATCTCTGCCCTCTTGGTGTTGGGGTTATAGCTGTGTGAGGAGATACCCACTTATTATGTATGTGTGAGAATTTGAAGTCCAGGCCTCTGCCTGCATAGCAAGTGCTCCTAGCTGCGGAGCCGTCTCCCAGCCCCGTGGAGATGCACGCTTATAAACCATCAGATTTCACACGCCACAGACAACCATCATCATTTCTAACACAGTGGAAATTAATTCCTTAAGAATCCTCTAATAGCCAGTTCACATGGTTCTAGAATTTCTCTAAATGTCTTTCCTCGTTGGGTTTAGCAAATATTTTCTCATTTCTTAGCACTGTGAAGGACCCTCATTCTAAGTGACTACACGGTGGTCCATTAAGTGGGCTCATCAAAACTTCTTTGATGGATCCATGGACTCTGGACATCAGTCTTGCTGCCAGGATTCGGATGAATTTTATCTGTGCAAATGGTGAACACCCCCTTCTTACCTCACTTTGCCTGGGTCCAGGCTGGGACCTCGGTGAGCCCAAGTGGCTTAAGGGCGTCAGTATCTCGTCTCACTTGATTTCAGGAAAAAAAGGTGCAGCGCTTAATCTTTCATTACGATATGAGTTGCAGGTTTTCCACAGGTGAATCTGTAAAGGAGATGTTCTTATCCATTTCTGCTTTCCCTAAGCATCTTTTAATCACAAAAGGCTGATTTTGGCAAATGTTTTTTTTTGTGCGTATATTCTAAAATGACCATTGATCTCCCTTGAACTCAGGTAGGAGGTTAAGAAAGTGTCTATGTGCAAACTTGGAGACTTGAGTTTGATCCCCAAACCCACATGGCGGAAGAAGAGAACGGACATCTGAAAGATGTCTTGTGATCTCCACTCAAAACCATGGCATGCACGTGTTCTCTTTCTCTCTCATAAGTAAATTTTTAAACAGAAGGAAGTCTTAGTTGGCAATGGTATTGCCACTCTTTTCCAATATATGTATAGGTTTGATTCATTGACATTTTAATTTTAATTTTTTTGTATGTGTTCACAAGTGATCGACCTATTTTGTTTGGATCTGTGATCTCTGTCAGATTTGAGCTTGTGGTTTAAGTTGATGGTCATAGCTTCTCCTCTTTTGTTTTGTGAACTAGTACAGAATTAATAGTGTTTTAAATGTTTAGAAGAACTCACCAGCAAATGCTGCATGTCTGAAATTTTCTTCATAGGAGTGTTTTGTAATCAGTCTCTTCTAGGTAGGCAAAATTTACTTTCTATGTCATTGATTTTTTTGCATTTATATATTTATATAAAATTTAGTAATTTATGACTTACTTTAATTGAAATAAGTTCTTACTGGCCTTACTATTGTTCTTAGTATTAATTTTTTCACAACTGTAGCATCTGTAGTGATGTCCTAGTTATTAGTGCTGATATCATAGATTGTATTTTCCCTTTTATTAGTTATAGTTGAGTTTTGCATTTCTACCTTCTTTTCCATACTCTTTTATCTTACATTTCTCTCTCAGATTTCTTGAGCTTTTCAAGCTGGATGATGACATCATCTACGCTACACCTTGGCCAACCTCAGCTGGGTGGTCTTTCTCTCTGAGAGTGGCTTTCATTGTATCCTGCAGATTTCAATGTATTCCATTATCGCTTAGTTAAAAATCTTTTTAGGGGGCTGGAGAGGTGGCTCAGGGGTTAAACATCTGCCTTGCAGGCGGAAGGTCTCAAGTTCAAATCCTAGACCCACGTATAGACGCGGGGCTAAAGCGGGGTCAGCCTGTGTTTCTGGTCCTGGTAGGGCGGAGCCTGTGAATCTCTGGGCAGAGTAAACAAGGAGGAGGTGGAAGCGGTCCATGGTGGTTCCAGAATTCACCTGTGGTTCTACACACACACACACACACACACACACACACACACACACACACACACATGCGTACACACGCACAATTGAATAAATAATAATAAAAAAAAGTTTTAAAAAATCTAAAAAAAAATCTTTTTAGATCTGGTTTATTCTTTGGCCTCGAGGACATTTCTATGGGTTTCACACACTCTTTTTTTTTTTTAAACATTTTTTATTATTATTTCCGCTCATACAAACTTAATAGGTACACTGGTTCCCTCCTCCCTCCTCCTTCCCCCGAACCCCCTGCTCCCCCTCCCCTTACCCCTCCCTCCCCATCCCCCAGTGCCTCCCGCCCCAATTCCCAGAGAGTCCTTTAATGTGCATCCCTGACTCTCCTCTGGGCCCTCCTCTCCAATGTACAAGGACCCAGTGGCATTTCCCTGAATCCTTTCCCGTGTTCCCCTTAAGCATAGGAACACTACTGTGGCTGCCAATCCCTTGCCTCCAAGTATCTTAGTGCCTTTAGCAGATGCTAGACTTTGTGAGGTCAATAGTGTGTTGGACATTGCGCAGGGCATGCAAAGTCCAATTATGATTGCTTCGGCCCTAACTTGTGTGGAGTATCTTGCAAATCATTGCTCCTCCCATCCTTTTGCTCTTACACTCTTACTGCCCTTCTTCCGCAAATTCCCTGAGCTTCAGGATGGGGAGAGATTAGGCTAGCCTAGTTCTAGGTGGTTGATATAGAGTCTCTTAAGTTCTGGATTGTGGTTTGTTGATTTTTTCTTTTGCAGTTTTGATGCTCCTGCAATGCCCTTCACTCCATCCTGCTGGGCACTGTATGTCACCCCCTGGCCAGAGACAAAAAGCTGTTAAACTGGAGTCTTATTATAAGAGCACATTCAAGGGTAGATGTAATAAAAGTAGGAAACCTCAGTGAGGGAGGGGTCAATCACCCATTTGCAAAATGGTTACTTTTTATCTGCCAGACTATATGCCCTCCCCTTCTGGTGAGATCATACCCCCTCAGTTGAAAATGATCAGGAACGAACGTTTGTGAACCAGGTGTCACATTACTTACTTGCAGTCCTTGATGGAGGCCTATTTTCTCTGCTGTAACATGGTCACTTCTCTCCTTGTTTCTGGTGTGGCCCTCCAACCCTATCCCTCCTGTTCATAATCCTTGCAATTACTGTAGGTATTACAGAGATTTACCTTTGAGTATCTCAAGGTGGGCTGGGTAGGTTTGGTACTAGGAGCCACCTATTAGGGAGTACATACGGCGCTTAATTTTCTGGGTTTGGGATACTTCGCTTAATATAATTGTTTCTAATGACATCCATTTCCTGGCAAATTGCAGTAATTCATCATTTTTGATGGCTGAGTAGTACTCCATTGTATACACATTCTTGTCAACATCTTTCACCCAACTTTGGTTGATTTCTGTTTTGCCATTTGGATTTTGTGAGTACTCAAAAAGATGTTTTCTTTAGTCCTGGATGTAATGTTCTGTAGTTTTTTGGCAGAGTTATCCAAATATTTCTTTTTTCTTGCATTTGTGGTTTGCTTGTTCCATTTTACTACCAAGAGGGTGTGCATGTTTGCTGTAACCAGAGTTGTTAATTTCCTTTTCTATCAATTTTCCCTTTTGAGTCTTAGAACACTTTAGTTAGATGCATACATGTTATGATTGCTTTGTATTCTTGACAGTTGGTCATTTATTTTTGTGGGTGTAGGTATGTAAGTCTGTGTGTGTGTGGTGTGTGTGTGTGTGTTGTACATATGTGTGTGTGTAGAAGCAGACACTCTCCATGGAAAATTCTAGAAATCAACATGTCTAAACTTGGTGCTGTTTTCATTTAACCACCAGATTCTCCCCTTGTCATGGCGTCTGTGCTATATATACATGCCTCACCTGCCCATCCTTTAGCACCCCAGTGTTCAAGTGGAATGTTCTGGTATCACAGGCTGAGTTCAAGCGACCCTTGTTTAATTTACTGGTGGTCCCAAAGTGCAAGAATCTTGATGCTGGCCCTTCAGAGCAGCCAGGGGGAAGCGGGTAGAGAGCTTCCTCCAAGAGAAAAGGTGAAAATGGTTTGATAGACTTAGCAAAGGGGGCGTAGAAGTCATTTGCCGAGATCGTCCAGATGTACAGGGAGACTAATATATCCATGAAATGGTGAGGAAGGAAAAAGCAATCAATGCTGGCTAGCTCTGTTGTCACACCTGGAATGGCACAAGTTGTCTCCCACCCCCACCCCCTCTCATCCATGGCAAGTGCTTCCTTAGCTGGAACAGACATCTGTGTGTCTGTTGACAGGAAAAACAGTCTCCAGAGGGCTCCCTATCAAAACAGCACATGTAGGTCTCAGGTTTCCACTGCAGGGGTCTCGGAATCTGTCCTGCTCAAGAAGAAGAGAAGAATGAGGGGTTGGGAAGATGGCTCAGTGGTTAAGCCTTTGTCTGGCAAGCGAGAGGACCTGAGTTCAGATCCCCAGCTCCTACATAAAAATATTGGCTGGATAGGGTGGCGACCTGTAATTTGGGCCCTGGAAGGCGGAGCCTGGGAAATCCCAGAGCAAAGCAACGGATGTAGAGCAATCCAGGGTGATTTCCAATGTCACCCTTGGACCTACACTCTCTCTCTCTCTCTCTCTCTCTCTCTCTCTCACTGAAGTGCCTACTTCTACCCCTTCCCCCACCCCCACATCCATACCTATCTCCACACATGGACCAGGGGTAGAGAGTAGGATGGGACATTAGGTAGGTATGGGCGCACCGTTGCTGTGTGTTTTCTCAGCACCCCACTTCTCCGGAGGCCACCACACCTGGTTTTCACCAGGAGGAACATCTCTATGATCTTTGTTTCTCTGTCTCCTTTTGAGTCGTGGCCTCAGGGGGCCTCACAGCTCATAAACGAAGCTGCCCATCAACCGGCTTTTGTAAAGGAAATTTATTTGGAAGGGAGAGAAATAATCCCCTTACCTTAGGGACAGCGCCAGCCGCAGTCAGCCCTGGCTTCAAGTGGCCTGAGATGACATCTCTCTTCTTCCTGAAAAAGTCTGGGGGTGGGGGGAGGTCAAGGGGTCCCAATTCAGGTGCCTACGCCTGGGCCTGAAAGCCCTGTACCCACAGAACCGTCTCCCCAAATCCCAGCATGTCTCCTTTGTGACTCGTCCTTGGCTTTGGGCTGGCTCGTGAGCTCGGAATTCTCTCCCATTTCATGGCTGGTGTGTGGACAGGGACAGACTGTTCTGCAATAACGGAAGAAGACCGTCGGGTGTTAGGGGATAGGAGGGGGAGAGGAAAGAGCTCCCAGAGCACCAGGCAAATGAATGAATTCCACTCCTCTTGTTTGGTTCCTTCTGGAACCATCCATCATGATTTAACAGCCTGAAGCCCGGAGCCGCTCCAGCACGCTGCCCACAGACAGACACAGACACGCAGTTCACAGCTGGAACTGCCACCCGCCTGCATGGGGCTCCGAGGCGGGATTGTGCCCTGCCTTATCATGCCACGTGGTCCTCCTGCCCTGTTGACCCCGGACTTCAACCACCTGTGTTCCTCTCCAAGGTGAACACATTCCCGGGGTGTCATAAGTAGATGTTATCAGGCCTGCCTGGCACCCCACACAGGATTCGGAAAGGCTCTCGTTCCTTCTGTGACACTCGTTTAATGTAGTTTAAGGTCTTTCCCCCCATTTCATATGTGTATGTGATATTATTTTTGTACACGTCAGTGCGCATATATCTGAGTATGAGTGTGTGTGTGGCGGCCCATGGGAATCTCTCCTCCGTCACTCTTCCACCTTATTGTGAGGAGTCTGAATCTCTGGATCTTGGTCCCAGCCTCAGATCATATTTCTTGGCTACTGGTGTTGCGTGCCCCTGCCTTACACGGTATCTCTCAATGCACACCTTTCCAACTCCTTTTTTCTTGTTGATGCCTTGATCAAGGCATCACTTGTTCTACAGATATTTTATAGCACTTCCTGCCTTTGAGTGAGGTTTTACTCTACTTGTGTTGGTTTGCTTAAAATATTTTTTCTTCTGCCTCACTGTTGTTGTTATTATTAGTACTAGTCTGTGTGTGTATGTGTGTGTACCAGGCAAAATCGAGCGTGTGTATCTGTGGAGGGCTAAGGGTGACATCGAGAATCAGCTTGGATTTCCCTACCTTCTTATTGTCTTGCTCTGGGATTTCCTGGGCTCCCCCTTCCAGGGCCCAAACTGCAGGCTGCCACAATATTCAACTAACATTTTTACATGGAATCTGAGGCGAAGGCTTTAACCCCTCCGCCATCTCCCAGCCCACTCGGAGTCATAGATTGTGAGCTTTGAAGATAGTGATGAGATAATTCACATTTGTGCTCTAAGCACTTTTCAGAGTAGATAGTTGGAATTTAGGTTTTTTTTTCCAGAGTAGTTTGGTAGATCCAAGATTTGATAGAATCTCAGAAGGCATTTAAATTAATTAATTAATTAATAATACATCAGTAAATTAATATGTAAAGTAACTAGGCAAAGATTCAACTTCATTCGGTTGCTTTGCAGAAAGCTCACTCACTATATTAGGGTGTTTGGTCCAGAGACACTCAGTATGTTCAGAAAAGTAACCACATGTAATTAATCACATTGCCAGACTTGTATGTTTGGTTCCTCATACTGAATGAATCCCTTTGTCTTACCTATCAGAGTTTACATTAGAACTATGAGATATCCCCTCTAACTTTCGGATTTGGTTTTCTATATTATTTTTTAATAAGACAGAGTCTCATGTAGCCAGACTGGCCTCACATTTGCGACATAGCCTAGGATAACCCTGAACTTCCGTTTCTCCCCGTTTCTGTGTTCCAAGTGTTAAGATCTTAGACTGCACCATAGAACCTCACATGTGCAGTTCCCGGGATGGCGCCTAGGGCTTCATGCATGTTGGGGAGCACTCTGCCCTAATCCCCAGCGCCAAACTGTTATAGGAGAACTCTCACCCTTCTTGGCTGGAGTGGGATTCACTGGCGTTGGTTCAAGGGTGGGCATGTGCTATGGAGTGAGGATCTTTTCCTCACGATTCTTATATGGAAACTCAGTCCCCAGTACTGAAGAAAGCAGCTGTCTTTGGAGGAAGGCACACTGGAGAGGTAGTTAAGCAAACAGGAGCCTACTGGATGGGCCTTAATGCAATATC
The DNA here is from genome assembly GCA_023101885.1 of Typhlomys cinereus. NCBI lineage: Eukaryota > Metazoa > Chordata > Mammalia > Rodentia > Platacanthomyidae > Typhlomys > Typhlomys cinereus. Next base: position 1,133,687 of record JALPQD010000550.1, read on the forward strand.
ACTGGTGTCTTTACAAGAAGCAAAGCATGTGGACAAAGAATGACACCCAGAGGTATGCATGCATGGGCAAAGAGACTGTGGAGATACAGAAAGTGGCCACCTGCAGGCACATGGAGAAACCATGCCCATACCTTGACTACTTAGGACTTCAATCTTAAGTACTGTTAGAAATAAGTATCTGTTATTTAAATCATCTATCTGTGGTATTTGTATATGCGTGTGCATGTGATGTTGTGTGGTGTTTTGTATCATGTAAGTCGTAGGCAAAGGACAACTTTCAAGTGTTGTTCTTGCCTCTCTATGCAGTCTGAGACAGGTCTCTTCTCAGATCCTTTGTGTCCAGGATGTTGGCCATGATCTTCTGGACAGTCTTTGCCTCCCATTTCCCATGGGTCTGCAGGGACTGTGAACATTTGTGCTTTTTTCTCTGGGCATTTTCATGCTATCTGGGCATCTGAACTTAGGTCCTTATTGTGAAGATCAAGCACTCTATCCACTGAGCCACTTCCCTAGGTTAACATGCCATGCTATGGTAGACCTGCTTGTCTACTTTTTTGGCATGTGCATGTAGAGTGGCTTGTCCTTACTAGAGAAGTTGGGGAGGGAGCCTGGAAACAAAACAGAAGGAGAGAGAAAGGGCTGGATCAGCCCAGCCTGGGATTCGTCACACCACGCCTTTCTGGCTCCACAGGCCAAACAATCTCTTTACCGCTGATTGTGTCTCCATTTGCAGAAACCCAAGGGCCACAGCTGGGACATCCACTTAGTGGTTATAGGCGGGGGAAAAAGCTGTCCTCAAGAAATTTTCATAAGCAGCCACTGTGGTTTACAAGCCTAGGCTCCTTGAGGCAAGTGAATTTTATTGTTCCACCAAAGGCCAGGAAATGAATCCTTCGTGTTTTGAAAGTTGGAAAAGAAAATTAGCCTGATTTCAAGCATGGATTTGCCACTTGGAGCTGAAGGCCTAGGAAACAGAGGTGCTGTAGGCATCCTCTAGACGCAAAACCCTGGGCAGGAGAGCCAGCAAAGTGGTCATGGGGTGGATTTATGTGAAAATAAAAATGCAAAAACACACACGCACACAACACAAAACACAAACACACACAACACCACACACACACCACACACACACACACACACACACACACAAGTAGACAGTAAGACCACTGAGGTGGGGGGAGGGCAGCAGAAAGGTCCTGGAGGATTCCCAGTGAGGGAGGAGGCACCTGCTCTGGGCTGACTGAGCAGGGCAAAGTGGGCATGGCCAGTGGGCTTTGCTGGAATTCACTTGCCTAGGCACTTGCCAAAGACCCTAAACAAAACTCACATGAGAGGTGCGTGGAGCCATCCTCAGCCCTGGACAATCAATTCAAATAGGAGACTTTGCAGAAGGTCTCTGTGAGTGCTACGTGTGTGTGCAGAGTGTTAATATTTCCTTAATTAATTCCCCAGTCAGATAGGGAATGTCTAAAAACAGATGGCATGGAAGCCTGGAGTCGAATTCCATCGATCGGAAACAGGGGGCCTACTGGCCATCTCTTTTTACTTGTAGTTCTAGCCAGGCATTTAAGATCCTGGTCAGGATGAATCTCAAAGTAGTTTCATTTCCAAAGCTTTCTGGTTCCGGAAGTCTTTAGTGGTACCAGAGACCTAACTCATGGAATTATCCAGTCAGCTTTTGTGTGGATTGTGGGGTGACAGTGTGTGGACCAACCACTATCAGAGCCCTCCCTCCCACACCAGCCTGTGTGGAAGGGTCATATGGACCATGTGATGATTTTGTTGTGGGAAAATTCCCTCCACTCAAAATGGAGAAACTGTGTCTGCTTGGGTGTAGAATAGGAATGGGAGAATTATTTATTTAAAGTGTACGTACCCAGGTTGATCTGGAAAGCTCCCTTGAGTTTAATAATTTTTTTTAAACCAGAGTCTACTTTACAGTATAGCAAGATGGGGATGGGGTTGGTTAGATAGCAGTTTGACAAGAGGTTTACATTTCCAATTTATAATCAAGGTCATTGTAGTTCCCATGTTCCCAGAAGTAACCTCCCTCTTATCTCACAGCTGTGGGGGATAGTAGACCAGGGTCTAGACTGCTTGGCAGGGTGAGGTTGAAGGGAGAGGGTTATTGACCCCTTCCCCAGCTTAGCCACATTTGCCTGGCAGCAGTTTTAACTTTTTTTTCTGCTTCAATTTCATCACAGAGAGTACCTGGCTAGTGTCACATACCACTTTCTCCTGCCTAACACTGCATACACACAGAGCAGTTGGACAGGGGAGAGCTGACCATTGCTGACTTCAGACAAAGACTGTAACATCAGATCAATGGGAGGGAGTCAGGGAGCAAGGTGAGAATTACCAGTTCAGCTCCTGATTCTGGCAGCCTTCAGGGTCAGAGGTTATAACCCCTCCCAATGGACCATCTATTCTCTTGTTCATCTTAAGCTCCGGCTGTGCAACATCTGAAAAAAACAAATTCCAACCAACAGCAAACAGTGAAAAGCCCCAGAGCGAGGGCCAAGGCTGCAACTGGGAAAACTGGATCCTGTTTAGTTGCAGTATTTCCACAGTGCTTTGGCTGATCCTTTCCTGGCTCTCTCTGTGCCTCTTTCTTCATCCCCCTAGTACACAAAGCAACACTGTCATAGGGGTCCTCCAAGAATAGAGAAAAGGCTGCTGAAAGCTGCCTGTGGGAAAGGCTACTCACCACGTGATCAGAAAGGGGCCATTGTGTTTATTAGTATCTAAGTGTATGTGCCTCTCTGAGGAATACAGGAGAAAGAATGTACAGGAGGGTATTTAGCAAAGCCACCTGGGTTTGGGTCTTCGTCTTTGGATACGAATCTGATGGTCCTGTACTGTACCCCTACAAATAAAAACTGCTCCCTGCCGAGACTTCAGTGTCTTCTGCTTCTGCCCACAAAGACACCCCAGAAGCATTACCTTTAGGGTTTCTGACTTTGGTGTTTGCTGTCAGTTTAAACATCTTCACATAAGAACGACTTGAAATAGTCCTTGAATTGTATATTTTTTTGGGAAATGCTTAAATTTTTCATATGGAAAATGTTCTCATATTTGTCATCACAATGAAATCAAAGACTTCATTCACCAAGTTGTAAAGCCTGGTCCCCTGAAAGGATTAGCTAATCATTTCCTTCTCTTGTTTGCCTAGTTTTAGAGACCTCCTTCCCTCTGAAAAGAAATTTATTTTATTGGGTTTTAGTTGGAATTTTTTACTTCATTAATTGAGTGAAAGCTCAGTGGGAAAAATTTCACTCTATCCCAAATAATTTTGTATTCCAATTGGTGTTAATAGCATAGTTAAAAGAAATTTTCCCCCTTAAAATACCCTCAGTTAAAATTCTACATGCATATATTTTCTCGTTTTTTTAAATTTTTTATTATTTATTCATTGTGCTTGTATGTGTGCATATGTGTGTGTGTATGTTTGTGTGTGTGTGAACCACGGAAGAATTCAGGAACTACTCCGCCCTAGCAGGAACAGAAACTCAGGCCAACCCCCCCTTCCGCTGGTGTCTATACGTGGGGTCTAGGATCTGAACTCAGAACCTTCTGCCTGCAAGGTAAGGCTTAACCACTGAGCCACCTCTCCAGCCCTGCTATATTTTTCTTAAA